>CAUJRU010000299.1:0-600000 GCA_963277665.1 Viscum album | reverse complement strand
ATATTCACATAGATGGTGTTGAAACTGTTCCAAAATAGATTGTTAGAGTTGATTAGGAACTATAAATACTAAATAAATTACGACCTTTGGATGGAAAATAAAGTTGTAGATGCTTTGGGAGGGAATGAATACACTACATTATCAATGATTAGTATTCAAAGAGACTAAATCAAGTATTTTAAAATGATTAACCCTTAAATCATAATGTAAGAGGATAAATTTGATGTTTCAAAAGTGACTTCTCAAAAATCGTTCCATATAAAGAATAATGAAGCATATAAGGTGTTAATAGAGCTACAGAATAATGTATAAAATATTATGGATTCCAAAATTGAAAATAATGGAAATAATGTATTTTAGAAATGAAGATGTGTTCTATAAATACCAAAATTAGAGAAGGAATTCCAGAATAATCATCATAGTTCATCATTCTCAATCCATCCAAGAAGAAAACGTTGTATACTTTCCTAAAGTGTTATTTTTTAGGTATAACATAAAGAGAGAGATTTATAGTATATATCTCGATGCTTAGTTTTCCAACAAGTTAAAGTTGGACATCATAATTCTAAGGGGATGATACATCAATTACCCATACCTATATGTAACTAGTACAACATCTCCTTGGATTCAAATTTATGAATTCCTAATACCTATAAAATCTATAATGTCATTTAGGTTCTATTTTATCTTATTATAAATTCAAAATAATTAATTGTTATTAAAGAATATTTTTCACTCAAAAAACATGAAATATATACCTAAAGGAAGAAGTAAAACTATATGAAGTACCACTCGACATTGTACCTGATCAAGATACGTGTTTTTTATCAATGTTCTAGATAAGTATTCAAAAAATATATGATACAGAGATTTGATTTATTAATTATTATTGTCGTCATAATTATTGTCAATTTGAATGTTGCATTCAAAAATTTTGAGATATACTGTGGTATTTTTGAATAAATTTTAAAGGAGGCTGGGATCAACCCCTTCCCATGATAATGTTTCATATATCAATAATTTACATTCTAACATTCAAATTTTTCAAAATGGGGATCTATATGGAATTTGGTATAAAACATGAATATATTAAGATGAATTTAGAGAGTGTAATCTTATAATATTAGATATTTCTCATAAAATGTTATAGAAGATTAAAAATAATTAGCAACACACTAAAACCTCACAACGTAGGTAGACTAGATATGTTAAAAATTATCAGTGATATTTGTTTTTTAATGTTTTAGATAAGGTATTCCTTTGAATATCACAATTAGAGAGGGTAGTGGGATTCTATAATAACGTAAAATTGATCCCTAGACATGTTGGAACGTTTAATTCCATGATTGTATTGTTATAGTAGCTTATCATCATACGCTTCCACTAAACTTATCCCATGTGAATTATGTATTACAAGTATCACTTGTGAGAAAGTACATACCTAATCGTTTGAGAAAACCCAAGATAAAATTGTATAAATTTTAAATCATTTTTATAATTAAAAAATTATATCTCAAAAATGACCTTACAATCCTATAAACAAAAGGACAAGTTTCTTTGGATATTATCTAGATAAAAATATTATTTCACTTTATTTCTTCAATATCGCACATAAAAATCTTATAATAAAACATTATATTACTCAAATTCATGCATATAATTTTTTGGGGAAGTGGAAAAAAGGATTAATCTCACATTCCCTAAAATGGTATAATTATAAATGAATTATAAAGGGGTAAATCATGAAACATATGGTGTCATTTATATCGGTTGTTTAGATATTCCATTTTTATGACTATTGAACAAAACAATTGAGAAATTTAGTTAATATACATTTTAATATTACCTATAAAAAATTATGAATCCTAAAAAAATCAACATTATTATATATTGTTACCAAAATTTATTTTATATTATTATTTCACGAGTAAAGCATTATAACAGTTTTCATATATGTGGTAAAACCAACCAAAACAAGAATACCTTATAACTATTAAATGGGTAATAAAATGTTAAATTATAATTATAGAATAACATTTAAAGAATATCAGTGATTTGTAAAATATATTTTTAAAGTGATAAATCATTTTCAAGAAGTGTTATATGAAGAAGATAAATGAAGTAGAATGGTAGGAATTTAATACTTATAAAGTGTTTTGGTATGCTCATTTTATGTGATTAAATTTTATGATAAGAATTTACTATTAATAGTAATAATATAATGACCAAATTATATTTAAATATAAATAATCATGTTATAAATATCATAATTATTCATTCAAACAATTTTTATAACCATCTTTATTAGGGGGTGATGAAAAATGATATATGGCATTCGTTTAGGAGGTAGTCAGCATGTAACATAGGGATGTTTTCATTTCTAAAATGGGAGAATGTAAGGTAGACAACAGATATGAATAAAATTCAATAACATATGAATATAATAACGATACATATTTAATTATATTATTACATTTTAGAATATTTGGAGGAGGTTATCGATGAAATAAACATGAAATAATTTTATAAAGACAGATCCCTCTTCCTTGGATATCCTCCTATACATCACACCTTTTTCCTTCTTAGAATGGTATTTTGGGGAAAAATATAAACAATATGGCATGAGAAAGATATATGCTGAGAATTTCTATATATTATGGTTGACATAATATGCTTACGTTGTTTGGAGAAGTGAGGTGTTGAAATGCATTTTTTATAAGTGCGGGAAGTGGCACTCTATTAAAAACACATAACATTAAAAATTTACATTCATTTTCAATGTAATGTGGTACCAAATAAAAAAATAAGAATATAATGCGAGTTATTTCAAAATAAACTCATCCAGTAAAATTATATGTATCTATTTTTGGTTTTTATATACATATCCTTTAGTTTTTTCCCTTTTAACTCATATTTTCTATTATCATTTCGACTAACTTTTTCCAGGGTAACTCATTTTTATGACCAAAAATAAAATTCTATTTTTTAGAAAATTTGAAAATTATTATTAAAGATTTGAAAACTATTATAAAATATTCCATATATAATGTTGGTAAAATTTAATTTTAATGTAAGTATGAAATATGTGACAAAAAATAGCTTTATAGAAAAATGTTATTATTAGAAAAAAAATGATTTCACGGAAAAATGATTTTTAGTGTTCATAAAAATAAAATGTATTGGTTTATGAATAAAAAATAAAATAAAATTTAATTTAAAACTAAACCAAAATTTAATATTACCATTTTCTTAATCAATTAATGAAAAAGAAAAAAAAATTATTTTATTCAAAAAAATACCAGTTGCGTTCGAAAATGATAAACATAGATTAAAAAAATCCAAAATTATTATTTATATCACCACTTAAAAAATATTTTATTATTGAAAAATGTTTCATTAAAATTTATAACATTATTATTTCATGATTTTTTCTTAAAAGCTAAGGTATTTATTAAAATGTTATTTTTCACAATTAACCTAATAATCAACACTTTTTACAAAAATATTAAAAATACACCATAAAATTATTTTGACATGATTAATAAAAAATTAGTATAGTTTTATCATAATTGAATAATAAAATTAATAAAAAATTCCTTTGACATAAAAACCAAAAAATCGGGGGGGGGGGGGGGAATTAGAAAAAAAATATGCATAAAATTAATGAAAATGATTTATATTTCTAATAATATTTTAATAAATAAATAATTAATTAATTTTATTAACCTGAATTATACATAAAACCCATCATGAACTCCACATAGTATATATGGGTATGATATTAACTACTTGTAGTAGCTGGTGGTGGTTCACCAGGAATGGAATTCATTGTAATTTCCATGAGCATAAACTTCTCTCGCAAGAGATTTCACTCATGTCATACTTGTTGAAGTAAAAATTGGGTTTGGTCCATGGAAAATACTATTGATTTAACCTACATTCTAATAATTGAAAAATGATCCTCATAAAGAATAATTTTTTGGATTTATTTCATTGTAAAAGATTTCATAATGTGGTTACTTCTATTTATACCATCTAATTAAATGACTATAATATAACGGTCATATTTAATATTTATAAAAACTACATTGTTTATTTTTACTCTCTTTTTTATGTGAAATATTCTACATGAAAATATTCATTTAATTAGAAATATATATGAACTAAAATTGTGGGTTGTTACATTCTATTATCCTAAAAAAAATCATCCTCGATATTTCATTACTTAGAGAAACATATGTGAGGCTAATGTTAACACAATATATCGCCAGGTTCTCATATATCATCCTCATACCTATGATTTTCCAACAATAGTGTAACTAAGTGGGTAGTCTTGTTATGAAACAATTTATCCCTTTAATCCATGATCTGCATTCATTTTTATTTATAATAGAGATCATATTTTTATTTTATAGGTTTTGATTTAGTATATATGAAGGATCTGGTATATATTTCCTCAAAAGTGATGCATTGAATACATCCCATACCAAATATAGATTTTGTGGAAGTTCCATGATAAATGTTTCAATCCCATAACATTTAATAATCTCAAAGGTACTCATATCTCTAGGAAATAACTCTCCCATATTTTTTAACATCATAACCTTTTAAAAATGTGATATTAAATGGAATACTTTACTATCTTTAAACTTGAAATCTCATCTATGATTATCAACATGTAATTTTTTAAACATTGCGTTATTTTAATATGTTTTTGAATGATTCTGCCACTCTTAATATTTAAATAGACAATATCCATTTCAATCATCATCCTTTCACTTATTTTGTCCTGGTATGTTAGAGTTCTACATATCTTCTCATATAGAGCCTCATATATTCCATTTTGATAATAGAGAGGAAACATTTGTTCAAAGAGAACCCGACCAGATGAATATATTGATCCCAACTTCATTTAAAATATATTTTCCATTATCATAGTATTTTCTATGATGTCAGGATGGTCCTTTTAAATTTAACATAAGATTAAGGCTGATATATCATACTGAAACTCATATCTGTATCTATTTCATGTTGAAGATTCATCTAAATTTCAATGTTAATGTTGGATTTTAATAAGATAAAATCGATTTTTGTAATACATGTATAATTTATACTTCATTTATATATAACATAAAATTATGAATGAGTAAAAAAACATCTTGTATTTAAATTAAGTCTTCCAACATTGTGAGATTATCCACTACTACCTACATAAAATTGTTCCCTTTTATGAGTCCCAGGAATACCGATGATGAAGTTCATGGTGATTTTTTCCGATTTATATACTAGACCATTTCATTATATCATTGTATAATTATATTTAGTATTTCCCAATATTATTTAGAACTTTCCTAACATTGGGTAACATACTCTAAAATATCTCATTTCATGTTCTCCATCTAGAATTGTTTCTTAAGATATCTATACCTCACTGTGCTTCCTGAATGAATAATTAAGGATGATATTTTTAAACCGTTAAAAATATCCTTCTTTGATTTTAGGTTTTAAGGTACAAATATTTTTTAGTTATAATAAACATTTGATCATAAATATTTAACATCAGTATACTTATAACCTTCTCAAATAGTTTCACATTAACTTTTGGGACCACCTTGTTAACTACATATATTGATGGTCTATAATCAATTTTAAAGGTCGTATTTCATCCCTTTATGACTTTTGTGTCCATACATTGAATATCCATGAATTTGGGATGGATTCCAATCCTCATCCTGGTTAGGTTAATGTGATATTTTTTCTCATAGAATCATCCACCTTGATTTCTATCCCAGTATGGTAATATATTAAGAAAAAATAATCTTTGATAATTTCTAACCATATATTTTGGATCATGTTTAACTCTTTCTATGTGGATATATAATTTATACTCCAAAGATTAGTATATATATATAACACTTTTATCTATAGAAATAATATCACCAAATGATTAATGTAAAGATGATGTTTTCCAGATACCCATCATGTATTGGGTAATTCCACTCACGGGTCATTAATTTCTTTGAGGAATAATAAATTAAATTATAATTTTGAATAAGGACACATCAGAATAACTTATTCTATAAATCAATATATATATACAACAAATGCTTCCCTACTATAGGGTAATATAAGTAAAATTATAGTGACAAACCTATTCTAATAGTCCTTCCTGTCTTTTTCACAAACATTTATCCAATGAAAGCATACTACTTTCTATGTAAACAAGGTTCGAGGATTTTATAATTGTAATAATATTCTCATGAAGCGTTTATTTTATCTAGCTAATCCAAGAAGGATATAGATTTATTTTTCATTGGTTGGTGTGGGACACTTTCCAATCACCTCTATATTTTAATGAAAAAAAATGTATGCCCTTATTTTTATTTACATGACACAAATAAGATAATTTTTTATTTATAAAATCAACACATCATTAACATGCAATAACATTTTCCCCTTATATAAGGACTTTATCACAATCATCAAATTATATTCATTCTCTTCCTTTATCATAGAATATTTTTGAATATTATTAGTACAGATGAACACAAAATTTTCAATAAAATATATGTGTACACTTTTCATAAAATCCATGAAGATTTCAAGGAAATTTATAACTCCAAAGGGAATTACAATTAGTTTTTATTATCAATACTTTGTATAGAATGTTGTCTTAGGTGTATATTCTCTATTTTCCATCAATTAGGTATACCCAGATCAATGATCCATGTTTGGGAAATATTTATCTTCAATGAGTTGATTGAATACGTCATTAATATGGGGTAGAGGATACATGTTCTTGATCGTGATTTTTTAAGTTTATGATAATCAATTAAAAGATTCACTGATTCATCCTTCTTCTTGAAAAATATGATCAGCGCACACAATTGTGAAGTGTTGGGGGAATATAAAACAATTATCTGGATACTATAGATGTTTATTCTTCAATTACTCCAATTCTATAGGCTCGGTTTGATATGGAATATTCAATATAGGCAAATAACATTGGATGAATTAAATTGAAAATTCAAACTCTAATTATAGGGGAAGGATAGGCAGTTTTCTAAGGAATACGTCAACATAATCTCATATAATAGGCATGTATTTTACTTATAATTTTTATGAAACCATTTTAGCTAATATTACCACATAATTAGGTATTTGGATCCCTATTATATAATTTACTTCCAAATAGAGTTCATAATCATCTTTGAATTGATATCTCATATTGGGATGATTGGGATATAAAACGATACTTTCATATCCAAAGAATTGATATGATATCTATAAAGGGAGCACCAATATATTCATCATATCACATAGAATTGTACTTAGGTAATAATAAATTCATTTTCGAGAAGTATATTCCCCCAAATCATGATATGCGATTATTTGAATAACTTGTAAGAAATCAATGCACCACTAAGTGTGTCCACTAAAAATTCAGCATCTGTAAAGACCTGTATATTTCAAGGAAATTTTTTTCTTAATTTTCTTTGAAATTTTTTAAGAGATCAGTCTCTGAAGGCACCTGATTCCGAGGCCCAGTGTGCCTGGAATCATTTTCCGAAGTTTTGGATTGGGTACGTTCAGTGAACGGGGGAGCGGGTTTTTCTAACGTTTGAACCGGTGCCTGGAATCGAATTCCGAGGGCTCCGATGAAATCGCAGCGCCGGTATTCGCATAGAAACACCTCTTCCAGAGTTGCGTTTGCTCGGGTGTGGTTTTTAATTTTTGGGCTTTAAGTTAAGAAATAAAATAATTTTGCGACAACTTTATTTTATTTCACTTAAGCCACTTGGAAGACACATGAAGCCACTTAAAGGTGTCTTGAACTGAGTTAAACTGGATAGGATGCTATCTAGAAATATCCTACCCCCTTGGTAGGATATTTGTGTGGTGGGTCCCGCACGAGCCCCGCCGTTTCTTTCCGCTAAGAAACGCACCCGTGAAAACCCGTCTTTATGAAAGTCAACTGACGCGTCTCTAAAAATATTAATAGACCATTTAATTGGGGGGTTTATTTCATGAACTAAATGGGCAGTTTCTTCCGTCGGATTAATTCAACGAATTAATTAAGTCATTTATTAACCAGTTTTCAATTTCGTTGGTGTATTAATAAAACAAGGCCAATGCTCGACCCCTGGTTTTATGCACGTTGAGAAGATTTGAGAGGACACTTTTATCTTCTTCTCCCTCGCGAAAAAATGTGAAGAACGCGAAGAACGCCGAACGCGGAAATCAACGACGCTCTCGTCCGAGACGTTCTTCCCCGCCCCGATCTCCGATCACCAACCGTTTGAGGTGAGTGATTTAGGGTTTCCTCTAAAGATTCTTTTTGGTTTTAAACGAAACACAGATTTGATTATTTATAATTTAAATCTGTTGTTCTTGGTCCGTTGAGCTCGCTGACTCAACGCCGGATTCCGTGACGACGCGACGCCTTCCCGCGACGACGCGACGATCTCCACCTTCCGCGACGAGCATTTCCGCGAAGAATGCTCACGCGCGATGACCAACGAGGTATGGATTTTATAATTTGGAATACCCCACCTTATATTCCCGTGAACGTTCTTTAAAAATTAAAGAACCGGTTTCAAATGAACAATTTTATTTTATTAAAATTGTCGGTTCATGTGTTGAACAAAATTCTCCTGTTTGGTTACCTCTAACGTAAAGGGTGCGGGCCAAACGAACACGGCCCGACGACCCTCAATCGTTCTTCTTTTTGTGCGGATTTGACAGGCGATGACGGAACGTGCCACAACGGAAGTTTGATGATCCTGCAGTGAAGAACGAGTCCCGGGAGGAGCAGCGACGCAGACAGGAACAAAATCGGACCACCGGAGCGATCCCGGTGGCTCGCGGAACTCGTCGGCGGCGCCCCTGCGTGCCGCCGGACAGGCCGCCGCAGCTGAAGCCACGGCTGCGGCGGCACCCGCGGACCTGCGGCCACGCGGGTCCGGTGCCCTCGAACGCGGCTGAAGCCGTGTCTTTGACACAGTACGGCCCCACGCGGGGGGCCGCGCCACCACCAGGCCGCGGGGGCAGCACCCCGCGGCGCCAGGCCGTTCGGCCACTCGGCCGAACCGGACCAAGCCGGTCCGACCGTCCGGGCCGCGCCCTGGCCGGAACGGACCGGGTCGGGTCGACCCGGTTCGGGTTGACCCTGTTCGGCCGACTCCCCGGGGGGGTCGGGTCGGGTCGGCCCGGGCCCGTACCCCCCGTCTTCGGACGTTTTCGTTCAAACTCCCGTAACATGAGCTACGGGCCTCCAAACGACTCGCCGTCAGCGGCAACGCGATCCTTGGATCCAGAAGGTCCTTTCGATATATTGCAATCAATGTTTCGGAATACTTTGAGTTCGGCCAGGTTGGTTCGTACACGAAACCAACCGGGCCTTTGGAGCGGAAACACTCATATCTTGAGCCACGGACGTCCGATTGACGTACCGTCAGCTTTGTTGAATTCCTCTTTGTGAGACGGATCTTTTGGCATACTCCGACCGAGGTTTGGACATAGGTGGAGTACGGTCGGGTTGGTTTTGCCTTAAAAACCAACCGGGCCCCTTGGACGAAAAAGCCAATAACTCTCAGACCGGGCGTCTGATTGACGCGTCGTCTGCGACGTTGAGTTCCTGTTGACGATGCCGAACTTTTGGATACATCAACTTCGGACTTCGTGTCAGTTGATGTATCGGCCTCTCGGCTCGTGGAGCGGACCCTCCCGAACGAGCTTGCTGTGTGCAGGAACCCTAGAGCTGGCTGCGACTGCTTCTTCGACAGCGACGACCGTGCAGAGATCCTCAGTGGACTGCGGCGACGACTGTGCAGAGATCCTCAGTGGACTCTGACGACGACCGTGCAGAGATCCTCAGTGGTCTGCGGCGACGACTGTGCAGAGATCCTCAGTGGACTGTGACGACTACTGCACTCAGTGATCCTACATGGATCAGTGCTACAGGTCTTATGTGGGCCCGGTCCTGTGTGGGCCTGATCATGTGTGGGTCTGATCTTGTGTGGGTCCGCGCTCCACGGTTCTGTGTGATCCAGCGCCTACAGGTCCTGTGTGGGCCCGATCCTGTGTGGGTCATTTCGGTGGTTAGTTACCTATCGATCCTTCGTGGGTCCGACGACTTAGATGGATCAGTGATCGTCTTTTTTGTCATCCGAAAAGATATACATGTGTGAGCTGACTCTTGTGTTACTCTCCTTTGTGGATTGTGTTGAGCTATCCTGTGTGGATTTACTGTTTACTCTCCTTTGTGGATTGTGTTGAGCTATCCTGTGTGGGTATACGTTTTGCTTTGCTGTGTGGATTGGGTTGTTCTTGGGCTCGGACGTTGGAGCCGAACGGGAATTGATGACATGGGTATATCTATGGGCATATACCTAAGCCGTGTTAGATGTTACTTCGTGATTGTTTCCTTTGTGGATTATCCTTTGTGGATTTCGGGATACCTTCGGGGGTCTCGTGGTCCCTACTGAGTAGCTTATACTCACCCCTGCACGGGCTTTTCCCGCACTACGTTGTGTTGGTTGCAGATGACGGACAACGCTGATCGTGGTGGAGGCGTGTGGAGCAGGATGGTACCTGGAGGTGGACCACTGGGCGGGACGTACTTAGAGTGGTCAGGTTGACCGAGGAGCAGTGGAGGCTATCCGTACCCACCCTTCAGGTGGGACTTCCAGAGGACGGCTCGACGTTGTGGCTTTTCCTTTCAGTTGCTGTTTTTCCTTTCAGTTGTACTTTACAGTTGGGCTTGTATTTCTGGCCCCTTTTACTTTCAGCACAGCCTGTACAGTTTTTACTTAGTGTTTACTTTTCCGCTTGCTTATCTGTGGTGCTTGTTTACTTTTCAAAGGAAATGCCTTCCCTTTTTGTTGGGATTTACGCCTTGGTGCTAGTCGCCAGCACCTGGCCTATAGAAGGTGGGCTTGGGGTAGTCACGGGACGGGCCCCGAGGACGGGTTGTGACAAATTGGTATCAGAGGGGTCGGTTCTACCGCATGCTCTGATCTTTCTTCTATGTGAAGCAATAGTGTTTAGCGTATTAAGTGTGGTTATCAGTCCAGGGAGTCCAGTGATGGTGCGGCGGCCGACGTATCCATACACCAGGACCCTGACTTCTGATTTCCGACTTAATGCACGAAAACATTGATTGCATGTGTGTTTCAAGTTTTCTCTGTGATTACTTGTGTCAGCTCACCAGGTATACTATTCTGACCGTGGCATACTTGTTTCCTTTTCAGGATGGCACGACGACAGCATCCAGCTAGGTTTCCTAGAGTAGAGCGTGACGACAACCCGCTGAGCGACGAGGCCTCGGTACAGGGCCCGTCGACAGCAGAGGCACCGGCGGTACCTTTACCCGCCGAGCCCCCGATGCTTCCAGCACTGGCAGCTGATGATGCACGACGCCTCAAAGCTCTGCACGAGTTCCAGCGCCAGCAACCACCTAGGTTCCGTGGGGAGTCGGACCCCCAGGCAGCCGAGGACTGGCTGGAGGCGGTCGTCCGAGTTTTCAGGCTAGTGAGGACACCAGCAAAACTCATGGTGATCCTCGCGGCGAGCCTACTGCACGCAGCAGCAGGGCGATGGTGGAGCCTAGTTCTCCAGGTACACGATGAGGCCTCCCTTATCTGGATGGACATCGAGAGCCTCTTCCGCTCAGAGTTTGTCCTGGCCACCCTCCGTGCGGTGCACATCTAGGAGCTTCTTCAGCTGCGGCAGGGCAGCTTGACGGTCGCCCAGTACGCGGCGAGGTTCATCGACCTTTCTCGCTACTCGACAGACATGGTACAAGACCCCTTCTTCCGAGCCCAGACCTTCGAGCAGGGATTGAGACACGAGATCAGGGCATCGCTGATCTCCCTCAGCATCCCGACCCAGGCAGGAGTACTGGAGCGAGCCCTCCTGATCGAGAGCTTCCTGGCTGAGTCCACAGCGAGACCTACAGCAGGGCGGCAGATAGCGGCGACTTCTGAAGCAGGTAGCCGACGGATGACTCAGGGTTCCAGGCGGACCAGACCTTCCGGCAGACAACCTCGGGACACTGGCTCAGCAGTGTAGGTCACTCAGCGCGGAGCCAGTCTTCCGAGAGGCAGGCAGTGCTACGAGTGCGGCGGGCAGGGCCACATGGCTCGTGACTGCCCGACCCGCCATACCGAGGGGCAGCAGACGGTGGAGGGGCCACCCAGGAAGAGGCAGAGGGTCGAAAGTGGCGGTCCACAGGAAGGAGGCGGACGAGGCAGAGGAGCTGGCCGAGCAGCAGGTGGTGGGAAACGCTTTGAGGCTCTGCCTCCACCACCACTAGGAGGCCCGCCCCGACCACAGGGAGCTGGTGGGCAGAGACAGGCTCATCTCTAGGCAGCGGAGGCCTACGACCACGGCGCGCCAGAGATGATTCGAGGTACGATCTGTGTCTATTCCACCCCTGCTGCAGTTCTGATAGACACATGAGCGATTCACTCTTTCATAGACGATGCCCTTGTTCGGAGCTCGGAGATTCCGACAGAGCCGTTGGCTCGATCCTTACGGCTAGAGACTCCAACGGGAGCAGACTCGACGATTACGCACTGGTGCCGGCAGTGTGAGCTTACTCTAGGAGGCGAGAGCATCGGCTGAGATCTTCTTGTAGCGGCGTCGAGGCCTTATGACATCAAATTGGGCATGGATTGGTTATCTACGGTCCATGCTCAGATTGACTGCATTAGGCGCAAGGTGCGATGTGTGCGCACCGACGGGAGCAGGTTCACCTTCACTGGCGAGAAGGGAGCCTTAGCAGCACATGATGGACTCACGCAGAGGAGAGGTCAGCCCATCACTCATCAGTTGGCTAGCCTCATCCTGGGAGCAGTTGACGTGCGGAGTCCCAGTTTTCCTGCAATGGTGGATCAGTATGCGGACGTCTTTCCCGACGACGTTCCAGGACTACCTCCTCACAGAGAGGTAAAGTTTTATATTGACACGTACCCCGAGGCAGCCCCGATATCCACTCCAGCATATCGGATGGCCCCCGCTGAGCTTCGAGAGCTGCGGGTACAGTTGGAGGACTTGCAGGGCAAGAGGTTCATCCGACCCAGTGTTTCACCCTGGGCTTCCCCGATATTGTTCGCCAAGAAGGCAGACGGGAGCTTGCGACTGTGTGTCGATTATCGTCGCCTGAACCAGGTGACAGTGAGGAACAAGTATCCGCTACCCAGGATTGATGACCTCTTCGATCAGCTCAAGGGAGCACGGTGGTTCTCGAAGATAGACCTCAGGTCAGGATATCATCAGCTCAGTGTTCGAGACGAGGATGTGCAGAAGACGGCCTTCAGGTGTCGGTATGGCCACTACGAGTTCTTGGTTATGCCTTTCAGCATGACCAACGCCCCAACAGTGTTCATGAGCCTCATGAACATGATCTTCCAGCCATACCTCGATCGATTTGTCGTAGTCTTAATCAACGACATATTGGTGTACTCGACCACAGAGGAGGAGCACGCCTACCACTTGCGTGTTGTACTAGACACACTCCGAGAGCACCAGCTTTATGGAAAGCTCTCGAAGTGCCAGTTCTGGTTACGTGAGGTCCACTTCTTGGGGAACGTCATTTCTGAGGCGGGAGTTGCAGTGGATCCCGCGAAGATCGAGGCAGTGCTAGCTTGGGAGCCACCCAAGAACGTGACAGAGGTGCGGAGTTTCTTGGGCCTAGACGGATACTATTGGAGATTTGTGCTGGAATTCTCTAGATTTGCGGACCCACTCTCAGCGTTGAAGAAGAAGGGGAAACCCTTCTTGTGGTCAGACACATATCAGCAGAGCTTCCAGGAGCTGAGGTAGAGGTTGACCAGCGCACCTATCTTGAGGTTGCCTGAGGAGGGAGTTGGATACGTAGTCTACTGTGATGCATTAGGGACCAGACTCGGTTGTGTCCTGATGCAGTAGCGGGCCGTGATTGCCTACGGATCACGTCAGTTGAGGCCGCATGAGCAGAACTATGCTACCCATGACTTGGAGTTGGCAGCAGTGGTCTTCGCCCTGAGGAAATGGCGGCACTATCTGATGGGCGAGCTCTTTACAGTCTTTTCGGACCACCAGAGTCTCAGGTACATCTTCTCTCAGAAGGACCTGAACCTGAGACAGCGGCGATGGGTCGAGTTCCTCCAGGACTATGACTTTGAGATAGTCTATACTCCTGGGAAGGGGAACGTGGTAGCTGATTCCCTCAGCAGGAGGACGGGCATCCAGCTATTTGAGGAGGCGACAGAGCAACTAGCCACCTTGCAGATATCCTTCGTGGATAGAGACGGAGCAGCCTTCCTTC
Source organism: Viscum album (assembly GCA_963277665.1). Classification (NCBI taxonomy): domain Eukaryota; kingdom Viridiplantae; phylum Streptophyta; class Magnoliopsida; order Santalales; family Viscaceae; genus Viscum; species Viscum album. The sequence continues at coordinate 585,689 of CAUJRU010000299.1, read as the reverse complement.
AGTCTCTTACAGTCTCTCCTCCACTTCTACAGCAGGTCAGAGAGGCACAGCGTGGGGACGCTGAATGTGAGACACGGCGTGCACAGATATCCTCGGGACAGGCACCTGATGGTTTCTCACTTGGAGCAGAGCACGATGTCCTTTTTAGAGGAAGTACCTTGGAACCAGTCGCTTTACGAAAGGAGGTGCTGAGAGAGTTCCACAGTTCTCCTTTGGCGGTACATCCTGGAGTGGAGAAGATGTACCAGGATCTCAGACGTCAGCACTGGTGGCCGGGCATGAAGAAGGCTGTGGCAGAGTTTGTTTCGCGGTGCCTCACCTGCCAGTAGATGAAGGCAGAGCATCAGGTACCAGCAGGATTGGTACAACCCTTGGAGGTCCCGGAGTGCAAGTGGGACGACATATCTATGGACTTCGTGACTGGACTTCCACGCACTTCCAGAGGTCACGAGTCCATTTGGGTGATTGTTGACCGACTCACCAAGTCGGCACACTTCTTACCCATTCGAGAGCGGGGCTCAGGGGAGAGCTTGGGGCGTCTCTACAATCAAGAGATTGTACGGCTTCACAGTCTTCCATAGACTATCGTCTCCGATAGGGACGCTCGCTTTACTTATCGGCTTTGGAAGGGGTTACAGGAGGCGTTCGGGATGCGGCTACGTCTGAGCACTGACTTTCACCCCCAGACGGATGGTCAGACGGAGAGGACCATTCAGACTCTCGAGAACATGCTCCGCACATGTGTCCTCGACTTTGGTCGCATCTGGGAGGACCACCTACCCTTGGTGGAGATCGCGTAAAACAATAGCTACCACTCCACCATCATGATGGCGCCATACGAGGCGTTGTACGGCAGGCCTTGCAGATCTCATTTGTGCTGGACAGACCCGGGAGAGTCAGCACTTGTGGGACCAGAGATGGTCCGGGCCACGACAGAGAAGGTCCAGGTCATCCAAGAGCGGATGAGGACAGCACAGAGCCGACAAAAGTCATATGATGATAGGAGGCATAGGCCACTAGAGTTCGAGGATGGAGACCACGTCTTCTTGCGGGTCTCACCTCGATGTGGGTTGCAGGGATTTGGCCGAGGCAGCAAGTTGTCTCAACGCTTCATCGGGCCTTTCCAGGTCCTCAACAGGATTGGCACGGTGGATTATCTCATGGCTCTGCCACCTCAGTTTCACCGGGTGCATGACGTCTTCCACGTATCCCAGCTGAGGAGATACGTGCACGACCCGACGCACATCATTGACTATGGGGAGCTAGACGTGGATGATGGGGAGACTTTTGTGGAGGTCCCCGTGGAGATAGAGGATCGACAGGAGTGGGTCCTACGTGGGCGATCAATTCCTCTTGTGCGCATCAGATGGCAGTACGGGAACCTCCAGGAGAGCACTTGGGAGCGGGAGGCTCATATGCGTGCTCAGTACCCACATTTGTTTCCCTAGTTTTTGATGTAACTTTATGGGGACGTAAAGTCCTGAGATGGGAGTAATGTAAATACCCATAAATTTAATGGAAATTCTTTTCTTAATTTTCTTTGGAATTTTTCAAGAGCGCAGTCTCTGACGGCACCTGATTCCGTGGCCCGGAGTTCCCGGAATCATTTTCCGAAGTTTTGGCTCGGGTACGTTCAGTGACCGGGCAAGCGGGTTTTTCTAACTTTTGAACCGGTGCCCGGAATCGAATTCTGAGGGCTCTGATGAAATCGCAGCACCGATATTCGCTTATAAACGCCTTTTCCGGAGTTGCGTTTTCTCGAGTGTGGTTTTTAATTTTCGGGCTTAAAGTTAAGAAATAAAATAATTTTGCGACAACTTTATTTTATTTCACTTAAGCCACTTGGAAGCCACTTGAAGCCACTTAAAGGCGGATTGAACTGAGTTAAACCGGATAGGATGCTATCAAGAAATATCCTACCCCCTTGGTAGGATATTTGTGAGGTGGGGCCCGCACGAGCCCCGCCGTTTCTTTCCGCTAAGAAACGCACCCGCGAAAACCCGTCTTTATGAAAGTCAACTGACGCGTTTCTTAAAACATTAACAGACCATTTAATTGGGCGGTTTATTTCATGAATTAAATGGGCAGTTTCTTTTGTCAGATTAATTCAAAGAATTAATTAAGTCGTTTCTTAACCAGTTTTCAATTTCGTTGGTGTATTAATAAAATAAGGCCAATGCTCGACCCCTGGTTATTTGCACGTTGAGAATATTTGAGAGGACCCTTGTATCTTCTTCTCCCTCGCGAAGAACGCGAAGATCGCCGAACCCGGAAATCGACGACACTCCCGTCCGAGACGTTATTCCACGCCCCGATCTCCGATCACCAACCGTTTGAGGTGAGTGATTTCGGGTTTCCTCTAAAGATTCTTTTTGGTTTTAAACGAAACACAGATTTGATTATTTATAATTTAAATCTGTTGTTCTTGGTCCGTTGAGCTCGCCGACTCAACGCCGGATTCCGCGACGACGCGATGCTTTCCCGCGACGATGCGACGATCTCCACCTTCTTCGACGAGCATTTCCGCGAAGAACGCTCACGCGCGACGACCAACGAGGTAGGGATTTTATAATTTGGAATACCCCTCCTTATATTCCTGTGAACGTTCTTTAAAAATAAAAGAACCGGTTTCAAATGAACAATTTTATTTTATTAAAATTGTCTGTTCATGTGTTGAACAAAATTATCCCATTTGGTTACCTCTCAGGCGGAGGGTGCGGGCCAAACGAACACGGCCCGACGACCCTCCGTCGTTCTTATTTTTGTGCGGATTTGACGGGCGACGACGGAATGTGCCGCAACGGAAGTTTGATGATCCCGCAGTGAAGAACGAGTCCCGGGAGGAGCAGCGGCGTAGACGGGAACAAAATCGGACCACCGGAGCGATCCCGGTGGCTCGCGGAACTTGCCGGCGGCGCGGGTCGTCGGCGCGGCGGCGCCGGCAGCCGGGAGCGGCGGTGCCCCGGCGCGCCGCCGGACAGGCCGCTGCGGCTGAAGCCATGGCGGCGGCGGCACCCGCGGACCCACGGCCGCGCGGGTCCGGTGCCCTCTGACGCGGCTGAAGCCGCGTCCTCGACTCTGTGTGACCCCATGCGGGGGGCCGCGGCACCACCAGGCCGCAGGGGAAGCGCCCTGCGGGGCCAGGACGTTCGGCCGCTCGACCGAACCGGACCAGGCCAATCCGACCGGCCGGGCCACGCCCTGGCCGGACCGGACCGGGTCGGGTCGACCCGGTTCGGCCGACTCCCCGGGGGGGTCGGGCCGAGTCGGCACGGGCCCGTACCCCCCATCTTCGAACGTTTTTGTTCAAACGCCCGTAACATGAGCTACTGACTCCAAACGACTCGCCGTCAGTGGAAACACGATCCTTGGATCGAGACGGTCATTTTGGTATATCGCACACAAGGTTTCGGAATACTTTGAGTTCGGCCAGGTTGGTTCGTACACGAAACCAACCGGGCCTTCGGTAGGGAAATGCTCATATCTTGAGCCACGGACGTCCGATTGACGTGACGTCAGCTTTGCTGAATTTCTCTTTGTGAGACGGATCTTTTGGCATACTCCGCCTGAGGTTTTGACGCAGGTGGAGTATGGTTGGGTAGGTTTTGCTTTAAAAACCAACCGGGCCCCTGGGACGAAAAAGCCAATAACTCTCAGACCGGGCGTCCGATTGACGCGACGTCTGCGACGTTGAGTTCCTGTTGACGATACATAACTTTTGGTTACATCAACTTTGGACTTCGTCTCAGTTGATGTATCGACCTCTCGGCTCATGGAGCGGACCCTCCCGAACGAGCTTGCTGTGTGCGGGAACCCTAGAGCTGGTTGCGACTTCTTCTTCGACAGCGACGACCGTGCAGAGATCCTAAGTGGACTGCGGCGACGACTGTGCAGAGATCCTCAGTGGACTGCGACGACTACTGTACTCAGCGATCCTACGTGGATCAGTGCTACAGGTCCTGTGTGGGCCCTGTCCTGTGTGGGCCCGATCCTGTGTGGGTCCGATCCTGTGTGGGTCCGCGCTCAGCAGTTCTGTGTGAGCCAGCGCCTACAGGTCCTCTGTGGTCCCGATCCTATGTGGGTCATTGCGGGGGTTAGTTACCTATCGATCCTTCGTGGGTCCGACGACTTAGATGGATCAGTGATCGTCTTTATCGTCATCCGAAAAAGTATACCTGTGTGAGCTGAATCTTGTGTTACTCTCCTTTGTGGATTATGTTGAGCTATCCTGTGTGGATTTATTGTTTACTCTCCTTTGTGGATTGTGTTGAGATATCCTGTGTGGGTATACGTTTTGCTTTCCTGTGTAGACTGGGTTGTGCTTGGGCTCGGACGTTGGAGCCAAACGGGAATTGATGACTTGGGTATATGTATGGGCATATACCTAAGCCGTGTCAGATGTTACTTCGTGATTGTATCTTTCCTCTGTGGATTTTCCTTTGTGGATTTCAGGAGACCTTCGGGGGTCTCGGGGTCCCTACTGAGTATCTTATACTCACCCCTGCATGGGCTTTGCCCGCACTACGTTGTGTTGGTTGCAGACGACGGACAACGCTGATCATGGTGGAGGCGTTTGGAGCAGGATGGTACCTGGAGGTGGACCACTGGGCGGGACATACTCGGAGCGGTCAGGTGGACCGAGGAGCAGTGGAGGCTATCCATACCCACCCTTCAGGTGGGACTTCTAGAGGACGGATCGACGCTGCGGCTTTTCCTTTCAGTTGCTATTTTTCCTTTCAGTTGTACTTTACAGTTGGGCTTGTATTTCCGGCCCCTTTTACTTTCAGCACAGCCTATATAGTTTTTACTTAGTGTTTACTTTTCCGCTTTCTTACTCTGTGGTGCTTGTTTACTTTTCAAAGGCAATGTCTTCCCTTTTTGTTGGGATTGATGCCTTGGTGCTAGTCACCAGCCCATGGCCTATGGAAGGCGGGCTTGGGGTAGTCACGGCACGGGCCCCTAGGACGGGTCGTGACAGCATCTATGTTTTTCAATGGTTAAATAATATTCTAAAAAAAATTAATTTTTTTAAAGAATAATTATAAAAATAATTAAATAACACATTCATGATTTTGGATTCAGGAGATATTGTTCATTTTAACACTTTATTATAATGATCCACTCATGGGGTAGTTATTACATAGGTTCTTCCTTGTTCCCTTTCTCTAGAAGTTTTCTGCTTCATATTATCTATGTTATCCCTTCCATTTGGTTATTGATTTCATAATTCCCAAAAATATTTCACATGAATTATAAATGTGTAGGTGGACCATTATTTGTGTCATTCTTCTCATATGTTTCATTGACCAAACTATTCATATTTTTTTCCGAAATTACATGTTTGATTGCCTTCTCTACAATATATAAATCATATTATTTATCATTTTGGAAAATCTATTAGCTACACTCCATCCATTTTTTTCAATAAAGGGTTTAAAAATTCTATTCTCAATGTGATTTGGAATTCTATTTTCCTTGAAACATCAAATTCTATTTATAATCACCATTAACAATTGAGTAAGAGTCTCAAACGTCCATTAGTACATTAAGTGGTCATCGAACTACTTATTTATAACTACTGAGTTTCTTATAGATAATTAATATTAATGACATTATTTTAAGACGCTAGATAAATTATAGATATTAATTTTATTATAAGTAATAAAATTATAAGTGTTCCTTTTGAATCTCGTAAAATTAGTTTCATAAGTACAAATGGATTCATTCCCATTTTGTTTAACCTCAAGGATTTATCTCTACATTTTAATGTAAAGAGTTCAAAAAAAATATTTGGTGAATAATATTTTCTTTAACTCCACTCATTCCATAGAGAAATTTTTTAATATTTTCATTATATTCTTAATGGGGTTCTACTATTTATTATCCCCAATTTTCAAGTGACAGATTACTAAAACAATATTATCATGGTCTGATAACTAGTGAATAAAAAATTTCTTCACCATTTAATTGGTCCATTATATAGTAATTATTGGTGTGGTATACCAACTAAATGAGGGTTTATATTACCAAATTAAATACTTTATAATCTTTTTATTCTTCTATGCTATGTTCAGGAACTCTAAATGGTTATTATTATTTTTTATTACTTGAGATTGTTGAGTGACCATGGAAATGAAGTGTTCTTCTCTAGTTCCCATCCCATTATATTTCCTTGAATGATAGTAACCAAATTTTACTTTTTACCCATTATTGTATTAGTTTCTCAAGGTTCCAACCATTTTTTAAAAATAAAAGAGAGTTAAAATTATTAATAAACAATAATTTATTAAGGGAGTCATAGATAAACACTATATCTATTTCAATAGTCTATCATATGAATATTTCAGTCAAAGTCACCATCCTCTTATACTAAGAAAATTTCGGTTTACTAATTGTTTATAAGTTGGTTCCATTATAATTCCCAACTTAACCCCAAAAAACAATTAAACACCACTATATGTTAACCAAATATATAAAAAATATATTTTACATCCTTCTAAAAAATAACATTACATCTCACAAAAAAATTCACAATTCTGAAGCCTAATGGTTAAGTGTTTTTTTAGACTATATATATATAACATATTATTACACATCATTTCATCAACATATCTAATAAAAATCTCTATATCAAACATTCTTCTATATATAGTCATGTATAAAGATTCATATGGAAGTGAGAAAAAATAACAAGTGAGCTCAGATGCTTAGTAAGTGAAAACTTTTCAATGTCATAAGAAATTAAATAATAATAATGTGATATAATCATGATAATGGGATAAATATATTATAAAAAATGCCATATAATCATAATATATAATTCAAATAAATGATCGAAAGTTATTGGTCAGGGGATAAAACCATTAGATCATAAAGGGCCCACCATGGAAACGTATATTATGTCCTGGAAACATAGCATTATATTGTGGAATAAATATTAATATAGAAATCATATCATTTTTTATCTGAAATGACTTCCAATATCCCTAATTTTAATTGATTAGGAATCACTATCGATGTGCTTTAGTATAGAAGATTGGCCATCAGTGCTAGAATTCATTATTATAGTTGATCAAGTATTAATACCCACATCCATTAGAAATTTAATGAGATATAAATAATTTACCAGTGAATAGGAGGGCTATATAGGACCCCACCCTTCGCATAGTGATAAATCATACTTATTTATGACACCATATCATAATATCATTCATCATTACATGATAGATTTAATAACTCATGGAATATAAATGGGTTTCTTTATAATATCCACAAAATATTATCATAATCCATATATAGAAAAAAATGGATGGTTTCATTTAAGTATATCCTTAGTAAATAAAAAATTCATTAAAATATATTCACATTGATGAAATTAATTTTATAAAATAATTATAAATATTATTTGAAAAATAAGATAAAATATAATTTTCTTATAGAAGATTTAAAAAAACTAAAAAATATAGAAAATTGAAATATTATATTCCTTGAAAAACAATACAAGGTTATAAAGGAATCTTGATAATACAGAATTTTTATGATTGGAAAAAAAATTGGTCAAGTTTTAATCATTTAAAAACATTTGATTCAAACCTTAATAAATAATTTCAAAAACAACCCATATGAAAAAAAATAAAAAATGTTCCTATAAAACATTTTAAATAAATTCAATGATTGTTGATAATCAATTAAATAAATCATTAAGATATAGAAAATAATTTACTTGAACCCAAATAAATAATACTGATATGGAAGAGAAAGAGTTCAGTTATGCATTTTAAAGCTTTTAAAAATTATATCACATAAAATACCTTATGGATTTTAAAATCCAAAACCATAGAAAAAATGAACATTACATGAAACCTAAAATACGTTATCTAAAATTATATTCATGAAATAATATTTCAAATATTCATTATACACGCCACATAAATGAAAATAGGTTCATATTTTAAAGTATTCTTCAATGAAGAAAATTTGAAATGGCATACTATTACATAATAATTTTTTTTGGATAGACACGTTTTAACATCTTGTGTGACAAATTTATAATTTTTAGACATATATATAAAAACTATATTAATATTTCTCATACTATATAACTTTCAGTTTTAATTTTCTGTTATATTTTTAGTAATAATTATTTGTTCAACTCAATATTTATGGGTTTACTCATATGTTTTTCATGCATGTCCCACTTTCGCAGCCCCAATCATTACACCTTGGCCATGGTTTCATTATCTCCAAAAATTTTATGAAGGTGTATATTATTATTTTTCCATATTTCTCAGGTCTCATAGGCTTTTAGTGGAACTTATAAACTTTCCTTTCATGGATATCTTAAAAAATCAATATTCAATGATTGTGGAATAAAATAATTAAAATAATTGGTAAAAACAATTTTTAATAATAGTACTCTAGAATTATGAAATTCATTAAAGTCAATATTATCACAATTTATTAATATTACTTCATGGATCTTATTCATTCGTGAGATAAACCTTATTAAAATTTTCATGTAGGAGGTAAAACTGACGAAAACAATAAGTTATTATAATGGATAAATTAGTAAGAAAATGTCATTGTATAAATATAGAATAACTTTTAAAAAATCATAATGGATTGAAAAAAAATTTATAGAGATAAATATAATTCAATAATAGGTACATGAATATGAAAAATTAAAGATAATTTTAAAAATTAATCACAAACAAAGGGTCTCATTATGCTTGTTATAAGAAATTAGATTTTACGATTAATGATTAATATTAATTTGTTAATAAAATAAAACAATAATATTTAAAAAATCATATTCATGTTATAAATATAATTTTTACTTATTATATACATATTTATAAAAATCCAGGTAAGATGGTGATGAAAAAATAAGTGTTTCAATCATGGAGGTGGTAGTCCGCATATAACATGACTAGTTTTCGTTTTTCAAATTAAAGGATGGAAGGTACATAATGGTAATTACATATATGTAATAATATTTCTGTATTAAAATGATATTTATGTCATTGTATAAATATTTTTATATAGTATTTTTATGAGTATACGGAAGAAATAAAAATGAAATTATTCATTAAAGACAGTTAACTCTTCCTTGGATATCCTCCATTGGATCAAACATTTAGCCTTATTAGTGTGGTCTTTTGGAAAGAATGAAATATAATATGTCGGAAATTTGGTTTGGGAGAAGTTTTTTTAAATTTTGTTTGAGATAATGTTTCAATTTATTTGGATTAGTGAGGTGTTGAAGTTAACTTTTTATTAGTGAGGGGAGTGGACCTCTTTAAAATACTATAAATTTTGAAATACAATACAGTAAGTTTCAATGTAAATTGAAACTAAATGAGATAAATTTAGAAGATAAGTTGATTTAGGATAAAATATACTCATCCAAATAAATAATAGGTAAGGTTTTTGTAAGGTTAGTTGTCATATCACTTAGTTTTAACCCCTTTTAACTTGTTTTATCATCTACCATGGTGACTAACTTTTACCTTGGAAACTAATTTTTTGTGAATATAAAAAAATAAAATTAAACATTTTACCTATTTTCAATATATATTTTATATAACTAAAATAATTATAATATTTAATTTCAATATTTGGGGAAAATTATTATAAGTATGAAAAATATGAAGAAATCCAATTTATCATCTTAACGTATTTCTAAGCATAAAAAATTATTTATCATCAAAATAATTTTTTTTGTTGAAAATTAGTACAACTATTGAATTATTACTAAAAATATAATGGTTATATTACATTAAAACTAAATAAAAACCAAATGTAACTTTGTTCATACTTAATTAATCAAAAATAACAAAAAATAGTTTGTATTATAATAAAACACTACATTTTTTCAAAAGTGTTAAACATGTATTTTTAAATAAACATTAATAATTTATTTAAATCATTAAAGAAATATGTATTTAATATAAAAGGATTTATAAATATTAAATTCATTCATACAAAATTATTATATCATAAAATTTTGGTATTGATAAAAAATGATATTTTTCACCATTCACCTAAAAATCATGTTCTTCAGAAAATTATCGAAAAATCACCCAAATAGAATTTTGAAATGAATAATTGAAAAATTATGTTATTTTTATAAAAATAAAATTATATAAGTGATAAAAAATAATTTTAGTATAAGAACCCCTAATGAAGAAAAATAATTCAAAGAAAAAATATTTTTCAACATAAATTGAATTAAAAGGCTTAATAATGGAAATAATAATTTAATAAATTATTAATTACCTATTTATATAATACTAAATTATAAATTAAAAATAATCACAACATATTCATAATATATAATTGTAAGGTATAATCTAGTGGAAGTTTTGACTGGTTCTTTAGTAAGCATGGATCTCAGAGTAATTTCATGGAGCATGAACTTCTCTTATAAGAGATTTCACTCAAGACATACTTGTTGATGTTCACCATCATATTAGTGTAGTGAAAAAATTGTTATTATACATTCTATACAATCTCAAAAAATGACTCTCTTAAATAAGATTTCTTCTTTTTATCATCTCAATAGATTTCAAAATGTTCTAACTTCTATTTATACATTTGAATTCAATGACTATACTATAACAGGAGTATTTAATATTTAAAAAATGTTTAATTTTTTTTAGTTCGGTGTGGTGTGTAAAATAATCAATTTAAAATTAATTATTTAGGAATAAATACATACATTGAAATCATGGATTTTTTTTCACCCTTTACAAGTACTAAACTCAAATGTAGTATAATTGGAACATGATCATTCATATGAGGGATAACTAGAAGAGATATTGGGTTGTAGAGACAATATACTATATAATAATACCACTCACCTAGATAAAGTTATATATATTAATAATAAGATTGAGTTGTCTTCAAGGGAACCTGAAGATATAATTAGATAGACGTACCCATATTTATTTTCATCAATGTAATGAAATTTTTAGGGGAAAATTCATTTAAATGGGGTATAATATAACACCCAAAGATTTTAAGTGTGCATTATAATTTAAAGAAATTTTGGGTTGAATAACATGTTTAACATGATACATTGAACTGAAATAAACGATGATATATTTTATTGATCTAAAATATTATAATGTAAGGAAAAATTATTGCATTATGATAGTGAAATATGATACATCATAAAGAAAACTACCAGAGGATTAAAACCATAATTTAGTAAAGACCCTGAATAAGAAATCATTGCCTTAATACAATGTTTTGAATATTGAACCTCACATTAAATCTATATAAATAAGTAAAAAAATAATTACAAAAGGAATTTTGATGATGAATTAGGATGCCTTATTCTAGAAATGTATCTAACGCTACATGTAGGAATGAAATATGGTCATTAGTAATTTGGTCATCATATATGTTATCATTTTATATACTAGTATCTAAAATAAACATTTAGTTTTTGATTTTATCGATGAAAAATTTAAGTCAATATAATTCACAACTAATAAATAATTCTAAAAATATAATAATTAATTTAAATATTCTATTATAAATGTATGATTTTTTTAATTATATATTAGTATAATTATTATATTAAAATTTAAATATTTAATTTGTTTAATATATTAAAATAATTTTTCTCAAGTCCAATGTTTTGATAAAATTGAATGGTTAAGAGGCATATAATTTCAGTGGGATATGATTAATATTATTTAACCATGTTTGTTATACTAAATAATTTTTATATGTTGGGTTGATACAAGTCCTAATAAGAATGCTTAAATCCTTCTGTATGAAGGAACTCAATTCTTGGGGTTAATTGTAGCACCCTAGGATTTTAGAATGCATTACATTAAATAAATATCATCTTCAATTGAAATTATTTCATGAAACTCTAAACTAATATATAATGTTATATAATTACATTGATACAATGAAACAAAAGTTTGAATACATTATAAAATATACAAATAAAATGATACTCATTGGTAATAGATACGAAGTAAGTTAAGAACACTTAATGTCTAAAGAGCCAATTTTCTTTAAATATATTTTTTCAATATATTTTATTTTTGAAATATAATTACTAACTTTTAGGGTCTTAACTTTTATTTTATTCTTAAATTCATCATATCAAAATCAGATTATGATGAATTTTAGAAAAAATTCTAGAAAATATGATATTTTATGAATAATAAGAATATATTTTTTATTGTATAATTTGTAAATACATTGAAGATAATGTCTATCACCCTTAAAATTTGAAAACATTAAACTAGATTTTATATTTTTTAAATATCACAATAAGTATAATCTAATATGGTCAACTTAATTTTTGGTCATAGAAATAAGTTACCATGGTAAAATTATGTCACTACATTGAAGGGTTAGAATTGGGGCTTAAATTGATAGATGGGGATATAATTTTAATTAATGAATACAAAAAAGGTACCCCACATAGGATGAAAAATGAGAAACTATATATAATTACCCATGATTCGCCCATCAATAGGCCCCAGGTTGGTGACTAACACAAATATTATAAAATCCCAATCTTGTAAGGCATTCCCCACAATTGATAATTTATAATCATGGGAGAGGATACCAATCACCATGAAACTCCAAGAAATAAGACAATGGCAAATAACCTTCCCATAATTCATTCAAAAAGTGATCAGATACAAAGTGTATCCAAATAAATATAAAAAATAAATCATAAGGCAGTTAAGGAATCTGTAACAGATAAAATGTCTTTTCTAGTAATGTCAGGCTTGGTCCCCAAAGTCCTCCTAGAAACATTAAAAATAGCTTTTATATACGTGGTATGAACAAAAAAAGATTAATCATTAAGATTATATTATTGGTCTCTTTTATGAATTTGAAAAGGGAATACCGATTCAACCATATAAAAAAAGAACAAGGAACATGCACCAAATCTAGTCAACTTACCTATCTTATCATCACCATGGAACCCTCACCAAATTACACATCAACATATAGTACATTAATATGAATCATATTGACAAAAAGTGTACCCATAACACATTCCCACTAATTTTTCACTCTCACAGCACAACCTTGAATGTTCGAGCACTACCATCCCCTTTGTAGAATCCTTCTTCAAGACACTTAGGGTACCATATCATGCACAAAATCTCTCATGCAACTGGCAATCACATCCCACCTAATGACACCAAAGAAACCACATCATACCAGTAACCCCATGTGAAAATAGTCTTAATGTCCACATCCCCTTGTAACCACTATCATAACCAGATTTGTAAGATATCATGAAAATAAAGGTAATCAACCTCATTCCCTCTTATTTTTCATGACCCATAATATTAACCACATAAAAAATCTCCTCAAACAAAACCATAAGTGAATTATATCTGTAAGAAATCCCAAACCATGTATAAAAATTTCTCATAGTAGATAGAGGGTAATAGGGGATAGCTAGTCATCTATCCATGCTATCTTGGTTGTTGGGGAAATCACCACCCAACACATTTGAGTGTCAACACATAGTCCACGATGTGTGTGGGGTTCATATTGAATGAAAAATTAATGTACAATATATATAACACTCAAACATACAGAATACCTACATGGGGGTTTATAAAAAGAGAACATGTGAAACTCAATACAGCACCATAAGGAATCAAAACCTCCTACATTTTTTCTACAACTAATAAATGTATTTTGAAATAAATGAAAATGATAACCACAAGCCACATTTATTATTTCCTTTTCATGTTAAAGCATTTATAGATTTTTAAATTACCAAAAATCAATATTTAACAATCTAATTCATTTCATGCTTAATAATAACCACATTAAACACACATCCCATTTTAGTTTAATATTTTATTAGCCATTCCACTCCATTCAATTTGAATATTTTTATTAACATTTTAGCCTATTGTTATTGGGAAACTGACAGAACACAACACACATCCCATTTTAGTTTCATATTTTATTAGCCATTCCACTCCATTCAATTTGAGTATTTTTATTAACATTTTAGCCTATAGTTATTGGGAAACTGTCACAACACAAGAAAAAAAAACAATATTCCACATATGAACATTCCACACAAGTAAACCAACACACATCACACCCACCACACATCAAAACCACAGCATATCAAATTTCAAATATAAAAATGAATTTATCATATTTATTTCACTATTTTCATGGGTATTCTCCCACAAATCCAAGATTCCATGGGAGTCTAATTAATTAGTGTGATATACATTCACAAACATTTTAATATATGGTGATTAAAATCAACAAGAATATTAATGTTCACAAATTTCATAACCATAAAACATAAATATTTATCAACATTGCTCAAATATTGAAGTTTAGTAACCATGGTCAACCATATTGAAAAAATCCTATGAATAAAATTAACTCATTCAATTTATTCCCTTGCCCTTCAATTTCACTTAGACCAATTGATTATTTTCATTAATCATGTTCATAAAATATACCCAAGAGAAGGAAAAATCATGATATTCCCACATGTGAATCAAAGGGTGGAATGTTGAATGTTCACCTACCTCGATTTAATATTTAAGTAGAGACTAAAAAACCACGGATTGACCACCAAATATGTAGAAGAAAACACCACTATATTCTAATTCATAGAAAGAAACCCTCAAAAACTACCCAAAACAAATGGAAAAATGTCTCAATAGACTCCCATATAGAAGTGAAATAGAAATACAGTATAACAGGGGAATAAAGAGTTCTTTTAATCCAACATAATCCAAACTAAATGATCACAAATGTACCAATGTTTTGACAACATTTAGGGAGATGACTGAATAAGGGAAGGGTGAGAAGGGGTTGACCAAGAGTATGGGGGAGGTTTGAAAATCAAAACTAGGGGAAGTTGAACTCATATATATAATAAAATCCCACAGAAATCAAATATGGTGTGGTGAGTTGATGAAAATCTTGTGGAGGGTCCATTCAACGTGGGATCTGAAGCCCTTTGGCGAGATCAACCTTTCCTCTTATTTAAAAAAAATATATTTGATCTCTATTAAGGCCTTGAACACAGTTTGTTCCATGATATGATGGTTCTTCCTTATTATTCAATGGAATAATTTCATTCCCTACCACCCATAACATTATTATATTACATTTGCTACACCAAATATTATAGTGAGGTGATATCAGTTTCCCAGTATCACATAGGCACTCATTCTAGGTGTCCCACCTAATGCAAAACTCTGACCGGAAATTTCTGAACATCCATTAGCACACAAGAAGACCCCCATGCCAACATTCCCAAAACCATCCATTCCACAGTCCATGGTCTCATAGTCTCTTTTACATATGATCACAAACAATCCAATACACTCTCTAAAACGACTTGGAAAGTCCTTTTACGTGTTGTGGGGTATCGAAAATATACAAAACATCACCTCAAACATTATAATCAATACCAATGCCTCCCAAAACATGTTCATGCATAATAAAATCATAAAAAGAGGGCATAAAAATTCAAAATCCATTACATCATATAACCCTCAAATAATTATATTCATCGAAAATTGAAACAAACCCACAACACAACAAATATTGGATGGTTTGGAAAATATTCTCAAGAGATACATCTCTGAGATATCATTACAACAGAAACACTATAACCAACTCACCCCAACATCACACCTCCTCCTTTTTTATCAACCATCTATTGAACTATTAAAACCACTACACAGACCACGATAATGACTACAACAACCATTACAAAACACATCTCAATCACATAAATCAGGGAAATCCACCAACCAAATCAAAACATTGTTCACCTTGGGAGGCACTTACTTTACCACATAGTTTTAAAAAAATTCAAAATATTAAATATAATTATTATTTAGGGGATTTCCCCTCATAGTATAATTAAATTGTTAACACATGTCATCAGAAAGATAAAAACAAAGAACATGTTTTATTCTACATGGTCCGACCATCACATCATTAATAAAAATAAATATGGAAAAAACCCAAAACAAATCATGGTTATATGCATTGATCTATGTCTATTTATATTATGCACTCTCCTATAAGACTCCATTCCTCAAGGAAACAAAAACTAAAATAATGGTTTATCGATGTAGCACCCTCTACCGATGATCCTCGAACTCTTTTGTATGCTCCACAAAATTCACATCATCCTCTTTATCCACTCTCCCTATTCAATGACATTGTATTAATTATGAATATATTTAGAGAGATTGTAAATGTTGAATACAGCATGGGCCATGTCCAGTAAAATAGATATTATGAAATGATAAGCCACAACGCTAACATTCTCTAACACCATGATGTTCCTGAAAACATGAGGAGAAACATTTCTCCCCTACCATACCTCTATTTCCCCCAATTAGGGGAGGACTTTGAGAAAACATGGTAGCCCATTGTAAATTAATAGGGTCTACTCATCCAATTAGCATAATATTATTTTTAGTACTGTTATATTTTATCTTATCAAAAATTACTAAAGCCTTCTTAGTTGTCCATTTCACTACATCAGAACCATGATCTATAAATTCACTAAATGCATCCTAACCCAACAGATAAGCAAATGATCTCCTGTAAAAATAATAAAATGGAACCATGTCAATGGATAAGTGGTTGAAGTTGTTATACCAAAACTCTGACAAAGGAATGTGATTTTCCAAATATCTACAGATGTCAAAAAAGAACACCTTTAATATATCCACGAGTTTCTAGATTGACTACTCTGTCTATCAATCTATACGAGGGAGAAAAGTGGTGATAAGGTGTAACGGAGTTCAAAAATCATTTTCAAATCCTATCCAAATTCGTGTGGTAAATTAGAATCTAGATCCAAGATAATGGATCTTAGATCCAAGTATCCACACAACCTCATCTGTATACATACTTTCCAAAATATTCATGGTGTCTAACTCCTTGACTGATATGAAATGAAATGACTTCATTAGTCGTTCTAGGGTCACCCAGATAGCGACATATACTCAAGGTTAATGGGGTGATACTACGATGAAGTCCATAAATATTTCATCCCATTTCCACTTAGAATTATCAAAGGGCTCCAACAAACCACAAAGAAAGTTATTTTTTGACTTTGGGTAGATCAGATAGTGATCCTTGAACTTTTATGTTTCTAGTTACATCTTGGGCTACCAAAACTACATCCTCATACCATGGTGCATCTTACATACATTGGAGTTCACCGCTAAAGGTTAGTAGTGAAAATTTTGAATGGATCTGTCATAAATCACCATTGAAGCAAACATTCTCCCCTGAAGCAACATCGGGTTTTGTTCGTCCTCCAACAATCCCTCTGGATCGTCACCCTGAAAAACTCAGTCACAAATCACCGTTTACTTTGAGTCCTCCTACTGAGACTCATACACCTGTTCGATTAGAGAATATTAAACCATCATATCAACCAAGAAACCTATTTCATCAACAAATCCTACACCATGACACATGGATTTAATCTTATCAATTTCCTTCTAAGAATCATTGAAATATTTAAGGATATCCTTTCCTAACATCTTTCTCAGTGCATCAGCCACAAAATTCACTTTTACAATGGTGTAAGATATATCAAATTAATTATCCTAAAGAAACACCATCAATATTCATTTTCACATATTCATGTCATTTTGATTGAAAATAGTCCTCAAAATCCCATGATTAGTAATGACCACAATGCATTCTCGGATATGTAATTTTCCCAAATATTTAACAAAAATATTTTTGTCCCTCTATCGAGATCATAGGGGACATATTTATGATAATGGGGATCCAATTACCTAAACCCAAAAAATATCTCCACTATAAACTTCATTAATATGCATTCCAATCCAATATTCGAAGCATCATTGGAAACCTCAAGAAACTCCCCTCTTCTGGAAAATAACGTACTAGATCACTTTTCAATGTCCCATTTAGGTATTCAAATGAATCCTTAAACTAATCATTATATATAAAGGCATATTATTTCATGGTAAAATCTATAAATGGTGATAAAATCCAAGAGAAATTAAATATGAACCATACGTAATACCACTTGATATTTAGGAAACAGAAAGCCTCTTCTGCATTCTTGGATATTGCACAAGAATAAACAACATCGATCATTCACTAGTCCATGGACAAACCCTACCAAGGCACCACATGCCTGAGGAAAATCACATTCTGAGTCCAAAACATTCACTTATAAAATTTACCATAGAGATGGAGGCATCAAATGACCTACAAGAAATCTTGTATATGATCAGTTTCCTGCTCATATGACTACGAGTAGATCAAAATTTCATTGAAGAATACGACCAAAAACCAGTCTAAAAACACATAAAACATGGATTTCATGAGCCTCGGGAAGAAAACTAATGAATTTATGATGTTGAATTGAATGAACACAAACTCGAAGTTCCAATACCTACACTATATGGTAGCCTTTGGGATATACTGTTCTTTCACACATAACTAGTGATAACTATATTATAGATTGATATTATAGAAATAACTACCACCTATAAACTAGTCAAGAATATCCCAAATCCTAAGAAAATTGTAATGATTCTTGACCATCGCCAAATTTATCCTTCAGTAGTCTATAAATTGCCTCAAACTTCAATCATTTTTATTAGATAATAACACTGGACCCCCCCACAAAGAAACACTGGGCTGAATGAAACCCTTATACATATGATAATATATCTAAATTATCAACTCTTTCAACTAAGAAGATTTCACATAATTAGGATTATTTTAAATAAGAGAGATTCCCAACTGTAACTATATCTCAAACCCAATGTCACTTCAAGGGAGTGTCTACACAACCACCTTTGTACAAAAATCAAAAAATACATATATGCCTTAGGGATCTTCTATAATCCTTGAACATAATAACATTATTGAAAACTCTTACATAAATGTGGGAAGGAGTTCTACATGTAGATATCCTATACAAAAACCTATCTCATTGATGAAAATATCACACTGACCATGCACATTTCAGAAAAAAAAAAATTATCTAGAATTAATTGATAACTAAATGCAATGAATATAACCAATAATTATTGAGGATATAATTGTATGGTTGTATCTTCAAAAAAAAGATTTCCCAACATGACCGATGATTCCCAATCATCCATCAACACCCTTGACACACATCAAATAAGTTGGTCTAGCCTCCAAATTGAAGTGTAAACACCATGGTCTTGGGAATAATCTCCACAAAAAGTCCAAAATCTTGGAATAATGATGGTGAAGTAGAGGATTTTAAGGCTTCAAAATAAAAATAGGAAAAAATGGTACAAAAATGTTGATCATACCTTGGACAACCTCTATCACCTAATGTTCCTGCACCTCCATAGTGCGAAACTATCATGACATGGCCCCCTACCTTAAAACTAATATCCACACCTACATTCAAATTTAGGTTGGGGTCACTAAATATGTGTAAAAAGATAATTTCATCTCTTCCGATCACAATATCCTCTTGCAAAATTATACGATCATTTCCCGTGTTGCTATATTCATCTCATTGGTTGCTACTATTGAGGATGATACTGTACCTATCCACCTCCACCATGTTATTCTCTAAGAATCACTAAGCATTGATTGTGATGATGAAAATATCCCCCATATACAAATAACACTAGTCTACATCCCCCAAGAATACAATGAAGTTACTGGTCCTGGTTTATTTTAAAGGAAGTTCTTACAGTCAACAATCCACCAGTTTGAATCTCAATGGCCATGGAATCATTGATTTATTACTAAAAACATTTCTCAATGAACCTTATTGGTTATCATCTTGAGGTAACCTTCTTCACAAGTGAATATTCATCATTAACATCACCTTCCTATGTACCATCACATATACTCAAAATATAAATGTAGTAACTACATACTATATTTAAGGACAGTGAACCTCCTCAAGATACTATGTATATACTACACATTAAGAAAAATGTCACGAGTGAAATATAAAATATCCAGAAACTTGATATCAATCTCTCAAATCGACATAATCCCATTATTAATAGAAATAATGTCATGAATCTACAATGCCTTCAAATTTCATGATATGTACTATACTAGAAATTCCTCTTAGATTTTTTTCCAACAAACATTTAACTCCTTCCACTCCCTAGGATGAAATCTCTACCACCGATGATTTGCACTCCTCATCTTACTTACTGCAAATGGGACCCACAACTACTATTGGGACTGAATTAGACCAAATGTGATCTCAAACTCCTCAAACTATATCTCTATCTCTAGATCAATGACACTACTCTCAATCTTCTCTATAGAATACTTATAAAAGGGATGGAATGTCCTATCCAATTGAGCATCCTCCTCAACAAAATCAACCCCTCAGTGGTCAACTTGATCATCCTATTGAACCTCACCAACCTAAACCACATATAGATGATGTCCATGAGAAATTATTAAAAGGAAAAAATATTTCCTAATCCCGTTAGTATAGAGTTTTATAACATTTTATTAAATTTATTCATTCTAAATTCCAAATACAACCCAAATAAAAAAGTAACACAAAAATTTAGGAATCATGAACCTATCCTATGTCTCTACCTTATAAGCCACACTACCTAACTTTGATATTCGGTAGACATAGAGTCCTTGAATCAGATCATAGGGGGCTCTGAAATGTATTTTCCTAACTCTTCTTTATAAACCAACTCATGCACCAAGATCAACTATATTTTTATCCTTACCAAACCATGAAATCCTTATGGGGCTCAACTCCAAAATCCATCATATCTCTAAAACAATTTCATTGATACAGCTCTTTCATGACCCCTCCGTCCAAAGGTACCCCACCTAGTTCATAAATTAAAGAATATATATAATGATCCCCACCCCCATCCCCATCCCCCTCCCCCACCCCCAACCAGAGTCATTCCTTATGTAGGCCCCGAGTTGGTGACTGGAATTGAGGGGATAAAATCTAACACATAGAAGGAATCAACATCAATAGATAACGTAAGATTAGGATATAGGATACCAATAACCAAAAACACTATGATATATATATAAAATGAAACCAAAACAATTCTAAAATGAATATGCACAGTAAATAGAAATAAAGAGTCTCTAAATAAATACAAAAATAAAATTCTATGGTAGGGAATCAGCAACAGCTCTCATGTCCAGCCTAGTAATGTACAAATTTGTCCCTCATGTCCTCTTAGATGCCTAAATAATATTTTATATATATGTGGGGTGATAATGATAGGTATACTCAGTAGGTTCATACCTAAGGTATATCATGAACATGGGAAAATAACATACTAATGAACTAGTGTACAAACATAAAATCAAACATGCACCTTAGTAGGCCAATTAACTAATCACATCCTCACCATGAAACACTCACTAAATAACATATCCAAGTATAGTAATTTAATTTGAATCATATAGGTAAAAATGTTTCACCACAGCACTTTCCAACTAATTTTTCACTTGTATTCCCCCAAAAAAAGTCATGGAACTCTCATCACATCCATAGAATCATTGTCAAAGTCAAATGATCAACTACATCATGATAAGTACCCCAAGTACAACTATTCACCTCATCCCACCCAAATACACTTATGAAATTATATCTCACTAGTTGCCTCCTATAGAAAATTTCATCACATTCACATCCTCTCATAATCAATGTTCAAACTAGGTTTTTATGTTATCTTGAACAATAAGTACCTCAACCATGTTCCCTCCATCTACTATGCATGACCCCCACTATAAGACACCTCATAAATCTCATCAAACCAAACCATAAGTGAAATATATTAGAAATCCATCATAACACATGCATAAGAACCATACCTAGAATGGAGAGAGGGTAATAGTGGATATATATCCATCCTTCCTCCTTATCTTGGATGTTTGAAAAAAACCACCCGAAACATTTGGATGTCAGTACATACTACACTATGTGGATGGGGTGTGTATAGAAATCAGAATGAAAATAAAATATATATTAGTCACACGCATGACCCCAACCTACAATTTTATAATAAGATTATATCTACAACTCACAATATCTCCAAAAGTCCTCACAACCTCAACCACTTTTTCTAAAAACCTAAAATTAATTACATTACACATGGAAGAAACAACAACAATCCACAATACACATTCCTTCTTTCCTTTTCAATTTAATCCGTTTCTAGATATTACAATCACAAACCATCCCCCTTTATCAACTCCATTTAATTAATTATTAACAGAAACCACTTTATCCATACATAAAATTTTATTTCTAGAATTCATTATCCATTCCAACTACTACCATTTCAGTTTTATCAATAAAATTTCATTCCATCACTACCGGGAAACTAATATAACACAACAGAAAACAATTTTTTTTTCATATTCCTTATGTTGAAAATCGCCACTTATCAACCACCACACATCATAATCACCAAAAATCATGACCACCTCACATCACAACCACAACACATTAAAACTACCACCAATCACAATTCAGTTTTATCAAAGGGATATCATTATATTTATTTAAATGGTTTAAAATCCATTCTCACACAAATATGATATTCCACGGGAACCAAATGTTTTAGTCATATATAAAATATTATCTATTTTCATGTATGGTGATTCAAATATATAATCACAATATGGATCACTAATTTGAAATTCAGAATAATATAATGAAATCTCAACATAATTCAAAGTTCAATGATTTTTAAGAATGCTCAAGCAAATGAGAAAAATCACATGAAGAAAATAATTTCATGTGATTTCTTCCCATAACCTTCAAATTTGATTGAATGAAATAATTATTTTCATAAAGACAACTCATGATATCTACCCAAATTAATGAAAATTTATTATATTCTAAAAGATTCATCAATGGGAGGAAAAAACATAATAACCCCAACCTCGATTGATGATTCAAGTAGAAAAGAACAAAATTATTGTTTATACCACCACAAGGTCTTAATGAAATCACCACTTCATTTATATTCACATTAATCCTCTATCAAAAAACACTGAAACCAGAGGATTAAACCACCATATTAAACTCCCAAACACAATTTAAATAAATAAATAATTCAGAATGATAGAGTAACCTAACCTAAACAAATATAAATCGAATGGTTGAAAATGAAACAAGGGGGTTGAAATAGGAGGTGACTCAATAAGGTAATGGAGATAGGGGTCATCCAAGAGTTGAGGAATGGATTAAAAATTGAAACCAAGGGGTGTATAATTTTTTATTTACAATAAACTACTAATAGACTCTACTGTGGAATGGTGAAAAACTAAAACACCCTTGGTGGGACTGGTCAATGCGTGATATGAATCCCTCACGTTATACACTCTTTTTATGATCATTTTAGAAACAATATATCATGACCACCAAAACATTGATCATGTAATGGTTTGGGATATAGTTATCTTCCATATTATGCCACAGCCAAACACTATTCCCTATCGCCCATCTACTTCTTGTTTTACCCTCACTACACCCAAGGATAATGTGTAGTGAGATTGGTTTCTTCATTTTACATGGGTTATCTAACTGGGAACCACACCTAGTGATATTTAATCATTGATAATTTCTATGTTACCGCAGGTACATAGGAAACCCACTAGGCCAACACTCCCAACACCACACCTTCTCCATGGCATGGTCTCATACCCCATTATACACTGGATCACAATCAAGAAAAGACAACCCCCATAATGGATTAGAAATCCAATTTAGAAGGCATGGAATTTATAAAAGGTCTGAAACACCACCTCAAACCTCTAGATAACAAAAACAAACTACCGAAACATCTAAAAAACAAGGAAAACATAAAGGAACTGACAGAAAGGTCTGGACTATTACAATAATTATCACTACCGCATGTCCCAAATTGATTGGTTGAATGCTTTTAGAACCTCCCTTACCTAATATACAAAAATTAATATGTTTTATTTCCTATTATCTTAGGAATTTAATTTAATATATTTAAATATTTTTATTATTTACATAGGTTCCACTCCACTAACATAAAAAAGGACCCCATCATAACATCATTTCATTACACTCATTGAGAATCTTAGCCTGAAAATATTCTATCAAAATCTGTAAAAAATACTATTATGAAAATATATTTTCCAGTATAATTAATGGAACATTATTTGAATTAATTATCCACTAACTAAAGGGTCCCTCCTAATAATTAATTTGATAATATTTAAGTATTATTTTTCATTTTTATTTTATTCTACCTTCTCAAAATTTATCCAATCCATGCCAATATTGTAACATCAATATAATTAATGAAATAAAATTTTATAATGTTTATGGGATACACATTATCTATATTCCACTTACCTTCTATAAAAATAATAGTTATGCGTTCTATCACTCCATGGAAATCATACATTAATTTATCATTGTCTTGCATGGATGGTTTTATATGTCACGACCTATCCTCGGGGCCCGTGTCGTGACTACCCCAAGCCCGCCTTCCAAAGGCCAGGGGCTCGCGACTAGTACTAAAGGCATAAATCCTGATAAAAAGGAAAGGCATTGGATTTATGAAACGTAAACACACACAACCAGAGTATAAGAGGAAGCAAACACTTAGTATGCAGTATAACAAAAGTATGTGTTGAAAAGTAAGTGGGCCAGAATACAAACCCAACTGAATGTACAGAAAAATTGAAAGGAAACTACAGTAGCTGAAAAGTAAAGCAGCAACAACCAAGTTATCCTCCGGAATTCTCACTTGAATGGTGGGTATAGATATTCTTGTCAGCTCATCAGGTCTGTCTTTCCACTCTGTGACATCACACCTGATAGACCACCTTCGGGTACCGTCCTGATCCATGAGCCTCATTCAATATCAGAAATGTCTGTCTTCTATAACCAACACAACGTAGTGCGGGCATAGCCCGTGCAGGGGTGAGTATATGATACTCAATAGGGACCCCGGGACCCCCGAAGGGCTCCCAGAATCCACAACGGATAAACCACAAAGGAAAAATACAAACAAAAAGTATCAACCAACTCTACTTAGGTATATGCCGATACATATACCTAAGTAATCAATTCCATCTCAGCTCCAACACACGAGCCCAAGATCAACCAAGTCCACACAACAAAGTACTATCCAGTCCACCCAAGAAAGTAAAAATCAGTCCACACAGGAAAGTACAACTCAATCCACGCAGGAAAGGACAACTCAGTCCACACACGAAAGCACAACCCAGTCCACACAGGAAAGAAAGTCAATCACATCAATGATAATGATTGAAAGTCAAGACTCAGGTCACGCAGGTATACATCATTTGTAATGCAAAAGAGATGATCATATATAGTTACTGCTTCATCTAGCTTGGATCCACGTAAAATACTAGATCAGCTAAGCTGTCGGACCCACGTAGGATACTAGTCCAGCTACTCTGTCAGACCCATGTAGGATACTACAACAGAGGTCAATACTGTCGGACCCACGTAGGATACAAGTACAATAGTTATCACCGCCAAACCCACGTAGGATTCCAGTACGTTTTTCATCGTCGTCGAACCCACGGAGGATTCCAGTATGAAATACTTCACCGTCGAACCCACAAAGGATTCTAGTATGGAAGTCGTTGCAGTCGCAGCCAGCTCTAGGGTTCCCGCACACAGCATACTCGATTCCGGGAGGGTCCGCTCCTCGAGTCAAAGTGATGGTTACATCAACCGTCATGAAGATTATGGATGATGTAACCCAATTTTCTATCACATGTCTTAGGGGAAAACCAAGAAAAACGAACCCAAGTCACAGAGAACAAGATTTCCAAGCCATCTTCCAAAAGTACACAGGGTGTAGATATACGATACATTCTGTGTCATCAGACACATGGTACTGCCCATGTGTTACGGCCCGTGTCATAGGTATAGTCATATAAAAAGAAAGTACATGGCGTGTGGTATGGTTACAGGCTGTGTCTTTTGTCCACGGGTACTGTCCGTGTACCACAGCCCATGTCGATGGGTTGTTCGTGTAAAAAGTATGTACACGGAGTGTGTTATGGTTACACACCGTGTCCAAACATATGGGGTCGGCTCCGTGTATGCTGGCCATGTAGAGACCCGAAGCTTGATGTACATGGACATTACATTACTTTCTCGGAATACTTAGTACATAACAAAAACAGACACACAAAGACCGTAATAGTTTAGTGTCTTTGGAAACTCAGAATATAATCTTCTAATAGTGGTGAAAGATCTTCAACATCTCCCATAAAGATCTTCCACTTTTTGTTTCCTTACCTCAAACCTTTTTTTTAATCATGGGGGAAAATAAAACATAATAAGGGTGAGCTCAAATTCTCAGTAAGGGTAAACATAAGAAATATCAATCACATAAAAATAAGAACATAACATTTTGGAAATCTTACCCTACAAAAGATATCATAATTTCATAACATGGGATAAATTATGGTAGTGTAATGTAATCCCAATAATCATAACATAAAACATGAAACTTTGTGGAATGAACACATAATCATAGAGAATCATTTCTTATTAGTTAAGACTCATTGTCAAGACTATCTTAGTGGACAAAGTCCATTTCTGAACCGAGTTCACTCCTCGTTTCAGTCCTGTTTTACTGATCTGATTTAACCTGTCGTTCCAGCCATGTCTATCTCATGAGATATAAAGTATTTACCCACTGAAATGGAGGGAGATATAGGTCCCACCCATCTCATAATGATACCATTCTTATGTGTGCCACAAAATCATAAATCATACATCATTGCATAACTCATGTAATAAAAATGTGATTCTTAAACAACATGACATCATAAAACAATTCATATAAGATAAAATAATTCATAAAAATAATTCCATCACAACATAATCAAATCAATGTAATAATAGGAATAGACACATAACCCTATATTATCTTATATGGAAAATAATTCTGATAAAACACTTGAACTCCATTCTTGAGGAAAATATCATTTATACTTCAAAAACATTTTCCTTTCTTAACATGTCATACAATTTTAAACTAAATGAAGTTGATTAAAAATAAACTTGAAAACATGTAAAGGAAGATTCTTGGAAATAATGTTTTAAAATCAATTCATGCTGTATAAGTTAAAAAACATTCTTCTCGTACTTTTGTCGGAAAAGTCAAAAAGTACCTCGTACGAAAAACGACAAATGATTCCTTTAATATCTTTTACTAAAAAATCACTAAAGGGTAAAATTGGATTTAAAAAATTTTAGGAGGATGGAAAAAATATTACATATTGAGGAAACATGTATGTGGATGATAAATATTCCCCAGTAAATTCTGAAGTATAAACAATCTCGGATAAAAATTGAGATTGCGAGATTTTCCCTTACCTTAGGTCCGATTTGCTTCGTAAGTGTCTGAATCTCATGTATAATGATTTAAATAATTTCATTGAATTATTAAAGAATCATATTAATTTTTATTATATCATATATGTTTCAATTATGACTTTTTATTACCCATTCTTTTGTAAATTAATGTTAAAGTAGCATTTTGGGTAAAATCGTTTCATTTGTCGTTCGAGATTTAACTTGTAATTATTCATATGATTACATTGATCATGATTAATTAAATCCAGAATGTAAAACATGATTTATATATAATATACATTCAGAATATAAATATATATAATGGATTGATAAATGGAATGAAATACACCGTTCATGGAGATGGTAGGTCGTACGTACGCATGAACGATGTTTTCGTTTCCTTATTGTATTGAATGGAATTAAGTAGATGACATAAATATATATATATATATATACCTAATTCCAGTAGCATTATTATGTCATATATTTCATGATTACTTATTATATATACTTTATAATCATTCTTGAATGGTTAATCATGGAAAATTAATCCCATCGCGTTCGTGGAGACGGTAGTCCGTACGTACGCATGAGCGATGATGTCATTCCCATGATCAGGGAATTGTATTAGAGTGTATGTATACTATTTCAAAATCAATATAATTTTACAATAATCATATATAGTCATTATTTACACCATTATACCCATCCAATTAAGGTGGTGGTGGAAAATAGATTACACCACGGCGTGGAGACAGTATTCTGTACGTACGCACGCGCGGTGATTTCATTTTCCGTAGGATGGATAGATGGTAAAATAGGGTTGTTTCATAATTATAATAACATATCAGTATATGAGTGATTCTGATGTTATTACTTCATAATTAAACAACAAAAGAAGAAGAATTAGAAGAAGAAATAAAGTTGAAACAATTGGTAACAGGCATTACCTCTTCTTTGAAGCACCTCTTTGAGACCTCCTTTTAGGGAACTAAAATTGGGTTTTAAGAAGACCAGGACCTCTAAGATGTTTCTAGGGAAGTGTAGAAACTAATTTGGCAGGGTTCGGCCGAGAATGAAGGCTCAAATTGGTGTGAGGAGGAGAGGGAGGAGGTTCCCTTTTATAAGGGAGGAGAGGGGCACCTTCGGAATAACTAAAAATATAATTTTATTATAAAGTAATATTCAGTTTTTAATAGCTCCAAATTGATTTATTTCTAAGTTAAGGTGGGTAATGGTCTAAATCCTCTTATCCAATAGAATTTATACATGTTTAGGTCATTATATTAACCTTAATATTTAATTTTAACTATTAGTTAATTAGATTGACATTTACCATGTCACTTTGTATTTTTATATTATATACTTAATAAACTTACCATATACATCCAAGATACCCCCAAATGGTCCATTAATGATACACCTATCATGATATAAGTATCTTGGCCGAAAAATATATTTTTATAAATATAATAACAATTAATAATATAATATTTGTTTTAAAAACTATTTTATGTCAATTTTGACACTATTTGGTAATTGATTTTTGTGAAACTCATAACGGAATGATTATTTCAAAAACATTTAACTAAATCAATAATAATATGTAATATTAAACTATAAAATTAGTGGAATTCATAAAAAGTCTCAAATTAAATTTATTTGGGAATTTATAACATCAATTATGTCAATATTTCATTAATATGATAATTACTGCATCATCTTTCTGTTATGTATAAATTAAATTATTTAATGTCTAAAAATTATAAATAAAATACAATTATGTAGGAAATCTTTTTATATTTCAAATGAATATATATAGTCGAATTTATCTTATGTATAACCCTATATTAAAATTGATTTAGTTATTAAACTTTGATTTTAACTATTTTAACCCTTCTTTAAATAAATTAATAATAAATGTCCTAATCTAATAAAAGTTCGCCTAAATGGTCATATTTTATTCCTAAGGTTGTTTTTGGCTGAATTAAACTTATCCAATAGAATTAGGACATGTGTTAGGGCAATAATAATATCGTTTTTACCCTGAATAACCCTATTTATTTTTAACCGTGGTAAAAAAAGTAAAAAGTTACTATTCACCAAAAAATATTTTCATCTCATTGAACCAAATTTTATTCCTTGATATTAACCGCGTCTCTCATATTTTTGAAATTCCACTCATAGAAGCGGTAAAATTATGTTTTATGAAAAATTCAGTTTTTTTAACTACCACTTAGTGGTTTCACTATTCATCAAAAAAATAAAAGTTTCCAGAAAATTATAAAAAATTAGGCCCAAGATATATCTGATGTTATGAATTCAAAAATGATGTTTATTTTACCAAA
Organism: Viscum album; assembly: GCA_963277665.1. Taxonomy (NCBI): domain Eukaryota; kingdom Viridiplantae; phylum Streptophyta; class Magnoliopsida; order Santalales; family Viscaceae; genus Viscum; species Viscum album. The sequence continues at coordinate 555,953 of CAUJRU010000299.1, read as the reverse complement.
TTCAAAACATATCAGTTGCATTAATTAATTTAAAAATTAATTCCCGTTGTCAAAACAAATAGTGTGTTCTTAAGAGATAATAACTATCAAAAGATAGACACTTGTTTATGTCTGGTTTAAATGTGAAATTACATCCATTGAACAAAATTGTATTAAATTGTAAAAATATATTCTAAATATACTTTAAAACCACTCAAATTAATAATTTATCACTATTAATTATTTCGATTAAAAAATTTGTTTTTAATTAAAATTTAATGATTTTCACTATTCATCGGAATATGAAAGTTATCTAAAAAGTACCAAACATTCACCCTAAGCTAATTTCGATATTCGGAATCCAAAAATGAAGTCCATTTTTAATGATAAAATTTATAAAATTTCAAAAAGTGGGTATTGCTATTCATAACGGCTAGTTTATAATAATATCTCGTTTAGTGAAACTCGGTATTGCTTACTACACACGCTATCATGGAAGGTCGCGATTGCATGTAATGCAAGCCAAGTCAGGGATGTGTGTAGTGAAATCTCCTTTTGGTGTAGCGTATAACACAAGAAATCAATAAAATTAAAAAGAATATTTTTCATAAAATCTCGGGGCGTTACATTCTAACCCCCTTAAAATGAATTTCGCCCTCGAAATTCGTCGGTGTTATAAATTGTTTACTACTCAAAAGTTTCTTTAATAGAAGCCCACATTGTTATATTGAATACCAAAACTTGGCTTTAAAAACTAAAGTATGAAATTTAACGGTTACACAAATTAACTCATCACTAGGTTGCCACGTAGGAGAACATAGGTGAAAATGTGGATATGGAAGAAAAATCTAACCATCAAGTTCTGATGGAGAGTGGTAGAGAACATGGCTATGAAAAATACATAAATCACAAAGCCATAAATTTGTGATGATCTGGTGTACCATCTTATTCATCGGATATAAGGGCACTAGGACAACATTTTTGGTTTTCAAGATCATTTCCCTAAAGTTGAAGAATTTGAATTAGATTAAATACTTACTTTATTTTGGTACAATCTCACTGTTGTTCGTGAATTGAACAATTTACACATCATCCCTTAATGAAATTAAGTTGAATTTGTTATTCGTGATGTGTTAGTAGATCATGTGATAGAATGATGGGTCATTCCATCTGTTTCAAACAAAAGGTTAGAAAAAGCTATAAGTCCATCTTATGGGTAGATTAATCGTATATGGTTCCAAAAATGAACTTATACTTCATATATCATACCTCTTAATAAAATAAAACCAGTTTCTACTAACCAGGGACTTCCTGTAGTCCAGTGGTAGGCGATAAATGCCAGTCACACTTCGGTTGTGGGTTCGATTTCCATAGTCTTGTCCGGCGCGATGGGTTGTCGTCCGTCCTGCAGGTTTTCCTTTTTCTAAAACTATATTACTATAACATCCCGTCAATAATATCGAAAAATTTCTATCCATAAACAATACTAAATTATATCCAACAAAATCTATTCCAATCTTTAGGCTTATCTAAAATAATTCAGTCCAAGATCATAGTATAATGAAAATGATTACTTGAAATGTCATATAACAATCATGTGAATGCCATCATTTATCCCCCATATATCATAAGATATATCTTGTTGGTCAAATTACAAACATGTGAATACCTTAATCATGTATTCTCTTGAAGAATGAATACCCATTGAACCTTAGTGAAAATAAGAGTGCAGTCAAAAGTTAACTCTTTTCACATACCAAAACCTCAAACCATGATATAAATATTTCCTTATATCAGTCATGAGCTCATGAATACTGTCAAACATTTCATTTTCTCTTTATCCCTTCATTATGAGCATATCATCTGTTTTCCAAAAATATCTCAATCACTTTCCATGGTTACCGGTACCATAAAATTATTGAAAACCACAATAGACCAATACATAAATATTCCAATATTCCACGATACTATATACAACATTATTTTGGAGTCCCATTAAATAAACACATAATCATTCCACCACATCGTTTTCATATTCAACATCACCAATAGTGATCGCATGTGACTTCCCTTTGTCCTTTGCCTTATGTGGTTTCTCATGTCGATCATCACTAACCCTTGGATTAGGGTATTTATTAGCATAATGCCCCATTTCCTTGCACTTGAAGCATTGAAGTGTTGGTGGTGCATTCTCTGCAGTCTTTTCTTAATTCGCATCATTTGAAACCCTTCTTCCATTACTTCGACACTCACCTGCTCGATGAACTTCTTTTCCACACTTAAAACATTTTACAGTCCCTTTAAGAAAATCTCCTCCATGCTTCTTTCCACACTTTGAGCATAAGGAAACATTCATCTTATTTTCACCATTATTTTGAGATTTCTCCTTGAACTCCATCTTTTGTTTCTTGTCAAAACTATGAGATGGATAAGTAACAACAACTTCCATTTCTACCTTGATATCACAAAGCAAAATTTCATCGTAGCTACTGAAGTCTCTTATAGCTAATGCCCTTCAAAGATTTGGTTTTAAGCCACTGAAGAATCGATCAAATTTACTTTAAGGTTGGATGAGAAAGTCAGATGCATACCTTGAAAGCCTTGTAAAATTTGCTTCGTATACACCAACAGATTCATCATCCTTTTACTTTAGTTCAAGAAACTCCTTCTCCATCTTTGTATGAAGAATACGAGGGAAGTACTTATTTAAAAATAAGTTCTTGAACTCGTCCCATTCCATGGACTCAATTTCACCTCTTGGCCTCGTATTCTTGATAAGATTCCACCATTGATCTGCTTCAACTTCCAAACGATATACTGCTATGATTAATTTATCATGTTCAGAACATTGAAGAACTGAAAATATCTTTTCAGTAGTACTGATCCATTGTTCAGCAACAAGTGGATCAGAAGACCCACTGAAAGAAGGTGGGCGTTGCCTCATGAAGGACTCAATAAAATATTGTTCCCTTCTCTGCTCATTTTGAAGTTCAGAATGATTCATAGCTTGTGTAAGTATAGCAATAAGATTTTTCACTCCATCTCCCATAACATTTTTTTGTTCGGGAGGAAAATCATTGCATTGTACATTGCATTGATCAACCTCGTTCCATCGGGTTCCAGCCATCGTCTAAAACCCAAAAAGAATAGTGTGAGAAGAAAAAATCATGCTAGAGAAAACAACATAATAAAGGGAGAGTACCTTCAATATCTAACATCTTAGGTTTAATTCTATGATTGTTACCGTAATTCTAGGACTATAACCTATACTTATAATTTACCTTAGGAACATCCCTAGACATACCTTAGAAATATCTCTAGGGATCTCACTAAAGTTCTCGAATCCTAGTTTCCAAAGGATGACTAAACCATTCCATTGATACCAATTGTAGAGACCTGAAGCTTGACGTACATGGACATTACATTACTTTTTCGGAATACTTAGTACAGAACAAAAACAGACACACAAGGACTGTAATAGTTTAGTGTCTTTGGAAACTCGAAATATAATCTTCTAATCATGGTGAAAGATCATCAACATCTCCCATAAAGATCTTACACTTTTTGTTTCCTTACCAAAAACCTTTCTTTTAATCCTGGGGGAAAACAAAACATAAAAAGGGTGAGCTCAAATTCTCAGTAAGGTTAAACATAAGAAATGTCAATCACATCAAAATAAGAACATAACATTTTGGAAATCTTACCCTGCAAAAGATATCATAATTTTATAACATGGGATAAATCATGGTAGTGAAATGTAATCCCAATAATCATAACATAAAACATGAAACTTTGTGTCATGCACACATAATCATAGAGAATCATTTCTTATTAGTCAAGACTCATTGCCAAGACTATCTTAGTGGACAGAGTCCGTTTCTGAACCGAGTTCACTCCTCGTTTATGTACTATATTATTGAACCAGTTTAACCTGCCGTTCCAGCCATGTCTATCTCATGATATATATAATATTTACCCAATTCATTGGAGGTAGATATAGGTCCCACCCATCCCATAATGATACCATTATTATGTGTTCCACAAAATCATAAATTATACATCATTGCATAACTCATGTAATAAAAATGTGAATATTAAACAACATGACATCATAAAATAATTCATATAAGATAAAAGAATTCATAAAAATAATTCCATCACAACATAATCAAATCAATGTAATAATAGGGATAGAAACAGAACCCTATATTATCTTAGATGGAAAATAATTTTGATAAAAAACTTGAACTCCATTCTTGAGGAAAATATCCTTTCTACTTCAAAATCATTTTCCTTTCTTAATGTGTCATACAATTTTAAACTAAAGGATGTTGATTAAAAATAAAATTGAAAACTTGTAAGGGAAGCTTCTTGGAAATAATGTTTTAAAAGTCAATTCATTCCTTATAAGTTAAAAAAACATTCTTCTCGTACTTTTGTCAGAAAAGTCAAAAAGTACCTCGTACGAAAAACGACAAAAGATTCTTTCATATATTTTACTAAAAAATCACTGAAGGGTAAAATTGCATTTAAACAATTGTATGTGGATGGAAAAAATATTACATATTGAGTAATCATGGATGTGGATGATAAATATTCCCCTGTAAATTCTGAAGTATAAACAATCTCGGATAAAAATTGAGATTGCGAGATTTTCCCTTACCTTAGGTCCGATTTGCTTCATAAGTGTCTGAACCTCCTGTATAATGATTTAAATAATTTCATTGACTTATTAAATAATCATATTAATTGTTATTATATCATATATGTTTCACTTATGACTTTATATTACCCGTTCTTTTGTAAATTCATTTTAAAATAGTGTTTTGGGTTAAATCGTTTCATTTGTCGTTCGTGTTTTAACTTGTCATTATTTATATGATTACTTAGATAATGATTACTTACATCCAGAATGTAAAATATTATTTATATATAATATACATTCAGAATATTCATATATATAATGGATCGATAAATGGAAAGAAATACACCGTTCATAGAGATGCTAGGCCGTACGTACGAATGAACGCTGTTTTTGTTTCCTTATTGTATTGAATGGAATTAAGTAGATGATATAAATATATATATACATAAATCCAGTAGCATTATTATGTCATATATTTCATTATTACTTATTATATATACTTTATAATATTTCTTGAATGGTTAATCATGGAAAATGAATCTCATCATGTTCGTGGAGACGGTAGTCCGTACGTACGCACGAGCGATGATATCATTCCCATGATCATGGAATTGTATTGGAGTGTATGTATACTATTTCGGAATCAATATCATTTTAAAATAATAATATATTGTCATTATTTACACTATTATACCCATCCATGTAAGGTGGTGGTGGAAAATAGATTACACCACGGCGTGCAGATGATATTCTGTATGTACGCACTCGCGGTGATTTAATTTTCCGTAGGATGGATAGATGGTAAAATAGGGTTGTTTCATACTTATAATAAAATATCAGTATATTAGTGATACTAATTTTATTACTTCATAATTAAACAACTATAGACGAAGAAGTAGAAGAAGAAATAAAGTTGAAAGAATCGGTAATGAACATTACCTCTTCTTTGAAGCACCTCTTTGAGACCTCCTTTTAGGGAACTAAAATTGGACTTCTAAGAAGACCAGGACATCTAGGATGTTTCTAGGGGAGTGGAGAAGAGAATTTGGAAGAGTTTGGCCGAGCTTGAAGGCTCAAATCGGTGTGAGGAGGAGACGGAGGAGGTTCCCTTTTATAAGGGAGGAGAGGGGCACCTTTGGAATAACTAAAAATATTATTTTATTCTAAAGTCATTTTCGGTTTTTAATAGCTCCAAATTGAGTTACTTAAAATCTAAGGTGTTGATGGGTCGAAATACTCTCATCCAATAGAATTTAGACAAGTTTAGGTTATTATATTAACCTTAACCTTTAGTTTTAACTCTTAGTTAATTAGATTGACATTTACCATGTCACTTTGTATTTTTATATTATATACTTAATAAACATACCATATACATCCAGGAGACCCCCAAGTGGTCCTTCAATGTTACACATATCATGATATAAGTATCTTGGAAAAACCTTAGATTTTTGGGAATATAATAATAATTAATAATATAATATTTGTTTTAAAAACTATTTTATGTCAATTTTGACACTATTTGGTAATTGATTTTTGTGAAAATAATAACAGAATGATTAGTTCGAACAAAGTCAACTAAATCAATACTAATACGTAATATTAACATAGAAAATTAGTGTAATTCATAAAAAATCTCAAATTACAATTATTTGGTTATTTATAACATTAATTATGTCAATATTTAATTAATAAGATAATTACTGCATCATCTTTGTGTTATATATAAATTAAATTATTTAATGTATAAAAATTATAAATAAAATACAATTATGTATTAAATATTTTGAGCTTTCAAATGAATATTTATAGTCGAATTTATCTTATATATGACCCTATATTAAAAATGATTTAGTTATTAAACGTTGATTTTAACTATTTTAACCCTTCTTTATATAAATTAATAATAAATGTCCTAATCTAATCCAAGTGGGAATAAATGGTCATATTTTATTCATAAGGTTTTTTTAGTCCGAATTACACTTATCCAATAGAATTAGGAGATGTGTTAGGGTAATAATAATATCGTTTTTACCCTTAATTACCCTATTTATTTTTAACCGTGGTAAAAAAAGTAAAAAGATACTATTCACCAAAAATTATTTTCATCTCATTGAACCACATTTTAGTCCTTGATATTAACCGTGTCTCTCGGATTTTTTAAATTTCACTCACAGAAGCGGTAAAATTAAGTTTTATAAAAAATTCAGTTTTTTAACTACCTCTTAGTGGTATCACTATTCATTAAAAAAATGAATGTTTCCAAAAAATTACCAAAAATTAGGCCTAAGCTATATCTGATATTATGAATTAAAAAATGATGTTTATTTTACCAAATTCAAAACATATCAGTTGCATTAATTAATTTAAAAATTATTTCTCTTCGTCAAAACAAATACCGTGTTCTTAAGAGATAATAACTATCAAAAGATTGACACTTGTTTATGTCTGGTTTAAATGTGAAATTACATCCAATGAAAAAAATTGTATTAAATTGTAAAAATATATTCTAAATATACTTTTAAACCACTCGTATTAATAATATATCACTATTAATTATTTCGATTAAAAAAGTTATTTTTAATTAAAATTTAGTAATTTTCACTATTCATCGGAATATGAAAGTTATCCGAAAAGTACCAAAATTTCACCCTAATCTAATTTCGATATTCTGAATCCAAAAATGAAGTCTTTTTTTAATGATAAAATTTATAAAATTTCCTATAGTCGGTATTACTATTCATAACAGCTAGTTCATAATAATATTATAATAATATCTCGTTTAGTAAAACTCGGTATTGCTTACTACACACGCTATCGTGGAAGGTCGTGATTGCGTGTAATGCAAGACAAGTCAGATATGTGTGTAGTGCAAGCTCCTTTTGGTGTAGCATAAAACACAAGACGTCAATAAAATTAAAAAGAATATTTTTCATAAAATCTCGGGGTGTTACAGGCTATGTGCCCGTACACGGCCTCAACCTGTGTTCTCTAAACCGTGTAACTGGTACATGGGGTAGCCCGTGCCACTGGCCATGCCTGGCCGTGTGGTGGAGTACATGCCCGTGTACTCCACTCCATGTCTGTCTATCCTCGGAATACACGCCGGGTCCGGCGAAGCCGCTTCTTCCCTTCTGTGAAGAGAATATACGATGTGTGTCTTGGCCGTGTATTGCTGCCCGTGTCCGTGTATTTTCCAGGATACATGCCATGTCTCGCGAAGCTGCTTCTGCTATTCTGCATAGAGATTACACGCCATGTGACCGGGGTCACATGCCATGTGTTACTTGTCTAAACCCGAAACTCAAGCCGCATTACGCCCACACTACACAGCGTGTTCGTCAGAGGTACACGTCGTGTATTCTAAAATTTTCTAGAATCGATGCCTCCGGCCAACGCACATCCCAAGATGTTCGTTCTTCGTTCTGATGGTCCGTTCATCACGAAACTTCAGGCACTAAGTCGCCCCGATGACCAGTAATCGTCTCTGGTGTTTCCGGGCCTCCAATCAGCTCCGAAATCACGATTTGATTCACCCGCTCGAAGAATGGTCAAGGGACGGTCCCTCCCAATCCGGTTTGATCCGTCACCCAGTATCATCGTCGCACCTCCTCTAGGACGTCGTTATTTGGGGTCTTCAATTGGGATCGTTGCATCACAAAATGAACTCGCAACGTTCCGATGTTCGTCACCCATGAAGAACATGAAGATCCCACCAAACATTCACAAAAACGGCGGACGGATCGGGCCGTGTTCGTTTGGACCGATCCTTCTGCGTTAGTTTGGTAGCAAGCGGGTCAAGATAAACAAATGAAGGAAGAATCATCGTTGCTAAAATAAAAACACACCCCTACCTCAAATCAAGAAGGTTGATCGCTTCATAAAGGAAGGAAAATCTTTCGGTGTTCTGTTGACGTTGCCACAGGATGACAATGTTGCTTCGTCAACGTCGAGAAAAAGGAAGTGGAGGTTGGCGCCGGCGTTCTTCATGCTCTTCAATGAAGAAGGTGAAGTTCTTTATCCACGGAAGAGGATGAAGTTCTTTCTCCGTGGAAGAAGATCTCTCCCTCTCTCAACACAACAAAACTAACCCCCAAAATAAAATAAGCTACACCTTATTTAATTTACTTTTCCATGTCTTTCAAAAATTAAAAAACTAATACATTTATGTAAATGAGTTTGAGTTGTCAAATTAAATGGGGTGTTAAGTTCGCAAGATTAATGAGGGAGAGATAGAGAAGAGTTACTCACATTTAAGGAGAGTTTAAGGAATTTGAAGGGTTGGGGGCTTGTTTGGGCCCCACCTCTCCTTTAACCTTTCAAGGGATGTTATAAACCTAGTGGGTCCCATCCCAACTTCCACACATAGGTTATAACCACTTAGAAAGGAGAAATAAAATTGTAACACTTTTTTATTTCACTTTACACTTAATCCACATTTTTAAACAACTCCACCCGAGCAAACGCAACTACAGTAAAAGTCTTCTTAAGAAATTACCGGTGATGCGGTTTCATCGGTGCCCTCATATTTCTATTCCGAGCACCGTTTTAAAATTTATAAAAACCCGCTCATTTGTTCACTGAACGTACCCGAGATAAACTTCATAAATTGATTCCGGGCACACTGGTCCTCGGAATCAGGTGTTGTCAAAAACTGTGTACTTGTAAAATAACAAAAAAATTAATAAAAAAAATCCCTTGAAATTTAAGGGTCTTTACATTACTCCCACCTCAGGTCTTTACGTCCCTGTAATGATACATCACAAACTAAGGAAACAAGAGAGGGTACTGAGCATGCATCTGAGCCTCCCGCTCCCTTGTGCTCTCCTGGAGGTTCCTGTGCTACCACATGATGTGCAATAGAGGAATCAACCATCCACATAGGACCCACTCCTTTCGATCATCGATATCCACCAGGACCTCCGTAAAAGTCTCCATGTCATTGACGTCCAGCTCCCCGTGATTGATGATATGCGTCGGGTCATGCACGTATCTCCTTAGCTGAGATACGTGAAAGAGGTCGTGCACCCGGTGCAACTGAGGTGGAAGATCCCGGTGATAATCCACCTCGCCTATCCTGCTGAGAACCTAGAATGGTCCAATGAAGCGCAGAGATAACTTGCCACCCCAACCAAAACTCCGTAAACCACGCCAAGGTGAGTCCTGTATGAAAATGTGGTTGCCATCCTCTAACTCAAGTGGTCTCCACCTCCGGTCATCATGAGACTTCTATCGGCTCTGTGTAGTCTTCATCGGCTCAAGGATGATCTTCACCTTCTCCATCATAGCCTAAACCATTTATGGTTCTACACGAGCTGAATCTATCACTAACCACAATGGATAACTGACACATGGTCAGCTTCTATTTCGCCACCCCTAATAGTTGAAAGCCTGATCTCCTACTACAACGTCTCCCTCTCCAATAGTATAAACTATCACCCCTGTCTCTGGTTCATGTCCTTCCCGGATAAGACATAACTGAGACTATTGGGTTGGAGAGAAAGTTAAACCATTTGCTCAATGAACAATTGGTGAGACTAGCCATTTGTAGGAACATAACTGCACCCTTCTTCGTCTATGATCTATATGAGCTGCAGAGATTCCTCCTCTGCTGAAAGGAGAAATCTGGTCTCATCCCCTGGATGAACCATGTCATTTTCCTAATATAGTAAATCCTTAAATTAATGGTACTATTTCATGCCATGGACGACGTTGTAAGGCCTCGATGCTACTACCAAGAGATCCAACCATTACTCTCACCTCCAAGGGTCTAGTCACACTGTCGGCAGTAGTGTGTGTTCACTAGGTCTCCTCCAGTAGGAATCTCGAAACTGAGGGTCAAGTCAACGTTTTTTACCAGAACCTCTCAGAATAAAATACATAAAAAGGACAGGGAAGAAAACATCACCAGAACATGTGTCTTTTATTACTTCATCTCAAGGTACAAAGACACAAAGCATCCACAAACAAACATAAAAAACTAGATGAAACATAAAAAAAAGTCTCCATGGATGGAGCTAGTCCCGATCCTGTCCATCTTCTCCCGGAGCTCCATTATTGTAGGCCTCAGCTGCCAAAAGCTGAGCTCTCCCCTGTCCACCCCTTCCCTGCGGTTGGGGTGGTCTTCCGGGTGGTGGTGGTGGTAGGGCCTCAAAGCATCGCCCACCACACGCTGCTCGACCAGCTCCTCTGCCTCGTCTGCCTACTCCATGTGGAATGCCACGGTCGAACTTCTACCTGGGAGGTCCCTCTAGCATCTGATGCTCATCTGCAGGGCTGGTCGGGTAGTCGCGAGACATGTGACCCTTCCCACCACATGCATAGCACTGCCTGCTCCTCGTATAGCTTTCTGGGTTCCGAGTGCCTCTCACAACCGAACCTATTTCTTGAGATTGCTCATCTTATGGTCCAGCCCGCTTGGTCCTCTGTGTCATCTGTCTACTTCTAGCTGCAGAAGACTCCGCTGGGGTCGTCCAGTGGAGGGTCTCACCGCTGGTGACTTCTCATCGAGAAAAAATTCCACTAGAAGGGCTCTCTCCAGCACCTCATCCCTCATTGGGATGTTGAGGGAGATCATCGAAGCCCTGATCTCAGGCCTCAGTCCCTGCTCAAAGGTCCGGGTTCAAAAGAATAGGTCTCTTACCATGTTCGTGGAATATCGTGAGAGATTGGTAAATCTCGCCGAGTACTGGGCTACCGTCATGCTGCCCTGCTGCAGCTATAGTAGCTCCTAAATATGCACCGCACAGAGGGTGGTTGGGACGAACTCTGAGTGAAAGAGGCTCTCAAAGTCCGACCAAAGGAGATATGCCTCGTCATGCACCTGGACCATCAGAATCCACCATCTTCCTATTACCTTGTACTGGAGACTCGCTGAAAGGATCACCATAATGTTAGATATTGTCCCTACTAACCTGAAAACTCGTACAACAACCTCCAGCCAATCCTTCGTTGCATGAGGGTCCATCTCCCCGCAGAACCTGGGCGGTCTCTGACTCTGAATCTCGTGCAGTGCAATAAGGCGACATGCACTCTCAGTGGTCGGGCTGGTGGCATCTGTGGCTCGGCGGGTAGAGGTATTGTCGTTGCCTCTACTGTAATAGGGTCGTGCACCGAGGCCTCGACACTTGGTGTGCTGTCGTCTCACACAAAGCTCAGAACCCTAGCTGGAAACTGTCATGGGGCCATACTGAAAAGAAACAGGTGTGCCACGGTCAATACAGTATACCAGGTGAGATGACACAAAGTAATCACAAAGAAATCTTTTGAAACACACATGCAATCAATGTTTTCGTGCATTGAGTCGGAAATCAGAAGTCAGGGTCCTGGTGTATGGATACGTCAGCCGCCGCACCAACACTTGACTCCCTGGACTGATAACCACACTCAATACCCTTAACACTATTGCATCACATAGTAGAAATTATAAGAGGCTGGAGTTCTGTGGTAGAATCGAACTCCTCTAATACCAATTTGTCAGGACCCGTCCTTGGGGCCCATGTCGTGGCTACCCCAAGCCCGCCTTCCAAAGGCCAGGGGCTGGCGACTAGCACCAAAAAAGTAAATCCCAATAAAAAGGGAAGGCATTGCCTTTATGAAACGTAAACACACACAACCAGGGTATTAGCGGAAGCAAACACTAAGTAAGCAGTATAACAAAAGTAACTGCTGAAAAGCAAGTGGGCTAGAATACAAACCCAACTGAAAATACAGTACAACTGAAAAGAAAGTACAGTAGCTGAAAAGTAAAGAAGCAACCACCAAGTTGTCCTCCAGATTCCCACCTGAAGGGTGGATATAGATAGTCTTGTCGGCTCCTCAGGTCCGTTTGTCCACTCCGTGTACGTCCCGCCTGATAGACCAGCTCCGGGTACCGTCCTACTCTACGAGCCTCAATAACGATCAGTGTTGTCTGTCGTCTGCAACCAACATAACGTAGTGCGGGCATAGCCCGTGCAGGGGTGAGTATACAATACTCATTAGGGACCCTAGGACCCCCAAGGTCTCCCAGAATCCATAAAGGATAAACCAAAAAGGAAAGATACAAACACAAAATATCCACCAACTCTACTTAGGTATATTTCCATACATATACCTATGTCATTTATTCCAGCTCGAGTCTAACAAACGATCCCAAGTTCAACCCAGCACACACAGGAAAGTACTATCCATTCCACCCAGGAAAGTACAACTCAGTCCAGACAGGAAAGTACAACTCAGTCCACACAAGAAAGGACAACTCAGTCCACACAGGAAAGCACAACACAGTCCACATAGGAAAGGAAGTAAATCACATCAATGATAATGATTGAAAGTCAAGACTCAGCTCACACAGGTATACATCATTTGTAAAGAAAAAGAGATGATCATATGTAGTTACTGATTCATCTAGCTGGGACCCACATAGGATACTAGACCAGCTAAGGTGTCAGACCCACGTAGGATACTAGTCCAACTACTCTGTCGGATCCAATTAGGATACTACAACAGAGGTCAATACTATCGGACCCACATTGGATACATGTACTGTAGTCGTCACTGCCGAACCCACGGAGGATTCCAGTACGGTTGTCGTCATCATCGAACCCATGGATGATTCCAGTACGAAAGTCTTCACCGTCGAACCCACGGAGGATTCCTGTACGGATGTCATTTCAGTTGCAGCCAGCTCTAGGGTTCTTGCACACAACATACTCGATTCCAGGAGGGTTCTCTCCTCAAGTCAAAGCGATGGTTACATAAAATTTCACGAATACCAGGGATGATGTAACCCAAGGTTCCGTCCCACGTCTTAGGGGAAAACCATGAAAAATGTTCCCAAGTCAGAGAGAATAGGATTACCAAGCCATTTTCCGAAAGTACACGGTGTGTAGATATATGATACACATTGTTTCATCAGACACCAGGTACTGTCCATGTGTTACGTCCCGTGTCGCAGGGCTATTCATGTAAAAAGAAAGTACACGACGTGTGGTATGGTTACACGTCGTGTCTTCTGTCCATGATTACTGTCCGTGTACCACAACCTGTGTTGATGGGTTGTTCATGTAAAAAGTATGTACACGGCCTGTGGTATGGTTACACGCCGTGTCAAAACTTCTGGGGTCGACTCCGTGTATGCTGGCCATGTGCCCGTACACGGCCTCAACCTGTGTTCTCTAAATCGTGTAAGACGTACACGGGGTAGCCCGTGGCACTGGCCATGTCTAGCTGTGTGGTGGAGTAAATTCTCGTGTACTCCACTCCATGTCGGTGTATCCCTGGAATACACGTCGAGTACCATGGAGCGGCTTCTGCCCTTCTGTGAAGAGAATACACGCCATGCCTCTTGGCCGTGTTTTGTTTCCCGTGTCCGTGTATTTTCCAGAATACACGCCATGTCTCGTGAAGCTTCTTCTGCTATTCTGCATAGAGATTACACGTCGTGTGACTGGGTTCACACATCGTGTGTCACTTGTCTAAACCAGAATCTCAAGACGTAGTACGCCCAGACTACAGGGCGTGTTCGTCATAGGTACACGCTGTGTATTCTGGAATTATCCAGAATCGACGCCTCCAGCCAGCGCGCCTCCCGTGATGTCCATTCTTCGTTCTGACGGTCTGTTTATCAAGAAACATCAGACACTATGTTTCCCCGATGACCCGTAATCGTCTCTGGTGTTTTTGGGCCTCCGATTGGCTCTGAAATCAAGGTTTGATTCACCCGCTCGAAGAACGGTCAAGGGACGGTCCCTCCCATTCCGGTATGATCTGTCACCCGCTATCGTCATCGCACCTCCACTAGTACGTCATGATGTTGGGTCTTAAATTGGGATTGTTGCATCGCACAATGAACTCGCAACGTTCTGGTGTTCGTCGCCCATGAAGAGCACGAAGAACCCAACAAACATTCACAAAAACGGCAGAGGGATCGGGCCGTGTTCGTTTGGGCTGGTCCTTCCGCGTTAGTTTGGTAGCAAGCGGGTCAAGATAAACAATGGAAGGAAGAATCAGCGTTTCTCAAATAAAAACAAACCCCTACCTCAAATCAAGAAGGTTGATCACCTGACAAACTAAGGAAAATCTTTCGTTGTTCCGTTGACGTTGCTGCGGGATGACGTCGCTTCGTCAACGTCGAGAAAAAGGAAGACGAGGTTGGCGCTGGCGTTCTTCGCATTCTTCAACGAAGAAGGTGAAGTTCTTTTTCCAAGGAAGAGTATGACGATCTTTCTCCAAGGAAGAAGAGCTCTCCCTCTCTCAACACAACAAAACTAACCCCCAAAATAAAATAAGATACACCTTGTTTTATTTTACTTTGCCAAGCCTTTCAAAAATTCAAAAATGAAACCATTTAATTAAATGAGTATGTGTTGTCAAATTAAATGGGGTGTTAAGTTGGCAAGATTAATGAGGGAGATAGAGAGAAGAGTTACTCACATTTAAGGGGAGTTTATGGAATTTGAAGGGGTGGGGGATTTTGTGGGCCCCACATCTCCTTTAACCTTTCAAGGGAAGTTAGCAACCTAGTGGGTCCCATCACAACTGCCACACATAGGTTATAACCACTTATAAAGGCGAAATAAAATTGTAACAAAATTTTATTTCACTTTACACATAATCCACATTTTCAAACAACTCCACCCGAACAAACGCAACTCCAGTAAAAGTCTTCTTATGAAATTACTGGCACTGTGGTTTCATCTGTGCCCTCAGATTTCGATTCTGAGCACCAGTTCAAAAGTTAAAAAAACCCGCTCGTTTGTTCACTGAACGTACCTAATATAAACATAGGAAATTGATTCCGGGCACACCGGGCCTTAGAATCAACTACCGTCAGAAAATACGTACTTGTAAAATACCAAAGAAATTAAGAAAACAATTTCCTTGAAATTTACCTGTCTTTACATTATAAGTGTATTTTTTTAATAAATAAAATATTTATAATAGGATTATGTTAACATAACGATAAAAAAATATATACCTTAGTTCCCTCCCGTTCATTATAAAATGAAAATATCCCCCATTTGTACATGTGGTATACCTCCTCTATCTGGGACATATTCTTTTTTCCATTACCACATAAAATGGATGATTTTGTTGATGAATTTAATTATAGAATATGATATTTATAAAATTTATAATTTTATAGAATTGTTATATTTATTTATTTATTAATAAAATGTATGTTTTTATATAATTTTAATTTCAAAAAATGATATTTTTTAACATTACATGTGAATCGTATGGATAAATTTTATTATGTGACTAGGCAACTCAATATATATATCAAAAAATATAATACACCTTTATAAAATTTCAATATTTGATAAACTCATGGATATAAATTTATTATAAAAAATCTTAAACCATGATGGAGAATGAATTGTGGTACAACTAAAAAATTAGGACCAATATTCATTGAAAATAAGTAATAACTATCTAATAAACAAACATAACAGATTAACATAGACCATAATACACATAAACAAGGTTATGAAATAAATGATTAATGAATGTTGTTATAATTGGTAAAAAAAACTTACACTAGATCCCACTTGAACAGTAATTTTCAATTAATATATCATATATCTAGTAAATTGTGCATGATGTCTTCTTACCATAATAATGTTAATATTTATATGTCTAGTATTTACATTGTAATTTCTATAGATTATTTTTTCTATTTGTATATTATAATAGTTATTATCTATAATGACAAACTCATGATACAATAATAATAATCATAAAAATATTTCCAATGGTATAGATAAATCATATTGATTATACACATATGATGTCTGAATACCATGTATTAGGGGATCATAAGCAATGATTTTTTTATCATGACCTTCACACATGGTGGTCTCACATGCAGGGGTTCATGAGGTCTTAACCACCAATTTAAATATCATTTGTTTCTTGTTTCATTTGTAGTTACAATCTATGAACACGCATATTAGTATTAGAAATTGATATCACTATCAATGTAAAACATTTTTTCAAGTACTTTGATTCAAGAATAAAACATTGAAATTTATGTTTTGATGAGGTAGCTTCTGTTGGGTGTGTCATTGATGGTATTGAATTTAATATACATTCCGGAATGTTTTTGTTTATTTATAAAGGATGACATGTTCATTAAATACTCCCAATTAGAATAAAAAATTATAGAGTTGAATAAATTACTGAAGCAAGGAAATTATTCTCTCTGTCAAAAATGAAAGAGTAGCATGAATTCTAGTTAAGAAAATCATGGAATTCACAAAACATGTAGGTGGAAACACAATTTCATGACTGTATGAGGTCATGAAAATGGATTATATATTGTCTATTATCTCCTTATAATAACACAAATCCCCTCTGAAAAACTATCATTTATTTTTTATGGTGTCTAAAAAAATACAGATGATCTTGTGAAGGCTTTTAGACAAGTTCCTCTGATCTTGAAAATACTAAATTGATATATTATTGATATTATCTAAAAACCCCTGACAAAATAAAGGTGGAAAAGGTAGAAAATTCATGTTAAGTAAAGTTATGTTAATTTTCATGTGATCTATTTATGTGATTTAGAAGACCCCATGGAGAACCATGGAGGCATGTTGACCTTATCTCGTGAGGGCATGATGGTGTGGCATGTTCATCATTTCATGGAACTCAGACACATTTATTAAATCATGTGATTCCCCTCAGACTCCGTATAAACTATTAGGGATTTACTATGATAATGATTGCACACCATTTCAAGATCTAGTGATGATCGTTTGTTTCACTACAGGAAAGTGGGATCACTGCCTGTGATAAGACTCACACACCGGCATGAGATCCCATTTTGATCATGTTATTCCCTATTGGGAAAAAAATGGGAAAAGGCTTAGAGCCCTGTAATATAAGTATTAAAATAAAAATGGAAAAGGTGGAAGCTTCTCACTGATGGAGGATACACTGATTTTCATTCAATAGGGGTTATGGGACTCATGTGGTCACTATTTATCATGAGAGAGGCCCCTGAGATAATATATATATCTCATGGGACTCCCATAACAAGCTAGATTGACCTCGTAAGAGGACCTTTACAAGCCATCTTGATCTCACAAATAGCCTCTGACACGATTTCTTAGTGTTTTGATTGAACCTAGTAAATTCTATTCTAATCTCGTGAAATCTTTTAAAAATATGTCCTTAACTCTCGAAGACTATAAATCATGTCATCATAAGGGTAAAAATGTTTTTTTACAAGTCATCATGATTTTGAAAACTCAACATGATTGGATGGGGTAAAATAAACATGGAGATAATGGAACAATATTAGGGTCATTGTCTATCATGTGACACCATGGATAACCTACAAAAGGATCATGTGAAGCACATGAAGAATACATACCTCCACTAAATCCATCTCATATATTAGATATATGATCCATACAAGATGACATCTCAATAGGGAATGTTTGCCTAAAAATCCATCCCCATTATCATAGAAAACGACACGATTGTGACATAACTACATATATGAGATTGTAAGAGAAAACTTCTAAAAGTGGAAGGTCATGTGATCACAATCGTCTTCCATCAATTAAAATCTAGGTAATGACCAGAGGGATCACGATGTTTGAATTTTTTCTTCGTGTGACCTTCATATAGATCAAGCGAATGAATTTCAGTGGGATGTCCAAATATTGATGTGAAGTTTTTTCATGTTGACTATGTTATCAGAAACCAAAAAATGTTATTTTTGATGAAACCTTGAGGAAAATATGAAGTAAAACTTTAAAGGTGGAAAAATTATGCGAGGAAGTATATGTTAACATTCATGTGAATGAATCATGTGCTTTGTATTCATATATTGATCATAAAACAATACCAGTAAATTTCACCCATGTCTTGAAATGTCCACCAGGAATGTGTCTCAAGTCTTGCTAAGTCTTATGGACATATCTCTCAAAGTCTTGTAATTTCATTTGGATATTCCATCCATGCCTTATGAAGTCCTCAACACATATCAAATAAGTAAATATATGCCCTCCCGATATTCTGGCCAAATCTTATGATTGCTTTCTAATGTGTTATAAAGGCCATGTGACCTCCTCCTGACATTCCATTTGTATCATGAGAAATATTTTAAACAAGTCAAATAGATCATGTAATTGTCCTCATATATGCCTGCTATAAAACTAGGTCATGTCCATAAAAACTAAGAAATGTTATAAAGACACCCCAGAAATATCATGAAGAAAATCATGTCCTGGAAAGTATAAATCTCAGGATATGATAACCCTTTCTAGTGGATAATTTTTCCATACCTCAAATAAAACTACAAGGAACCTGATTCATTCCATAAAAAGGATACATGGGTGTCCTTACTAAGAAAAAATCACTAATGGGAGCCCACCTAATTATAAGTCCCTCCATGTAATAGAAACTCTAATACATGGGATCCAAACTTTAATAAGGGTTTATATCCCTTCCTCATCCATTAGCGTATTGAGATGTTAATAGAACTATAAGTACTCAGATTCCATCCATAAAAAGGATACATAAGATTCCTTTTTAAGGTATGATCTCCAATGGGCATCCACCTCGGTGTAAATCATATGTCTCAGAAATACTAGAGGAGTTATTTGGTTCTTTCTCGAATCTAGTGGAACATTAGAAATTTGTTCGCATTAATGTAGTACTACACATTTAAAATATCTAATATATATAGTCATATATCTTCAATTGAAGTGAGGATATAATTCCACACCTATAATCCATTTTCCATTGATATATACTGATGAGATTCTTATTTGGGTTTGGTAAATGTGCCCCCCCCCAATGCTTTCAATCAGAATAAGAATTAGGACTTGATGCGAGTGGGTAGTGATATGATCATGCCCACTAGATACCATAAGAATGTGTTAGCGGGATTCATCAGTGGAAGTATGGGGTATGATCCCACTCCCTTTTAAAAATATCTTTATGTTCCTGATTTTACTTCCTTGGAATATATATAGGGATAATAATATATTCATATCTTGATAGCTAGAGCAGCACATCAACATTATCAAGATGAAAATGGGGGATACTCTAGAGAATGCTCATATTCATTCTCTTGTCTAGTAGGTTTATCATCATATTTATGTAAAGGATGAGGTAAATAACTAGGTTCATATTCCAATTCCAACTGGGGATCACCAAGTGAGAGCAGTGCATGCCTGGGTATATGTGCATATTCCAATTGAAAAAGGAGCACTAACATAATCAAACATTCTAGTATGGGGCTCATATTCAGGTTCTGAATAGGGATCACCCAGGGAGAGTGCCACATGCCTTAGGATGGGATCATATTCCCATTGAAATAAACCATCATTATACTTCAAAATAAATAGACTAGGATCATATCCACATTCCAATCGGGGCTCACAATGTGATATAGTCTCTACCTCGGGATATGAAAATATTCCTATCAATGAAGCTACTCAACATACTACAACATCTCATGGAAGGAAATCTCATATACTTATATCCACAGATGAATGAACACACCACCATACATCATACACTATGAAGGGGGTCCATATACTTTTTCCCATTCTAGAGTTCCTTTTGAGTATTCAAATAGGGAATGCATAATTGAACTGGGTTCATATCCCTACTTCATCTCGGGTTGATCAGCATATTACCAAAACCACCCATAGGTAGGCTTCTACTCTTACTAATAATGCATAATCTCATCATCATACTCAAGTGTATTATCATCCATGGGATCTTATCCCCATAACTCTAAATCATTAACAATATATTCCAAAATCCATCATATAGAAGCTCAAATTTCTGTGCAAACCATAAAGGTCGGTGAACATATTCTAGAAATGATATAAAATGAGGCTCATATCCTAGGTCTGATCAATTATAGGGTTCGATAGGTTGTTAAATGATTATCTTAAATACCTAAAGGGTATTTTGAATATTACGATTAAGTATAATGTGATCATTACTTATATAGTCCTCCTCATGGGAGTGAGGACATGTATCCTGGGGACTCTAGTCCTAAAATCCTTAATGGTTAACCTGTCAATGATGATATCTTCCATGGAAAAGAAAATACTCCCCTTTCCCAGAAACATCCATAAATAGAGGTTCAAAAAACTCAGATTAATTAGTATATATATGTTCTAAAAATACCATTTTCAATCATCTATATTTCCCCATAAACTATCAAAAACAATTCACCATGGTTAGCAGGGGACCCATAGAATCAGCCTCTATGGTCTAACCAAGTGAAGGAATATAAGTCTGATAAATTGGATGACAACATGAACATATGGAGAGGTTTATCCTAAAAAAATTACCCATCAATGTTTTTAATTCTTTCCACTTCTGGATATGATATCGAAGATGAGTAGGGGAAGGATTTCATGCTTTACCTATGAAAAAATATGTGGTAATCTCATTAGCAGCTAAATGATATACACCTACCCTATAAAGTATACAAGTTTTACCTTCATACTATAAACATAATTTGTTTTAAAATGTATATAGATACAACATCTGTGGACTAGGACCTGGAAGCAAAAAATCATAGCATAAATCTACCACACGATTGCAGAATATTCACCCCAACACTTCTATAAATAATCATCAAATCCTCATCTAGTAACTATATCCAAGGATGGGTAATTTATGTAGTTTTTCACTTCATCGTTCCCATACAATAATATAACTCCCAATATATAGAATCCCATAAGGTTAGGGACTCTGATGAAATTAGGACATTGAGAAAAGCATGTTCCATTTGGTGAATTTAGTGGGAAACCCCTATTTTAAATAGGAAAAGGCATCCCAAATAGAGGGAGAGTAATGGCCTCATATTCATAATATGTGCCCCATGAATAAATGGAAATTCAATTCATATATGGAATATAATTTTTTTTAAACTAGAAAACATAATGTTGAAAATAAGTCTCATCATGGGTTTTCATCACTCCCAACTCTTACATGATAACAATTGAAACAAATCAAATAGGTTGCAATACTAACTTCCATAGGATCTTTTAAGGATTGAAACCAAACCATAAGGATGGTGGAATATTTTACACCACATAAACATCTCAGATAATCAATCCTAAAAAGGATTTAGGACATATCTATAGTAGTAGAAAATAAAACCCATCTGACTAGGTTGGGGGGAATTTTTATCTCAATCACCATCACCAGGTTCATTAAACCCCAAGAGGGTCACCGAGAAATTAGTGGAGGATCAAGATCATCCCCAGTGTATAGGGATAAATGCATTTATATCTCAATACCAATCCTATGATTCATAAAATACTAAATTAGAAATGTCAAAACCTGAACAACATGATCAAAATGTGCCAATGGAATCCTCGAATAGTCTATAGACCACAGGGTTAGTGGAATTTCCGTCATTATCAACACACTAAAAGAGATCATCCTTCTCTGAGTTATAATGAAAATATCGATGGTAATCATCCCATATGTTCCTCCAACCACAATATACATTCCTACTATTTGGGTCCCATTGGGAAAAGATTACTAGAAACTTAATCAGATTCATTGTTCAAAGATCTAGTTCAAACGAAAATATGGAAAACGAAATAAAATCCAATATGGGTCATAATCCAAATAGGTCCAATGTGTCCTAGGGTCAGATAAATGAAAATGTTTCATGAAGTTTAGAATCACCCTATTGCATTGAGAGTATTTGTACAACATCCATTTTTCAATGAACATTTTTTAATGTCATCACTATCAATACAACATATTATGTAGATCAAGATGAAAATGTAAAGGGGAACAATAAAAAAACAGACCATCATGGGAGGGTTATCTGGTGGACCTACTGATGCTGCACCTATTTGGAATCAATGGAGGAACCAGAATTTGGCACCCCTAAACAATGATTTTCCACTTACATGGAGGAATACTACTAATTATAAAGGGATAGGTGGTTACATCCCATTCATTGACAAGAATATCTGAAATTACTTCCCTAGAGAAGTTATTTTCACAATATGAGAATGGGATACAATATCTTAGACATCTCAATGAGTAGCTACACGGAGGGGAGGAACATTCCCACTGGGTTTCATCTTTAAATAGATAAGAATATCGATCCTTGAAAGCATAAAGAAAGAGTTGATCAACCTATAAGAGAAACATCTAGGAATTAGGTTGGCTCAGGATCTATGAATCAATTAAATATAATTGAATAAGATTGAGAAATACCACTATTTTGGTGATAGACTCTACCCCTCTGGGTAAATCATTCATTCCTATAGAAGATTGAGTATTTGCAGTAGATCAAAATAGTAACACCTCATAAAAAAATTCCCACACCCTATAGATAGTTGGAATCCCATATATAAATACCTCTATAACTAATCAATTTCACTAAACCTCTGGTTAACTGAATAGAATCCATGGAAGGGAAACACACACACTTACAGCACGAAAAGAAGCCATATCCTAAAAAGGTGGATGAAACTTCTCCCCCGCCCAAATTCATCAATACAGTTTTATTAATAATTGATGGTGCTAGAGATATAGAATAATATATTACACACATCATTTCCTATTGCAAATTGATGACGGGCCCACCCGGTCAGCAGGATGGAACCAAGATGAGATGATTTGTGCAGACTCTGAAAATTCCAACCATTGATTGGAACAAAATCCTTACAACAGGATTCATTGTTTGATGGGATGACTTTTATCATAAATTCATTTATACTTTCATCTCTACATAAATGAAAAATAAAATTTTCAACCTCACAAACTTCAAGAAACAAGAAGATGATTTTTTTTTAAATTTATAGCTAAATTTAAAGAGTTGACCAACTCACTCAACATCCCTCTCTCATAGATGAATTTTCTAGAACTATCTGTTGAAAATAATATGTATGAGCAGAAAACAGCTCTTATCCTGATGAAATATTTCTGATTATTTTTAAAATTTTTGGAAATGGAACAACATTTGAAAGATTCCATTCAGTGGAATCAATCTTAATCATTGCCCATTCCCATGGAAAGTGGAAAATGTTTTGGTATGGTGGTAGTTTTTTATATTACACTAAAACCAATAGAAGTTCCTTTTTATGTACCCAAGAATACTATTTTTCATCTAGTACCTCATATTGAGAAACAATAATTACTAAATCACACTCACCCATATGAAAATGTCAATCTGTGTATCCTGTAATTTGAGGAAGGGATGAATAATGTATACTCCGTACATATTGACTATGTCCCTAGTTATTTCCTTACAGCCATGGAAAATAACCTATTCAAGATACTGCTTCTTCAGAAACCAAACATGGTCAACCTCACTGGCCATCTAGACTACTTCCCTTTCAACCAACGATAGGGTCACATCATCCAGGATTTCTTTTTCTACAAGTACTTCATCTAAATAATGGTCGATTCTAGATTGGTAGTGATGGAGAATTTCCCAAAACATGTGACTTATGTAACCATCACCTAGTTAGATTAAATGGGTGATTAACACATAGTTCTAGCTAGGTGTGGACAGAAGTGTGATAACTGTTAGACATAAAAGATAGTTGGTCAAGATCATTCCCCCTAATATTGCATATCTACAAATAAATATTAATTTCATCTCCTAGGAAGGTGGAATAGAATACACCTCTAGAAGGTATAAGTAATTGGTGGATATATGAATATATAGTAGAGTAATAGTTATATTCATCTCCTTTGCATGCCCTAAGTCATGGAGACTTCTTTCCTTTGATGTCTGAAGCATGACCACTTCTCCAAAAAATAGAATAATTATTGGATGAATATATCATATTAGGTTCAATTAACATTGATTACATTACATAGCCCATCTACAATGATGATTACTCCTATTAGTGTGCATCCCTTGTACCTAACTAATGAGCTGGTAGATAAAGGATCAGGATCCTAGGATATAGGGGATAACACAGGAGTGGTTGGATCGAATATCTTAATCACATCCACACAGAGGACATATATACAACTGATAATCATGGGAGATAATTCCATCAAGAATAAAATAGGTGTCCCAGAGTCCTACATCAGTTTTCAAAGCCTAGAAATCTTACACGGCAGACTAGATGGGGTGTAATTCATTGATAATACCAAACAAAGAGGAAGTATGATGAAACATATGACTTTGGAACCATATTCTCTCTCAAAATCTTTGAAAAAACTAGGCCCATCAACCTCAAAAAATCAACCCATGAACCACATATTATGATGAATATCCACATTGTCAAGTGAAAACCATTGGAACAAAAGTATGACATCATGAAATAGTTTGTGGTTTTCCCATCCAAACACTCAATACTTGATACACTCTATATTTTTAAAAAATTAAAGTGGAATACTTTGAATTCCTCTATTGCCTATAAAAATTTGAGATAGAAGTTGATGAATTCGTGGTTTATTGAGTGGAAACTATTAAATCAAAAATAAATTTCTCCATCTAATTCGTAGAACAACATTAGGAAGTGGAAATTCTAGAAAATATCTGACCACTATATGTTTTTGAAAAATTTGATGGTATCAACATCTGAAGGGATGATTGGAAATAGACCCAGGATCAACCTCATCTAGATTAAGACCCTTAAATATTTGGAATATAGTAAAGGTGATTTATCTCTTACAAAGCTAACAATTCAAGGATATTTTATCATGTAGAAAACCCTCTTCGTAATATCTTGCTCAAAGCATAGTTTAGGGATCTCACATCTAACACTGGGTTCATGGTTATCCAGAAAGACATAATATATAATTACCTACAAAGAAGACCTTGAATTCACATCCACATGGAGGTACCTTCAACATTTCATCAATGTTTGAAATGCCCAATTGATTGGAAGGTCATCATAATACAAAATGACATCTCTACCTTGAATTATTCCATATCTCTATATGTTGTGTCACGTTTCTATAAAATTGTTGGTAACAACCAATGGTGGATGAAGATATGCATGTTGTATCCCCCAATGGATTGGGAACCACCCCTATGAATCCATGGAGTATTCTCAATAGTTATTATGTGCTACCAATAAACATGATTGAGGAAGTAGACTTAATCCCAAATTCCTAGGATCCTCTTAACCCCAACAATAGAGTAAAAGAAAATAATCATATTTGAAACCTCTCATGTGATGACTCTGGCTATTCTGGCTGACAATGTCTCTTCTCATCATCTCTCTTAACTCAACAATGACATAGATTCACTCATATAAATAGACTTTTTGGAATATACATCCTTGGATTAAAAGGTGGATGAATAAGAGTTCGACCTCAAGAATTCCCCTACCATATTTGAGGAAGTCATCTCCACCACCAATGATGAGCTCAAGAAGGTGAATAAAATAACCTAAGAAAACCTATATCCATAATTGATTAGTGTTTCCATGAATTTAGAGGAGAATAAGATGTAAATATAATTTCAAATGAAACATTGATACAAGATCACTTAGAATTATATGGTAATTTTTGGAATGGACCCTAATGTGGCTATTCCCCATCTAAGCTTACCTGATGATCTTCAAGATTTCAACTAGGCATCTAGGAGGATTCACCCATCTCATGATACCAATTTAGAATAATAAGTTAAAAATGATTAAATCCAACTTATTTGGAAAGTTAAATAAAAAAATGGATCTCAAACATTGTCCCTAGAAAGAAAAAAAATGGTAAATTTAGGGTATTCACTAATTTCAGAGACCATTATATACACTCCCTAAATTAAGACTTCCCATTTCCAATCACAAAAATTTTTATTGAAGAAACTATTAGATTCCAATCCATTTCCATAATGTATGGATATTTAGTGTATAATAATGTAAACATCGCCACTAAATATGAGTAATACATTGACTTCAGATTAGATTAGGGGATCAATTGGTATTAGCTCATGGACATTGGATTAAATAATACTGGCACAACTTACCAAAAATCCATGCACCATATCTCTTATACCTTCTTGGGAAGAACATAATAATGTTAGGTCAACTAATCGATGGTCAAATATCATCAGTGATCTGATCACTTCAAGGATCATGAAACAATCTTCAACAAGTTACAAAATCATCATTTGAAGATGATATTGCTGAAATTCACTTTCAGGGTAACATCGGGAAACTCCTTGCCTCTTTTTATGCCACCACTACATCGAGGTTGACCCAAAAAAACTATTATAATACTAGAAATTCCACCCCCATCATAATTTCAAAAAACTGGGGGGGGGGGATTTAAGGGCATGTTGCTTAAATTTGTAATTTCATAGCTAACCAGGCTTGAGAATCACCCTCCTTTACTAAGTTAATAAAGAAGGTAGTCAAATATTGATGGGATGATGATTTCCATAAATCCTTCAAGTTACTCTTGAACTACTTGTGGCATCAATAGTCTTGATTCCATTAGTGGATGGAATTATTATCATCTCATATCTGACATCTATGGAGTGATCACTAGGATTTATCCCCATACAAAAGAATAATGTGGAAATTGATCAAATTCTCAATTACCTTATTCATATTATTCTAGGTACTAAGACCCTGTATTCTGATGTCATGAAGAACATCATCATTCTCATCTATTCACTGAAAAATAAAAGGCATCACTTGCATCACCATAATGTCCATATGGTATTTTATATTGACACACTAAAGAATATTCTTTTCCATCATATACTAACTGTGAATTTATCCCAAGGGGAGGATATTATATAAAAAATATGTCTTTCAATTCATGTCATAGAAGGAAGTAAAAGGGAATTCTCGGGATGATTTCCTTATAGAACATCTTACCTTGAAAACCAAAATAGTGGACAACAAACTTCTTAAAAAAAATATTCCCATTACACTCCCCAAACATGGAAGATCTATTTTATGGTTCCCCTAGAAGTCCTATTAGAATGTGGCTAGAAACCCAAATGTTTAATAGGTTTGGGCTAGAAAATATATTTATTTCTACAAACATTGAAATGTTTCCTGACTCTTTCTCACTATTTTAAGCTTTCACTAACAATGAGTCCGAATATTAGCACCTCATTGATATCATGGAACTTACCCTATAATTGTAGATAGCCTACCTGAATATCAAATGGAATTCAACGCTAGCGATAAAATATAACAATGGTGATTACTCCATCAAAATGGAATAATTAGACCCTCTCATTAGCAAAATCATAGGGATGATAGTATAATTCCCTTTGAACTAATGTTTCTTCATGTACATCAATCACACAATGATCATGTCACTGTACTAGCTAATGCAGCCACGGTATTTGTCAACCCAGATTTGGACGAGGTGTCCTTCTGCATCACCCCCTATAGGATGGTTACATCGGTCATCATCTATGAGATAGAATAAATAAATCAGATTAAAATCACCCCAGAGCATGATAAAAAGATATTTGTACCAAGATGGATGGATTCCATAACTGATTATCTCCAAAATGAGACCCTATTGATGGACCAAGTTAAAATGAAATAGATACATTATAGAGAAATGAAATTTATCATTTTGGATGATCTATATGAGAAAAAAATCATCTAAAATGATGTTTCTATTTAATTCTCCTAAATTTAATTGAAAAAAAGTATTATCATTGTAAAAGAAGTCCATATTGGATCTTAGAGTTCTCATCAGTATGAGGCCAGGTCATCCCATCGAATTAAGAGGATTGGTTACTAGTGGATAACAATGATACAGAACTTTGTAATTCACTAGAAAATTTCATTAATGAAATTGTCATGAAAATATCAACCATCAACCCCCAAAATTGTTACATACATTCAAATATTCTTGTTCATTTGATGTATAGGTAATAGATGTTGTGGGGTTATATACCTCATACACATATATGATGATTAAGTATATCCTTACTACTTCTGACTTATTTTCCATTTGGTATGAGGAAATACCCCTCATGGAATTTGCAATGAATAATATCATTAACTTTTTATATTCCAATATCATCACCAAATTTGATGTCCCTCACACGATATTGATGGACAACGACACCATATTATATTATATTGAGTTTAGGAAAGTGTACTTAGTGTATAACATAGAGGCCATAAATTCATAAATATTTAATTGACTGGAAAATGAAAAAATTGAGTCATTCAATAGGAATCTATCAAATATAATCTTGAAGATGGCAGATGAAGACAATAAGTCATGGGCAGACATATTCCTTCATCTTTATGGTACTGTTGTACCTCCACATGCACTATTACAAAAGTAACCCCATATTAACTGGTGTAAGAAACTAAGGAAATATTTCCATTATAAGTATTGTATCCCTCTCCTCAAATTGTTATCTAGGTAAAACTCTCAAATTTTGAACAATTGATAATATTATTGGATGTGTATGAATTTCTAGATGATAAAAGTTTCATACACTGTATAACATCAAATAATATTATAATCGGATCACATGACCCTTCAATAAAAAGTTTTTCCCCTAATAATTCATTCAAGGAGAACTAATATTGGATCCAAAAACTCCAATGATACTAGTAATGAATCCTCTAAATATAGAACCCAAATGGGAAGGTCCTTACATCATATATATTTCTATTCAAATGGAGCTTACCCATTGGCAATAATATATAGTGAATTTGTCATGCCCCCCACCCCAGCAATGTGAATTTTATCAAGAAATATTTTTCATAGATACCATCACATCCTTATATGTTATAACTATATGATGTTAAACTAAAAGTAAAATGTCTCGATTCCATGATCTTATATAGTCTGATATGTCCTTGTCACATGGAATTAAAGTAAACGATAGATTTTTTCTTACCATGTCATTTTAATATACGTATAATATTTTCTAGAAACAAAAATTTAAAATGCACATCACCTTACAACCTTACTGCATTATGTTAAAATGAAACTAAAACATAACATAATGGAAGATTCACTACACTTGAGTTGGATCAGGGAGGATGCTGAAAGATGATGTTCCCTTTACCCTTTATGTTATTCTGATCCACATTGGGAATATCCCCACTCATGAACTATACATGGATTCATACCATCTATCACGAGATATGTAGTGACACCTAGATATCAAATCATGGTTCTATCCATAATATAATCATTTTAATCATAGTACATCTAACTGTACAACATTATTTTCAGCACATGACATTAAAATGTAGTCTAATTCAATGTATTGAGAATGGTATTACTTGGGAAACAAGATCAGGAAGCCTCATATATAAAAAAACATTATTCCTCTCATGAGGTGGTTTCTAAAATTCATTTATATTATTTATGATGCCTAATGTGTTTTTCTACATTTGGAATTCGTCATCCTTGTTTCATGATGTTAAACTGTATGGTTTTCTATGAACTACATATGGATTTATTCTCATTTAAATAGGATATTTAGAGAATACTCGATCACATGTTTTTTACCATCCACCACAGGATAAAAAATTCCCATATCCTATCGTTTAGTCACTTTTTTCAGGTTAAAGAATTCATTCCCATTACTTGTTTCCCACATCATCCATAGATCATGTGGGATTAGGAATTTTGGAAAATTATTCCCCACATTTTATACAAATTAGTTCGTGTAATGGATATCATGGTCCTAGAAACAAGACATTAAAAGGCACACCATATGTCCTTGACATATTACATTAAACAAATTAGTTGATGTCTCTTCCATGACATAAAACTATGAATTATTATGGATCATTCCAAAGTTCACCACTATCATTGGTGTTGGTCTCCCCTCACACCCCCATCCATGAACTTTTGGGGTCTTGATTTATTCCATTATAGGATACATAGTGATGTCTTTCTCTCCAAACAAGGTTCCGGTCGCAATAATCATCTAGAACAATACCACCTATGTGTACGGATTGGACCTATGTGGAGAGTTTCCTATTAAAAAATTACATGTTGATTGATTCCTTTAATAAGAAGATATATATAGTGATGCACAGATCTCTAATCATGGGTCCATCCGTAATAATCAACAAGGAAAACATCCCCCATCGGCATATGGTTCAAGCCTGAATGACGTGTTCCCCATTCAAGAACGATATGTGTCTTGATTCATGTCATCAATAGATACATAGTGATGCCGGAATCTCCAAACCAAGGTCTCTGTGAAAATCAATGGAAATAATACCCCTATCTAGGTATGGTTCAGACCTGTATGGAGAGTTTATCATTCAATAACTACATGTGGATTGATTCCTTCCACCACATGATATATTGTGATACCTAGATCTTCTATCTTGGGCCCATTTATAGATCGATGTAAGTCCTGATCAAATCCCTTGAATATGAGTAAAATTTATGCTGAAGAATATCTTTAAAGGAGCTGATTGTGGCATGATTACTACCCTTACAATATGAAAATGGAATATAAGTTAATCTCATCAATAAAAGTAGAACAAAACTTTTTATAATTTTTTTGATTCATACAAACCCACTCTACCCATGCATGAGTCATATATATGTATATCCAACTTTTTCATGGATAAATATAAACTAGGAGGGCACTGGAATATTGTCAAGATTGGTCCCCTAGGGATCGTGCTGTGACTACCCCAAGCCCGCTTCCCAAAGGCTAGGGGCTGGTGACTAGCGCCGAAGGAATTATCCTACATGTGGGAGGAAGTTTTTGAGTTCCTGTACACACACACCCAATCACAACCCCTGCCCACAATGATGGAAAGGAAGACATTCATTCCACTAAGATAGCCACATAATGTAGAAGTAAAAGTTATATGTAAAATGATTCTAAATACCATCCCATCAAAATACAAGCTATAAAAAAAGTAGTAAAATGCCTATGATAATACGTTATCCAGAATCCCTAACTAAATAGTAGGTTTATATTATCTACTAAAAGTTATAGGTGTACTCCTTGCATTTTCGATCTCACTGGGCACCGCCTGGTCCTGGGCCACCAAGGTCTCTGTCAAAGCACCAGTCATTTTTAAAAGACACGATACGTGCGGTCGAAGCCCATGTAGAGTTGAGTAACACAATTCTCATTAGGAACCCCAAACCACAAATAAATACCCCAAAGTAATAGTACACACTAATAATTTTCATCTCACACTGGTATAACCTGAAGTATAGAAAGAAATATTAGCAATTGTAAAGACAAACATCTTTTACTTCTAAGGTACATATCCTCAATTAGTCATTGATGTTTTTTTGGGCCACTGAGGTATGCAAGTTTTGTTGGGCCACTATTGTCCAATCAGCTACTGGGCCACTGAGTTCCGCTTGTCACTTATTTCATGTCACAACTAGACACAAGATTCTTGCTCGCATCATGCCTGATTTTAGGAGAATCTATCCTTAAGCCATAAGTCATTTCCCAAATTCTACTAAATGTCACTTGGAGTAGGTAAAACGGACCACCTCTTCACGAGGGTCCCAACTCCACAAACAACATGTGTAATGACTGCATGTTTTCCAATGGAAATTCCCTTCTCATAAGTATGTAATAAAATCACATGAAAACACAACATAATGAACGAATCTGTACTAAGTGACCTTTAAATATAAGTTTGACACTTCTGTGTTTGGAATTTCAAAAATCAGGCATACACGGTTGTAATTAGTATGTTATTTGGAGTCCGATAAGAAAAAAATAATTTTTGGTGAATACTAACCTACCCTAATGAATAGTAACATACCCTCATGAATAGTGGCATACCGAAATCAATAGTATCCTCACCTATGGTAGTATAAGTATAATATTTATGTTGGAAGTATGATATACCAATATTTTAGAATAAGTTAATGAATGTTTTAAAACTGGTTTTGATAATAAATTATTATTTTATTCAATATTAAAATAATCATATTTAGAAAATTATTTTTAAAAAAGAGACTTCATTTTTTAATTTTTCGTGTCAAAAAATTGTTAGGGTGAATTTTTTGGATTTGTTTGAAATACTTGAATTGTTTAGGAATAGTATAATCCGATAATTCACAATAAATGCTAAAAAATGGATTAATTGAGTCATTGATGATGTTATGCTGATATAAGCCAACTTGGTTTGGGATCACATGATTAAATCAATATTCTTGGTCATTGAATATGAACTATTCCTTTTTATTTGAAGAAATAATAAATTAACGATTATAATATTATGAAATCTCTCCTCTCGTCCAATATAAAGACCCCCCTTCACTCCCTCTTCTCTTCACTCCTCTCAAGCCTTGTGCCATGCTATTATTCGGCCCAAATACCTCTCCAAAGTCCTCCCCCACGTCGAGAATCTCTCTTCCTCCTAAAAATACCAAAACCTCTCCCTTTAAGAAGCTCTCAAAGGAGGAAGTCTCAAGAGGTAAATTCCTCTTTCCAATTCCTTCATTTCTTTTAAGTTCTCTTTCTTTTTGTTTCTTTCCTCACATCCCTTCACCATAATAGCATGAAAAATCCAGTAACATACATATAATGGAATTTTTTCTTGCTAATGGTTTATTTAATTATCTTCTCCCCTTTCCCCCCCATTTATTTGAAATAAATTAAAGCACTGTTTGAGATGTGCTAATTTAGCACATTCAAGGAGAATGATTTATCAATTTCTATTATTATCTTTAATTCTTCTCATGAACCCATTTTTTTATGATTGAACCAGATTATTATATATGTAATATATCCTATTCTTGGTTATGTAATCCTTTTGTACAAATGGAATTATGTTTTAAAACAAAACACGTTCATTGTAATCAAATCCACTGATTAATAAAAACGGTTATCACTAAGATTATATATATAATAATTTGACTTCACTATAAGAAACCTTGTTAAAATTAAAACCATGTAATCTCCTGGATGTGCAATAATTAATATAACTTCAATTCTGTAAAACCACTTTCATCTTGCATATAATAAAAACATGAATATAAGTGAACCGATCTTTTAAAGCCAAGTAAACAAATGAGCCCGAACAATTAAATTGAAACTTGTCACTAAGAAAAAATAATTTGAATGAAATAAAAAGGGTTATAATAAATCAATTAAATATAGAAGAGTTTATGGACATATTAATTAGTAATCCTAATTTTTTTATTCAGGTATTTAATAATAAGTGGAGAACACCAACAGATTTATGGAAAGGGATCCTTTCATTTTCACTCTTAATCAAGATTGTTTTCCATGCTATGCCTTTTTTGAGTAATACTAAGTGATGGGGTATGTTTTCTAACCTCCCCATAATTCCCAAATGTTTTATAAGTGATGAGAAACCCCTTTCCTCTCCCATAAATCTCTCTTAGTTACACCTGATACCATGCCGATAAACCGTAATGGATTCTACACAAACATCCTTTATTCCTTTGGGTTAATCTATTTTTCTTTTCTTCCAAAATGTAGATGTATTTTATTTTTATTTAAAAAATTATACATTCTATTTATATGATCCATAATCATTTTTCAAGATCCATCTCTCATTCACTTTCTAGGATATATAAGCTTTTAAGTGAATCCCTCCACGATACTTCACAATGAGCATCCTTGTTTTAAATGAACTTCTCAAACATTTAACCAATTTCAAGTGCACTCTATCATCTGTTTTAAGATATCATTGTTTTTATAAAATCAGTGTTTTTATTATGGAAACCTTCTTGGTTCAATTAGTTTTTTATATAAAATATTTCATCTTTATTATTTTAAAATCTCTATAGTATTTTCCTTAAAACCGCACAAATTTTTTTAATGCTAATGTTTCTAAAAATATTCCTTATATATAGTCACATATATTAATTTATACCTTCCATGTTATATTCCTATATTACCTTATGAACGTAGATGTATATTCTAATCCATTTCTTTCAATGACACTTTCATGATACACTCATAGGTTATGCTTTATGTCATGATTGTTGTACCCAATTCTCTCCATTTGTAACCTTATGTTTATGTATGGTTGATTATGTATGATTATTTATGTGGAAAGAATATTTTTGTGGAAAGAATATTTATGTGGCATGAATATTCATGAAAATGTGGAGATGGGTGCACCTAGATAGTGCTCTAATGCATTGGGTAAGGTTAAGTCTCATGAGATGCGATGTGAAATGGGATTGGTGGTTAGCCTTGACCCGTACTAAAATGGGAAATGGGGTTGGCGGATAGCCTTGACCCATACTAATGAAATGTTTTATGATTCTGGCACATTTATATGATTCCCTGTTTATATGATCCCAAGATTATATGATATTATTTCATATTTTCCATGTTTTCGATATCAATTTGTCATGCCTCTAAACTCATGTGCTTAAGATGTATCCTTATGTTCTTTCCATTACTAGGATTTTCAGCTCATCCCTTTGTTCATGAGTTCCCCACGGTAACCTATGTAGATGTAAGGGCTCAAAAGAAGTTATAATATCTTTATGGAGATTAAATAAATAAGTGTTTTTATCCCCATGTTTTCTGTTATGTGTACCTAGTCTTCCAAGACTCTAGACATAACGATCCTTGGCTTGTACTATGATGATTAATTATGCTTAAAATCATGAAATGTTATATGTAAAGGGATTTGGTCACTATAGTTGGTATCAAAGGATAGTCTAGTTATTTTTGGAAAATAGGAATAGAGAACCTTAGTGATAACCTTAAGGCTGAGACTAAGTATAAAAACATTCCCGAATTTTGGTGAGTATTGAGTAAGTGGTTTATAAACAGAATACATCCCTATCTGGATACGAGCAGGTAGAGGCAGCTCTGGCACAAATGTATCTTGGGGTAAAACCCGAAAACACCGCTTTGAGCTAGACACAAACGGTAACTGGTGCATGACAACAGGCCTTCCTGCACTCTTGGTTACGACACTCCCAGGGGATATTCTTTGTTAGATTCATGAGATTAGTACAAACCTTTATTAAGGGAAAAGAACAATCCTATAAGAATATATGTTATGAAATAGATCAAGGATAACCTGGATATAAACTGAAGGAAACACAATTCAAGATATACATCTTCTTTATAAGTTTATATTTTTTATGTTCAAAGTTTCCTTTTTATGCTCAATAACTATGTATTCAAGACCACTAATTATACATTCTTTTTCATAGTTAATGGTGCGAAATAGGAGAACACATTACAACAACCAATGTGATAGGAAATGTGATTTTTTCCCTAATCATATGCCTTTTGTGACGGAATCGGGTGCTCCAAACATCATAGAAGTACTTGCTCAGCTGGCTCGAGTTATAAATAATAACATGGATCAGATGGAACATCCTTCTCCTCCAAGGAAAGATAATGTTGACATAGAATCCTTCATGCGACAACGACGTCCCATTTTTAGCAGGTCTTCGGATCCCCTCCTTGCAGAAAAATGGATTAACTCCATTTAAAATATTTTCACTATCCTACATTGCTTTGAAGAAGAGAATGGTGTACTAGAGGTCTATCATTTTGATGGGGAAGCTGATCAGCAGTGGACATTGATCAAGAATAAAAATTCCCAAGAGGAAATTGATTCCACAGATTGGGAGGAATTAAAGAAGATGTTTTTCAACAAATATTTTCCTCAAACTCTCCGTCTGAAGATGGAAAGTGATTTCCTCAGACTCAAGTAGAAGTAAGTTGAGTCCATCGGGGCATATGAAGTGAACTTTACTAGTCTTGAATGGTATGCCTCTGGCTTTTTCGTGAACACTAAAAGCAAGGTGGATTGCTTCTTTAGTGGACTAAAGCCGAGTCTACGAAATGTGTTGGCGATTCGAGACTACAACAGTTGTGAGGAGATTTTATGTTGTTCCCTTGAGGTGGAAATGGAGATTGGAGACTCTCTGTGGTCTCATGGGCCTAGTGACAAGAAGTGTAAAATGGAGAACAACATGGGTGGTTTATCCAATATATCCCATGATGTAAAAGAAGCCTCATTTTTCTCTTTGGAAAAATTGTGGGAAGAAGCATCTTGCTGACTATCTCATGGGAACCAAGAATTGCTTCAAATGTGGAAGGTTTGGTCATCGGGCCAAGATCTTTCGAAGGGATATGAAACATCCCGCTAATGTTGAAGAATAAAGGAAGGTTCATATCAATACTCGTCCTACAGTGTAGTGTTACAACTAGAAGGATCTTGAGCATTATTTGAATAATGTGACTGAGCCGAGGTTTGTTGGAGCCAATCAACAACAACCTCCAAGGAAATAAGGACGGTCTTATGATATCACCACTGCTAAGGTGGAGCCAGAAAAAGATGCGGGGACAGGTACACTTGTTATTCATTCAAGAATAGAAAACATACTATTTGATTCTGTTTCTACACATTCTTTCATATCTTGCATGTTTAGTAGAACAATTCAAATACACCCTCAAAATTTGAAGGAAATGTTATCTATGAGAACAAAGAATGGGGAAATTATTTCACCCATGGTTTATAACTCTCCCCAGTTAACACTTGTGGAATGAACCTCCCAGCAGATCTTTTCATACTAACTTTAGTGGAGTTGATGCTATCTTGGGCATGGATTGTCTATCTTTGGACAAGGCCAACATCAATTGTCGGGAGAGGGAGATCACTTTTCAAATCCAAAAGCATCCTCTGATTTTTTACATGTGTAAGGAGGAAGATGAGTCTCCTTTAGAATATTCATCTCAAGTTTGGATACTGCTTTCTTGTGAGAAATATTTTCTAGCTCAAATGATTGGGAAAAAGGATAGAATCATACTTGAAGACATGCCAATCATGAGGGATTATACTAATGTATTCCCTGAAGAGTTTACTAGTCTTCCTCATGACCGAGAGGTTTATTTATCAATTGAAATTATCCTTGGATCTCTAAAAATCTTAAATATACCTTATAGAATGGCCACCATAGAGCTAGAAGAGCTGAAGAATTAGTTATAGGAGAATATGGAGAGGGGTTTTATATAGTCGAGTGCTTCACCGTGGGGTGCGCCAGTCCTCTTCATCATGAAGAGGGATGGATCAATGCGCCTCTTTATTGATTATCGTGAGATCAATAAAATCATGATAAAGAACAAGTATCCCCTTCCACGGATAAATGACTTGTTCGATCAGCTTCGTGGGCCCAGTTATTTTTCTAAGGTGGACCTTTGGTCGGGATATCACCAACTAAAGGTGAGGAAGACAGATATTCCCAAGACAGACATTCGAACGAGGTATGGACACTCTGAGTTCATAGTGATTCCCTTCAGACTCACTAATGCTCCATCAATTTTCATGGATTTAATGAATAGAGTCTTTAGAAATTACCTCAACAAATTTGTGGTGGTCTTCATTGATGATATTATGATATACTCAAAGAGCAAGGATATACATGAAGAGGATTTGGAAACCATTTCAAAGACTTTGTAAATGTAGAATTTGTATGAACAGTACAATAAATGTGAGTTCTGGATGGAGGAAGTATCATTCATGGGGCATGTTTTTATAAGGAAATGGATATCTATGGACCCTTCCAAGATGAAGGCAATTGAAGAGTGGCTGAGGTCAACTTATGTAACGGAGATCCAGAGTTATTTGGGTCTAGATGGGTATTATCGACAATTAATGATGAAATTTTCATGATTTTCAAACCCAATGACCATGCTGACACTAAAGGGAGTAAAGTTTGTCTGGACACAGGAATGTGAAGACTGTTTCAAGGAGTTGAAAAAAGGGCTTATCACAACGCCAGTACTCACACTCTCATCAAGTGGAGAACTCTTTATGGTGTATAGTGATGATTCTAAGAATAGTTTAGGATGTGTGCTAATGAAAAACGATAAAGTGATAGACTATTCCTCAATGCAGCTAAAAATCCGTGAGCATAACTATCCTACGCATGATCTGGAGTAAGCGGTTGTGATATTTGTGTTGAAAATCTGGAAACATTATCTCTATGGGAAAAAATGTGAGATATATACCAACCACAAAAGTCTCAAATATATATTCACACATGAAGAGCTTAATATGCACCGGAAAAGATTGATATTACTCATCATGTATTATGACTATTCAATCCACTAGCATCCTGGTAAGGCAAACAGGGTGGCAGATGCTCTAAGTAGAAAGGTTCATGCATCTTTATCAATGATGAGAATTGAAAAAGATTTGATCTTATTAGATTTGAAAAGGATAGACATGGGAATCATTAAGGGAATGATATCATAAATCCTTCCACAAATGATTTCTTAACCATCCCTATTGGAGAAAATAAAGGATGCTCAATAAAGGGATGCAGAAATTTAGAAAAGGGTGTAAGCTATTAAAAATGAGAAATCCTTGTATTTAGAAATTGATGAAGAAGGAGTTGTAATATTTGGGACATGATTATGTGTACCTTCATATCTAGAGATAAAGATGGAGCATTTGAATGATCCACATAGCTCGACCTTCTCTATCCACCCAGGGAGCACAAAGATGTATCGTGCTCTCTCAGAAAACATTTGGGGGGACATTATGAAAAGGGAGATTTCTGAATATACCGAAAAGTGCCCTGTATTTCAGGAGGTGAAGGCTGAGCAACAAAAGTATAGGCCGATTTTGCAACCACTACCCATACCAGCATAGAAGTGGGAGAACATTACCATGGACTTTGTCACTAGACATCCAAATACATCTAGAGAAAAAATGCTACATTGGTCATTTGGATCATCTTACGAAGACAGCTCACTTTATTGCGATTCGTAAGGAATTATCATTGGATCAACTTGCATGGATTTACATCAAAGAAGTTGTAAGGCTGCATGGAGTGCCACTATCTATTGTATCTGATCGTGATCCGAGGTTGACATAGAAGTTCTGGAAAAGTATCCAACATGCTCTAAGAACTTAACTGAACTTCAGTATGGCCTATCATCCTCAAACTGATGGCCAATCTGAGCGAACTATTCAGAAATTGGAAGACATTTGAAAGCATGTTCAATGGAATTCAAAGGAGTATAGGACCAACATCTTCAACTAGTTGAATTATCCTAAAACAATAGTTTCCACTAGATCATCTGAATGGCACCATATGAAGCCCTTTATGGGAAAAGGTGAAGATCACTGGTGTGTTGGGATGAAGTCGGTGAGCATAAGCTGCTAGGACCTTAAATGGTCAAATAAATGGTAGAGAAGGTGAAAACCATTCAGCAGCATATCAAGGCAGCCCAAAGTTGAAAGAAGAGTTATGCAGATAACTGTCGACGTGACCTTGAGTTCAAAGTTTGAGAAATGGTATTTCTACGCATATCCCCATGGAAGATGTTTATGAGGTTTGGGAAGAAAGGGATGTTAAGTCTGAGGTACATCAGCCCCTTCAAGATCCTTGATCGAGTCGGAGTTGTGGCCTATCGACTGGCACTTCCACCTACCATGTTGAAAGTACATGATGTATTTCATGTATCCATCTTAAGGAAGTACATACCAGACCCTTCACATGTACTCACTTTAGAGGTGGTACAATTGGAGGATGATCTCTCTTATGAGGAGAAGTGAAGATATTGGATCATAGAGACAAAGTTCTACGCAACAAGACTACTCATATGGTCAAGGTACTATGGAGACACCATAAGTATGAAGAGGAAACATGGGAAATGGAGGAAACAATGAAGGAAAAATACCCACACCTATTTTTGGCTTAGAATGTAAAACGAAATTTCGAGGTCGAAATTTCATAATGGGGGAAGAATGTAACGACCGAATGTTTTTCAATGGAAATTCCCTTCTCATAAGTATGTCATAAAATCACTTGAAAACACAACATAATGAACTACGAAGTGCTAAGTGACCTTTAAACATAAGTTTGGCACTTCTGTGTTTGGAATTTCGAAAATCTAGCAATAATGGTTGTAATCAGTATGTTATTTGGAGTCTGATAAGGAAAACTTAATTTTTAGTTAATAGTAACCTACCCTAATGAATAGTAACATACCCTTATGAATAGTGATATACCCTAATGAATAGTATCCTCACTTATCGTAAAATAAATGTACTATTTATGTTGGAAGTACGATATACCTATATTTTGGAATAAGTTAATGAATGTTTTAAAACTGGTTTAGATAATAATTTATTATTTTAATTAAATATTAATATAATCATATATAGAAACTTATTTTTAAAAAATAGACTTCATTTTTGGATTCTAAATTTCAAAAAATGGTTAGGATGAATTTTTCTGATTTTTCTAAAATACATGAATTTTTGACGAATAGTAGATTCTGATAATTCACAATAAATGATAAATAATGGATTAATTGAGTCATTGATGATGTTCTGCTGGTGTTATCCAACATGGTACGGGACCACATGATAAAATCAATATTCTTGGTCATGGAATACTTACTATTCCATATATTGTGAAGAAATAATAAATTAAGGATTATAATATTATGAAATCTCTTCTCTCCTCCACTATAAAGACCACCCTTCACTCCCTCTTCTCTTCAATCCACTCAAGCCTTATGCATTGACATTATTCTGCCCAAATATCTCATCAAGGTCCTCCCTCACTTCGAAACCCTCTCAGCCTCTTCAAAAAACCAAATCCTCTCCCTTTAAGAGGTTCTCAATGGAGGAAATCTCAAGAGGTAAATTCCTCTTTCCAATTCCTTCATTTCTTTTAAGTTATCATTCTTTTTGATTCTTTCCTCAACTCCCTTCACCATAATATCTTGATAAATATAGTAACATAAATGTACTAGAATGTTTTCAAGCTAATATTATATTTCATTATCTTCTCTCCTTTCCCCACCCTTTTATTTGAAAGAAATGAAAGCATCATTTGCGATGTGCTAATTTAGCACATTCAAGGACAACGGTATATCAATTTCTATTATTATATTTAATTATGGTCATGAAACCATTTGTGTTATGTTTTAACCAGATTATTATATATGTAATATATCCTATTTTTGGTAATGTAATCCTTTTGTACAAATTTAATTAAGTTATAATACAAAACACGTTCTTTTTAATCAAATCCATCGATTAACAAAAACTGTTATAAAAAAGGTTATATATATAATAATTCGACTTCACTGTAAGTAACCTAATTAAAATTAAAACCTTGTAATCTTAGGGATGTGAAATAAAGAATATAACTTCAATTCTAGACAACCACATTCATCTTTCATATAATCCAAACATGAATATAAGTGAACTGTTCTTTTAAATCCAAGTAAACAAACAAGCCCGAACACTGAAACTGAACATTATAAATAATAAAAAAGGCTTTTAGTGAACTGAAAATGGTTATAATAAATAAATTACATATATAATAGGTTCTATACTTATTAATTAATAATCCAAATTTTTTATTGAGGTCACTACTAACAAGTGGGGAACAACAACATATTTAAGGTATGTGATCCTCTCTTTTTCACTCTTAATCAAGATTGTTCTCTATGTTATTCCTTTTATGAGTAATACCATGTTATGTGGTATGTTTTCTCACCTTACCATACTTCCCCAATGTTTTATATGTGATGATATACCCCTTACCTCTATCAACAGACTCTCTTAGTTACACTAGATACCATGCCAATAAACCGTAATGGATTCTACCCGAACTTCCTTTATTCCTTCGGGTTACTCTATCATTCTTTTTTTCCAAAATGTAGTTGTCTTTTATTTTTATGTAAAAAATTATACATTATGTTTATATGATCAATAATCATGTTCCAATATCCATCTCTCATTATCTTTCAGGGATATACATGCTTTTAAGTGAATCCCTCCTCGATACTTCCCAATAAGCACCCTCGTTTTATAGGAACTTCCCGAACTTTTATCAAATTTCAAGTGCACTCTATCTTCTGTTTTAAGACACCATTGTCTTTTTAAAATCAGTAATTTTGTTATGAAAACATTCTTAGATCAATTTTGGTTTTATATAAAATAATCTCCTCTTTACTATTTTAGAAGCTCTATAGTATTTTCCTTAAAACCTCCCAAAATGTTTTAATGCTAATGTTTCGAAATATGTTTTGTATATGTAGTCACTTCTATTTGTTACAACCTACCATTTTATAAGACTATATTACCTTATGAACATCCATGTATGTTCTAATCCCTTTCTTTCATGGACACTTTCATGATACACTCATTTGTTATACTTTATGTCATGATTGTGGTACCCAATTATCTCCATTGGAAACCTTATGTTTATGTATGGTTGATTATGTATGATTATTTATGTGGAAAGAATATTTATGTGGAAAAAATATTTATGTGGAATGAATATTCATGAAAATGTTGAGATGGGTGAGCCTTGATAGCGCTCCAATGCATTGAGTAAGGTTAAGTCACATGAGATGTGATGTGAAATGGGATTGGCGGTTAGCCTTGACACATACTGAAATGGGAAACGGGATTGGTGGATAGCCTTGACCCATAAAAAAGAAATTTTTTATGATTCTACCACATTTATATGATTCCATGTTTGTATGATCCCATGATCATATGATTTTATTTCATATGTTCCATGTTTTGGATATCAATATGTCATGCCTCCTATCTCATGGGCTTAATATGTATCCTTATGTTCTTTCCCTTACTGGTCTTTTCACCTCATCCCTTTGTTCATGTGTTCCCCAGGGTACCCTATGCAGATGCAAGGGATCAAAGGAAGTTAGAAGCACTTTATGGAGATTAAATAAACAATTGTTTTTTAGCCCTATGTTTTATGTTATGTGTAACTAGTCTTCCAAGACACTAGAATTAACGATCCTTGGCTTTTCCTCTGATGATTAATTTTTCTTAAAATCATGAAATATTATATGTAAAAGTATTGGTTTTCTAAAATATGTCAATCTGATGCACAATATTCATGTTATGAAAATTTTAGTAAAAAGGGGTTGGTTTGGTCTGGGTCTAGCCCAACCCTGTCGGACCGGCCAAACATGGATTCGAACCGATCCGTTGGGACCGGACTACACAAGTTAGGCCGTGTGTCTAGCTTACTTTTCAGGATTTTCCGGTCCCCCCAGGATACTGCAGGCATCGGGTCCACCCTCGGTAGTTGTCGTGGGTCGGCGTAGCGGTCCAGCTAGACTATGGCCCTCCAACCGTGTGACGTGGTGTGGCCTTCCCCATCAACTCATGTCGATCTATGCTATTTTCACTTTCCCTGATCCCCCTCACATGGTAGATGTCGTGAGACTCCTATGTACTCTTCCCCTATAGGATGATGGAGATAGCCATTAATCACAGCCTACTGTGGGTGCCGAGGGACCTCCCCACCGCCATCGCAGCATGCCACCGACACATGTCGTCCTTGCACTACCGTGGCTTTCGAGTCACGGCCTTCCATGAATCACCTGAGGCCTTCTATATTTGGCATCCTCAACCACCACAATGCGCCATTAACATGCACCACCTTTTTTACCTCTGTGAGAATCGAGCTGCAACCTCTGTTTGCCACTACAGTCTCCGACTAGACAACGGATTTCCATTGTCGTGATCTTAGAAT
Source organism: Viscum album (assembly GCA_963277665.1). NCBI lineage: Eukaryota > Viridiplantae > Streptophyta > Magnoliopsida > Santalales > Viscaceae > Viscum > Viscum album. The sequence goes on along the minus strand of CAUJRU010000299.1, from coordinate 511,930 downwards.
TACTTTCGAGTTGTTACTGCGGTGAAGTTCGAGGTTTCATAAGAACGAGGTAGGTGGGAAACAAAATGAACACCCAAGTTGGATGGATCAGGCCTTGTTCATGTCAGCCTTGATCCATCCACGTAAGAATTTAAGTGTGGCTAAACAAAGAATTAAATCAAATCACTGGTTTGACGGGGATCCACTTTACCAATTAATATCCCAAAAATTAAACACATCCCTCATTTAGAATGAAAGATATGTGAATAATTTCATTTTTCTAATGATTCATGCTTTTAATTGAGATTTACAAACATGGAAGGAAAATAAATTAAATAGACACCCTTCCTCAAGGTTTGATCGTTTGTTGGAAAATATAACACAGTTATATTCGTCATACATTGATCTACAGACCACTATTGTAATTGGTGATCCTTTGAAATATGGAATAACTGAGGGAGAAAGGGATTTATATTCTCATGCAGTTCATCTATCCTCGCTCCTCAATTTCAAATCTCCATGATCAGAGCAATCCTCAATCGTTCCAACAATCTGTCTTAGGTTAACCCATTAAATGAAGAAAATGCATTACAATATTTCTATTATGATGCATTGTAGTGTCGTTACACTACTTCATTTATGAAACAACATTTCTGTTATACTGTAATGAAATTAAAAATTTAAATAAATTATACTAGAAGTTTATTTTATTTTTTCCACTTAAGAAAGTTATTTTATTCAAATTTCATAATAATCCTGAAATTATCTTTTTCCCTCAATCCATACTAGTCGATGATAGGTCCTTATTTAGTTAAATTAGTTGTTCCACATGTAGTGGTTCCCTTGGATTATTAATCTGGGAACCCATTTATATGTTTCCAAAACCCCTCATGTGGACTATTTTAAATAAACTTAAAAAAGTTCAAATACTAATTCTGGGCTCACTGGGCCTCAGAATCAACTATCGTCTTAGTTCATGGTCTTGAAATAATCTCATATAATTAAATAAATTACATGTAATTTATAGGAAATAACATTACACAAACATATAGGGATTTACATCCTTGAATGCCAGAACAGGGGCTAAACAAACAAATGCGGGTACTGAGATCGGATCTGAGCCTCCCACTCCCAGGAGATCTCCTAGAGATTATCGTGGTTCCACGGAACGCACACTAGAGGAATCAATTATCCAAAAGGGACCCACTCCTATCAAACCTCAATCTCTACTAGTAACTCCACAAACTTCAGCCCATCATCAACATCCAACTCACCCTAGTTTATGATGTGTGATAGATCATGAACATACATTCTAAGTTGTGATACTTTAAAGATAATATGCACCTGGTGAATTTGTGTGGGAGATCTAGGTAGTATGCCACCTATACAACTCTTCTCGGAATCATCCAAGGTATTATAAAACTCAGAGATAGCTTTCTACCTGAGACAAACCTCTACAATACCCATCAAGGTGAGACCTGAAGAAACACATGGTCTCCCTCATCAAACTCCATAGACATCCATCTCGTGTCAACATAATATTTATTCCTTATCTGGGAAGTCTTTATCCCTTCCTGAATGACATGAACCTCATTAGGGGTAGCTCATACCATCTCTAGACCCATGAGTGTTGACTATCCTTAGTTTTTCCTTCATAATAGTGACCTGTAGGGTCAACCATATAGTTATTTGAATTGTGCCATACCAATGGTGGGGTGGTAGTTGTTGTTGTACATGAACTCAACCTATAGTTTCTGATCCTTCCCACTATGAATGTATTTCAAGATGCATGCACATATCATGTCCACTGAAACCTGGATAGTCCACTCTGATTGACCATATGTCTTAGGGTGGAAAGTTTTGATCAATAGAAGATGAGTCCTGAATTCCTCAATCAATAGCTTCCACAACTGGGATGTAAAATGTGGGCCTCGGTCTAAAACTATCATTTTTTTGACTCTTTGAAGTCAAACTATCTCATATATGTAGAGGAATTTCAATCTCTCTACTTAACCCTAATCCCAGATGGGAAGAAAGTAGGATGACATGGTGAGTCGGTCAAAAATCACTAATATAGTATTGTTCCCATGTTTTTTCGGGGTAAAACCATCATGATGTGCATTGAGATAGCATCCCACTTACACTCTGGAACCTCAAACGGATGAGTCAATCCCACTAGGACATGATCCTCTACATTCACTTGTTGACAAGTGAGGCACCCTAAATCAAACCCTGCTACTACCTTCTTCATCCTCGACCACCAGTACTGGTGTTGTAGGTCCTAGTACATCTTTTCCGCTCTAGGATGTACCGACAAAGGGGTGGTGGATAACTCCCTTATAAAATCCTCATGTGATTCCACTAGAATAAATGTGTGCCCTCTAAAAAGGATGATGTGCTTTCCACCTATTTAATATTCATCAGGATCATGTCCAAAGGATAACTGCTCATGTCAGGCCTCATTTTCAACATTCACAACTTCTGCCTCCCTAACTAGCTGTAGGAGTGGGGGAGTTATAGAAATCGACTAAGGATGATCTACTCAATTTACAACCATGATGGTTATCTAAATCATGGATAACTTCTATAATACCTCACTCAGTTACTACAAACTAGATATCCTGCTGAGTGTTTCTGCTTCCACATTCCTCATCCCAAGAGTACAGACTATCTTGAAGTCATAGTCCTGGAGGAACTCCATCCCCCATAGCTACCTAAAGTTTAGGTCCTTCTGGGAGAAGGTATACCTAATAATTTTATGGTCAATGTTGATAGTAAACCACTCACTCATCAAGTAGTGTGGCCACATCTTCAAATAAAAGACCAAATCTTCTTGGTCTAGGTCCAAGGTCATGTAATTCAGTTAGTTCTCCCTCCACTACCGTGAACCGTAGGTAATTACTACCTGCTCCTACATCAAGACACAACCCAGTCTGTTCCTTGATGTTTCACAGAGTACTACATAACCAATCCCCTCCTATGGTTGTCTTAAAATGTTTTCACTCGTTAATCATCACCTCATATCATGAAAACTCTGTAGGCACTTCTCTATCCACACAAATGGGTGTCCCTTTCTTGTCAAGGCCGACAAGGGTGTGTCCACACTGTAAAAATTCAGGCACAAATCTCATGTATTTTCTAGTCAGAACCAAAAGGCTTTTTTTCTTATTTACACTCATAGGTGGATCCCAAGAAAACACCACCTCTATATTTGCATGATCCACTACAACTGCAGCCTCCAAAATGACATGTCGTAGAAAATAGACATCTCGAATCTAGAACTGACACTTTGTGAGCTTCCCATAAATATGATGCTCTCAGAATGTATCTAGGACTATCCAAAGTTGTGTAGCATGCTCTACCTTGGACGTCCAGTACACCAGGATGTCATCAATGGGGACCATGATGAACCGGTCAAGCTAATGCCAGATGATCCAATTCCTGAGTACCATTAACACTTATGGAGCAATGGTCACACAAAAAGGCATCACCAAGAATTCCTAGTGGCTAAACCAACATATGAAGGTTGTTTCTAATACATCCCCATCCAATAAATGATGATAATTATATCCTGGTCTAATGTCTATATTTGTGAACCATTTTTCTCCCTTAAAATGATTGAATAGGTCACCAATTCTTGGAAGTGGATACTTTTTCTTCATGGTCACTTTATTCAGGCACCAAAAGTCCACGCACAACCTCAAAATACCATCTGAATTCATGGAAAACAATAGTGGGTCTTCCCATGGTGAAACACTAGGTATCAATAAGAAATTAGTCTAAAAATCCTCAAGCTACACCCTCAAATCAAGAATATCCATGAGATCCATCCAATATGGAGGTGTGGATATCAATGCCTTCCAAGGACATAGATCAATACAGAAGTATACCTCCCTATGAGGGGGTAATTCTAGAACATCCTCAAGAAAGATGTCATCATTCTTATCCTCCACTATTGGAAGGTGACGACTCTTATCATCCACCACACCCAGGGTGAGGCTAGCCAACTTGTGAGTGATCAATTGCACCCTCCTCTTAGAAAGTACATACTATGCTACAAGGGATCCCTTCTCACCGTTGAAGAAAACCCTAGTCACATTCTCACGGACACACCGCACTGTATTCCTAAAACAATCAATCATAGCATGAAGTGTGGATAATCATTCCATGCCCATGAAGATATCACAAGGCCTCGATGTCGCTTCTAGGAGATTCCATCTGATTCTCTCTCCTCCAAGAGTAACCTCACACTAGCAACACCAGTTTATAATCATCGAATACCCTCTATTATGAGTGTCTAATCGCAAGGATTGGGCTAATGGATCAACTGGAATATTCACGCTTCTAAAAATGTATGTGTAAAGGAAAGAGTCACTAGAACATGTGCCTATAAGAACTATAGATGTGGTGGAGAAGAAACATATCTTACCTGTAATCATTCAAGAGCACTATGTTCATAGGAATCCATATCCTGAAGATGGTCTTTCCCCTATCCACCAGCCCCTGAAGCCTATGTGGACCACCTAGAAGTGGTGATGGTAGAACCTTGAACCTACACCCTCTACTTACTATTATTTCAGCACCCCTTCCACATCAGCTTCCCTTGAGACCACCCTGATCAAACCTCTGCCTCTACCTTAGCGGTCCCTCGACCATCTTTCGATTGTCTGCGCGGCGAGTTGGGAAATCATGATTCATGTTCTCCTACCTACTTCTTGAGTAGCACAACCTGCCCCTCTGACAACTCACATGGCCCTTGGGGTCTAGTACCACCTATCCTAGATCTTGGGTTCGTCCCCTAAAATGGCAGGTTTTCTTATGCCCCTGTGTCTATTTCCTGCTACCCACAGCTAAAGACTCATCCTCTCAGGGTCTATTGGTATCCGATACTTGTAGCACCTACTCTTCTATGAATCTCTCTATTAGTAGGACTCACTCTAGCAACCCATCATGAGTAGGGATGAAAAGTGATACAATTTATTCCATAAACTCCCAAAATTGTCCATTATCAAAACCTTGATCCCTAAAGAAAGAGTCTCACACCATGTTCGTGTAGTATAGAAATACCTCAGTGAATCTCGTTGAGTACTCCGCTATTGTCTTGCCACCCTCATATAGGTGCAGAAACTCCAATATGCACACCAACTGAAACATCAATGAAAATAACTCCTCTATAAAGAGGTGCTCAATGTATTTCTAGGTGAGAGTCGCCTCTCCATGTGTCTGGATCATCATGCTCCAACATCTCCTCACTGATCTCACAATAAGAAACATGTCTAATATTTTCATCTGGTTGAGAGGCATCCTCACCATATGGAATACTCGCATAAACACCTTGATCCAATACTATACCATCTAGGGGTCGATCTCACCCATGAAAAAGGGAGGTATCTACCTCTTGAACTTGTGTAAGGCACTGAGCTTACGTGCATACTTTACCAGTAGTGCTAGTAGCAAAGGCTGACCAACGGGTGGTGGCAACACAGGTGCACATTCCGATGGGCCATCTCCAGTGTTGGTCCCTATACTGATGCATCATCGAGGGGTGTACCATCATCATGGTCATGCACTAGAATCCTCATTGGCTCTCCACATGGAATTATCTTGAAATACATCAAGATGAAACATGGTCAATAACATATACATAGTGGCTGACTCAAGATGGACATGAGGAAGAACGAAAAATCCTATATAATTCCTGAAACTAGTGGTTTAATGTACTGATATGAAAAGAAGAATTCAGGGTCTTGGTGTATGGTTACATCATTAATCGAACCAACACTAGAATATCCAAGCCTAGGAGTCGAACTCAAAACATTCAACACTATTTCCCCAATACAACATCACAGACTCTCAGTCTTTACGGTAGAACCTACCACCTCTGACACAAATTTGTCATGACTCGTCCATCGTGGTCCATGCTGCGACTACACCAAGCCCACCTCCCAAAGGCGAGGGGTTGGTGAGAAGCACTGAAGACATTATCTTGCAAGTGGGAGGAATTTTCTAAGTACCAATACACACAAAAACACTCACAACCCCATCCCATAATACTAAAAATAAAATCATGCATTCCACTAAGACAACTACTGAATATAGAAGTAAAAATTGTAAGTAAAATTTTCTAGAATAAATACCCAATAATAGATAAGCTGTAAAAAATGGAGTACAAGGTATCTGATAATCAATACACAGAAAACCCTACTTGAATGTAACGTGTAGAGTAGCTACTAGAATAAGTTGGAGTACGCCTTTCACATTCGACCTCACGGGGATCCACCTGGTCCGGGACCACCAAGGTATCTGTCAAAGCATCAGTCATCTATATAATACATAAAATGTACGGGCGAAGCATGTGTAGGGGTGAGTAATAAAATACTCCGTAACTCCCCAATCCACATAGAAAATACCACAAATGAAAAGTAAAAACTATGAATTTTCACCTCACAGAGGTATAACTTGAAGCATGGATAGAAATATTAGCAGTAGTAAAACTGAATATCTTGTACTACTGAGGGAATCATCCCTGAATAGTCCTTGAGGTCTGTTGGGCCACTGAGGTCCACTCGACTGATATCCCACTGAGGTCCACTCAGCTACTGGGCCACTGAGGTCGGCTCGCCTGTCAGGCCACTGTGGTCCGCTCAGCTATGGGGCCACTGATGTTTGCTCATCTATCGGTCCAGTGAGGTATTCTAGGATACTGTGGCACTGAGTTCCACTCGTATATCGGGCCACTAAGTTCATCTCGGCTACCAAGCCACTAATGTCCACTCGTCACATCCTAAATGTCACGACTAGCCACAAAATTCTTGCTCGCATGGCACTTGATCCTTAGAGAATATACTCCTCAAGCCATTGTTCATATATCAAATTATACAAAATCACACTTTAATTATCTCAAAAGAACAACCTCATCATGAGGGACCCAATTTTGCAAATATATCTACAATCAGATGCATGATATGGAAGGTATTGACTTTTTAGTAAAAAGAGGGTTGGTTGGGTCCGGGTCCTGGTCCGACCTGGTAGGATCAACCCGACCCACCCCGTTCGGATCGACCAACCTGGCCCAGGGTCCCCAAACCCAACCCAGTTCTGACCTAACCAAAGTATGACCCAACCTGTATCTGACCCGGTCTGGTGATCCTGGACCCAACCGGTTGGGCCATAGGTCTGGGACATAGGGAAGGCTAGTTCGGTCCACTTGGGACGTCGTTGGAAACAAATCCCACCCATGGTTATTACTTGGGTCACTGACATGGTCTAGCTGAACCATTTCCCTAAAATCGTGTGACGCATCATTTCTCACTGCGTCTGCTCATGCCAACACCGGCTGTTGCTAGCGTCCATGATCCACCATTCACATCAGATTATATGGACCCCTTTGTACATTGTCGAGGCATGCTTCTAGTGGGCGTCACCCCTACACCACCACATTTTTCCTGTTGCGTCCTTCCATGCACTTCCCATGGCCACCTTTCGTGGGCCTCCTATACTATCACGGTGCACCATTGACATGTGCCACCTGCAAATCCACCACATATGTCAAGACGCGGCCTCTACTTGCCTAAACAGTCTCTGCCTGGAACATGGATTTTCATCATCGTGATCCTAGATATCCATTCTTATTGTTGCAGTAGTGAAATTTATAGATTCATAAGAACGGTGGAGGTGGGAAACTCATATGAATACCCAATGGGGATGGATAATGACTTGTTCTTGTTGGCCTTGATCTGTCCACGTAAGAATTTAAGGGTTTCAAAACAATGAATTAAATAAAATCACAAGTTCAAAATGGATCCACATTCCAGATGAATATCCCAAAAATTAAACGCATCCTTCATTTAGTACACACAATCCTCAAATCATTCTGTTCGTCAAATGATTCACACTCGCTGTGGAGATTTATAAATGGGGACATAAAATAAATTAAACAGAGACCCTACTTCATGGTTAGATCATTCATTGGTGAAGATCGCACCACTGCATTTGTCATTCCTTGATATTTATCCTGCTGTTGTCATTGGTGATCCTTTAATGAATGGAAGAACAGAGGGAAATAAGCATTCTTGATCGCAGGAGGTTCTTTGATCATTTCATTCCAATGAAAAATATCTAAGATCAATAAAATCCTTGATAATGCCAACAATCGGTCTTAGTTTGACCCATTAAATGGAGAAAATGCATGTCATTATTTCTATTACGTTGTTTCATTTATGAAACATCATTTCTGTTATGCTGGAAAGAAATTAAAATTTTAAATAAAATAAACTAAAATTTTATTTTCTTTTATTTTCCATAAGAAAATTATTTTATTAAATTTTCTTAAAATGCCTAAAAATTAACTTTTTCCCTCAACCTGCGCCAGCTGATGTTAGGTCCTTCCTTAGGATATTTCATCATTCTGGATGCAACAATACCCTTGTATTTTTAATCCAGCACCCATTTAGAAGTTTTCAAAACCTCTCAGGTGTGATAAATTAAATAAACTTAAAAAAGTTCAAATATGTATTCTGGGATCACTAGGGCCCGAAATCAAATTTCTTCTGAGCTCTTGGTCTTGAACAAATCACATATAATTAATAAAATTACATTGAATTTCGGGGACAGTACACATATGGATAACCACCAATAAGCATGTTCACAGATAAGAGGTTTTCCCAATATCTAAATACCCATGTCTAAGTAAAAATACCCCCAAGAACATCTTCTATAATTTCACATCAATTCTCACATTCTTACCTAATTAATCTAAACTATAAGGAAACATCCTTGTCGGATGACATTAAACTTCATGAAAAATACATACCCAATACATGATGTTAAAATGTGTTGTACATAACTCATCATCATTCATTGTCATAGGAAAACTAGTAAATTAACCCAGTAAACTAGATTACATGGTGCTTCCATCATCTTTTAGTAAACTCAAATCATAAATCACACTTTTGGTTTTTGGTGTCTTAGATCTCCATGATGTTTCTATATCCCCTGGAAAAGGATCCCAGACTTCAAGGGGACCTTTTTTTAACTATGCATTTCTTCACCCGGTTCTTATATATAAGCTTCTCTCTATCAACCAAATGCATCATTACCTTAGAAAAAAGACATTCTAATCCTTGTGATACCTGACGTCACCATGGATGAACTCATCACGTTATGGTGTTTTATGCCATCCCTAATATGACTATCCCATACCATTACTCATTACTTAAGAACCTCAAGCTAGGATTTACAACATTTCTTAACCCACTAAAAATTGATGGAAAACTCTTGACGCTGGATATCCTCATTTGGTTATTGGGTTGTATTCATCCCATACTAGTCCCACATGAATCCCAACCTTAAATTCGTTACACAATGATCAAAGCTACATGAAATTAAAATTTATCCTTTGATGGCCCAAATCAGAAGACCCAAACAACTAGTAAAAGAGACATAAAACAAAACAAGTTGAATACCTGTAAAGGGGGCCTAAGAAAAATCCAAGACTCTGATTTCTAAACTCTTCATCACCATAGTTTAAGAAAAAATAGAGTGTATATAAATGAGTTATAAATCTCATATGGCCCACATTGTTCCCATGGTAAATTCCTAGCCATGCTCATTGGAACACATGGTCCAGGAAAAAGTAATATTATTTATTTGTTATATCTTATTAGTTTGATAACTTTTTTTCTATTTGGAAATGCAATTTTTAGGATGCTAGAATCCTTATTGAATTTTATATTTTTCATAGACCACATTTCTAACATTGATGTATGAGATGACACAACTAGTTAATTGAGTTTATATCCTTCTATTGAAACCCCACATTCCTTCATCTTCCTTACTCTTGTCTCTTCCATGAGGAAAACTGGTAACATGGACTAGTTCATCTAAACAGACCCTTGGATCCAAGGAAGGCCCCCTTAAATCAAAGGTATATTTTTTTGACTGTGTGGAACAATATAATCTCTCTATATTGTGAATGGTAGACATGTACCCACTGGTTCTAACCTCTAGTTAACTCAGATATTCCTAGACCATCCCCTACAATCCCTATATCTAAACTATTTAAGAATATTAAACATTATCAACCTTATGTAACTGTGTTTTTACCCTTTATCAATTTTATAATGCGGCTTTACATTCTTGGTCCTTTTGGTGACCCACACCATATAAGTAACTATACTGCAAATCAGGCATTTAACAACACTAGTAAAAGGGATTTATCAACGCTATTAAAGCACTGATAATGTGGGATATTTTTATGGGTTATCTTTAATAGTGCTCTAAAAATGAACTGATAAGTTCCCCCTTTAATAGCACTAGAAATGATGATAAATGTAGGCCTTTGTTAGAACTTTATAGTGTTAATAAAGGGGGGATTTATTAGAACTTTTTTTATTGTAGATAAACTGGGGATTTATCAATGCTTTTTTTTATCTATATTAAAGTCCAACTTTATTAGTACATTTTTAATTTTATTAAAGGACACCATTAACAGGGTTTTAAGAGTTATTAATGGAAACTTTTATAGCTGTTTTTTTGTGTTGTTAAAGGTCACCTTTAACTGTGTTTTTTTTAGCACTGATAAAGGAATTGCTGATAAAGGGTACAAATTTTTTTCATGCCGACCCCCCCACCCTTATCAGTGCTACCCTCCCCCCCTATTTATTTGAGCTTCCCCCACCCATTTATCAATTCTTTAGATAATACCACCCCTAGAGCATGCCCCTTTCTCCAACAAGTTTCAAACCTGAAACCTCTAGCATAAACAACATATCCTTTTCCACTCCCCAATAATGTATTGTTTTACGTTTCATGATAAATCTATATATTTATATATATAATTATATTTTTAATCCTAATATTTATATATTTTTATATACATGGTTTTATATATTTATATATATCTTTTTAAATAAATATTTATTTATATATATATTTTTAAAATGGTTATTACATCTAAAAAACCTTAAAACCCCAAACAATGTTAAGAAAATTTAAAACCACTAAAACCATGAATCAACCATAAATTATTATCTGAAATTACAATTTGGATCCACAACCAGTAAATAGAGGATCTTAAAATGAGATTCGATCTGATATGTGGTACAATCTGAACAGACACACGGAAAGGAAGTCAAAGCCAATTTTAATTTTAAGAAACCGAGTTCAGCGATTGAAAACTCAGTTTTGGAGGCCTTATTTGACTTTTTGGGGTTGGAAAGTGGAAAAACATATATGAAATTAGTATGTGAACCTATGTGTCAGATATATTGTCATAATATTTGATTTGATATGAGGTAGAGCCCAAACGGACACCCAGATAAAATTTTATGGTCATTGGAAATTTGAGTTTAATTTATGACTTTTTTTAAACTGTAATATATTTTAATTTTGTTATAATCACAAAATTTAAAAATAATGTTGTTTTATCTAATTTTATAATATTTTATTTTACTAGTTGTGGATATGAAATGGAATCTCATATTTAATGTTATGTCTTTTTCAAAGTATTTAGATTTTCGGGGGGGGGGGGGGTTAGGGGTTTTAAGGGTTTTTCACATTCAATGGTCATAACTTATAAACTAGGTGTCCTTTTTTCTTCTAACACATATAAAATCAGTGCATAAAATGAAATATATGACTTGGTGACCCATAAGCCCCCTCAATAACCTCTATTGAGTCCAAAAAGTCCCATAGGAACTCTTAATGGGCATAACATCTACTATGGGTGTATGTTAATGAAATATAATTTTTTTCGGAATTATACCCTTTATTAGTGCTAGTAAAAAAGTGATGATAAATTACCCTTTTATCAATAATTTTTTACTATCTCTCATAAATTTAGGGTGTTTATCATCACTTTTTTACGAGCACTGATAATGATACCTCTTTACCAGTGCTTTTTTGGCATTTTTAAAGTCCCCCTTTAATAGAAATTTTTTTAGCATTGAAAATGGGGTTTTAATAGAACTTTTAGAAAGTGTTGTTAAGACAATATTTCTAGATAAACATAGTTTTTAGTAGTTTTTAAACCACATGGTTTAGTGTATGATCTTCCAATATAAAAGCTAAACTATCCTAGGTTTCCAGAACCCTCCCTAAATAGTTCTTTTCTCCCTTCCCCCTTCATAATTTAGTTATTTTTGTCTTCAAAACTCTATCAATTCCCATGGAAATGAGTGGGTGTCATATTTAATTTTCCATGCATGTAATAATTATAGGATCATGAATATGTTCCCCTAACATGCCAACAAAAATCATCTCCTCCATGGATGTAAAGAACTCTAGGCCTCATGATCCCTGGAGACATAACGATTGAAGGAAACACCTAAGGCTATCTTGGGTCATCCTCAGTGTTTATGTCCCATTCCATACTCATCGATTTAGTATCTTGGACTTATGATTTATAAAACCCTTATTCAAACAATCTTTGTGTATTTTGATTCATTAATATTTTTCAACTACCAATAAACTATCCAAAATATTTCATGTCCCTTGGAAGAGATTCGGGATCCCCCTAACTTTACCACGTAGGTAATACCTATGGGTTCATTCATAAAGGTTTCTAACCTACCAACTAGGGGTGTACTCTCTTTACATAAAATGAACTCTAATCCTCATGAGTCCTAGAAACACTGTGGAAGAACTTCCCACATTATGGTTTTTTGGATCATCCCTTACATATCTTCCCCATTTCATATTCATCAATCAAATCTTGGATTAAATAATTAAAACTAAAAATAATATCAAATCATTATCGCATGATGTTAAATTATATAGAAGATGTCTCTACCACATGAAATTAAACTTCACGGCATATTTCTATACCACATGGAATTAAATTTCATTGAAAACATAACATTGAAAATTGTATATTATAATAAATACAAGGTCTATGATGGTAGACCTTAAACTATAGCACAATAATGGTCTAGTTTACAAGACCTCAGAATATCCAACTAAAAGAGACACAATTCTCTTTAGGATAGAAGATCAAAAAATAATCCCTAGGAAAAATTTGAGTCTCTTCTCACTGAACATGAATTACGTGTTTTCAATAAAAATTTGAGAAATAATACAAGGGAAAATTCAAAAATTATTTCAGGTCAAAAGCATGTAGAAGGGTGGCCTGAGAATAGTCCAAGACCAAAACCCTATGATTTTCCAAATATGAAGATTAAAAAATCAGACGAAATATAAATAAAATGATATAAATCTTTTAGGGGCCATAATTTTTTCATATAAAAAATTAAAATATGTTTTCTGAGTCCACTGAGTTCAGAAAAGGTTAGATCATTCTTCCTCTGAGACTACTATTTTAACCAAATTATCCATGTATATCAGGTGATCACAAGACAATAAGATCAGATAAATTAATGAGGAATCTAATTTTGATGGTGATTCATGATATTTTTTCAATAAAAATATATTTTTATTTAAAATTTAAATTCATGAATTTTTATTTACTTGGTATTATAAAATTTGTGGGTATCATTAATGATTTATGAAACATTAGATCAATCAAAAGTCATGCATGTAATTAATGAAATAAAACCAAAAAATGACATGTAATGTTCAAAATATGAATTCATTGGTAAGGTTCAAAGAAAAGAGTAATATAGACATTTTATATCCCCTAAAATAATTCCATCAAAATAAAAACATTTTTTATCAAACAATAATAAAACTCAGACTGTTGAATTTTCCAAATCAACTAGAGTATGGTGGGAACAATCTAAATCTTAACCATGAAAACCTACACCTCTTATGAAAACCTCCACTTATTAATCAAACTTTTCCCCTTGTGAAAATATGGGACATAAAAACCCCCCTTCATACGACAAATTTTCAATGAGTTGCCTTTATTATTGTAGTAGAACATCATATGAGAAGAGTTCTATCCACTGAGCACATACATAGGTTTCCCTCCCCCAGGTCTCATCTTGTATGCATATGTGCTTTCATTTCACTCAGACCATTGGAAAATACGTTCTTTAGAGAGCCTCTATGCTACGATCAAAAATACATATCAGACACTCCTCAAAGGACTCATCAGCTTTCATCTTGATATTGTTAGGGTAATACAAATGAGATGGGTCGGCATGATAATGTCAAATATGAGAAACATGGAAGATGTATTGCATGGAAATTTACCTTTGAGTTAATAGAAACGGATAGGCTATCGACCCAACTCACTCCACTTTTTCAAAAGGAGAAACATATCTCATTGATAACTATCCATGTCCCATGATTCATCTCTAACCCAAAAAAGTCAATACCCACAGAATGACCTGATGTCCCTCCTTGAACTCCAGAGTCTTGTAGTGATAATTGGTATAATACATCTGTGTAGACTGAGTTGTATCTATAAACTTATAAATTATATTTACATTATATGAATTATCTTGAAGAAGATGAGGACCCAATAGAGCTATCACACCATCCTTTAGATAGAAAATAGGTGAACGTCATGGTCTAATGTAGACATCATCCTACAGATCAATTTTGAATTGTTTCTTGGAAACTGTTATTATAGAAAATAACTATAATAAGAATGTACATCTCCCAAGAACCTCTGAAATCCATGATGTAGTTCTGTAGAATATCCTCTAACACCCTTATGGTTTTCATAATTCCCATCAATGAAAGGGTGATATGTAGTACATAAGATCACCTTGGAACCCAATGTGTTCCTCAAAAATTTCCAGAACCATAAAGTAAAGAATGAATCTAGTTCCAAAACAATATAATGGGGTACACCATGTAATCACACTATCTCTTGAATGAAAATACTTCTTAAATCATTAAAAAATAATTTCTACTTGATCTGTAGGAAGTTTGTGACCTTGGTCAGCCTATCGATGATCACCCATACTGCATCGCTACTTCAAGGGGATGTTGGAAATCTTGTCATGAGATCCATGGTGAATTCATTCTATTTCCACTCGGGAATGGAAATAGGTTGTAGAAGTACAATAGGTCTATGGTGTTCTCCCTTCACAAGTTGATAGGTGGAGCACTAGGCGATAAAGCATGTTATCTTCCTCTTCGTACTGGGCCATCGATACTAACTATGGATGTATTTGTACATATTGGTCATATCAGGGTGAAAATCTCATATAGAGTTATGTGACTATCTAATTATCTATTCCTATATATCTTAAGGTACCCATACATGGTCATGTAAGAGGAGGGTCTCACTGCCATTAACAACCCATCCAGGAGGCGGGTTCTCTCTTATGGAACTCCCCCTCATAACAAGGACTTTAGAATCTAATATCACTCTCATATGAACCCATTCTGTATGAGATGATGTAATACTAAAGCTACTAGAACATTATTACTATATTATTCCTAAACTTCTAGATGCATCTCAGAGAATAAAGACATCAGTTTCTACTCACTGCTTGCCTCCATGAAAACTTAAATCTGAATCTTCCACCTCAAAGAATCTGTAGTATCATTTCCCTCCCCATATGTGTATTCATGATCAAAGTCAAAGGAATGATGGTATTCAACCCACATGCACTCCTTCAGATTAAATTCCCGCTGAGTTGAGATGTATTTGATAGTTTAATGGTCTATTTAAATGATTAATTGATCACCCAACAATTCGTTACTCCAAAAATGTATAAAATGAACCAAATATTATTGATGGATATTGTCAATGGGATATTTATTCTCATGATGCCCTAGTTAGCAGAATCCATATGCAATGAATCAGTCCCCTTACATCAGAACTTCACCCAGCCCGATTCCAAAGGAATCACAGTAAACAATATAACTTCTACACGACTTAGGTAGAACTCAAATTGGTGATGACATGAGTCTCCAATTTAACAACTAAAAATGTGTATCACAAGATTCAGTCTATTCTAACTTCACTCCATTCATGTCCAATCACATAATAGGTTCTTCTAGGTGTGATAATTTCTAGATGAATTAATTTTAAATCCCATTTATCCATAAGAAGATGCAAATGGAAACATGTTCTTGGGATGCTCCAAATAAACCATGCACTCACCTTCTATAGGTCAACATACATGAATTCTTTATAAATGATATTACCCGTGAAGTGAAAAATTCTAATCTAAAAGTAGCATTTATTGATCTTTACATATAGTTGGTGATCTCTTAGTATACTCAGCATGATCTCAAGATGATTGGAATGGTCGTGTCTAGAGGACGATTACAATAATATTTCTTCTATAAAGACTACCACAATGGAATCAAGATACTGGTGGAATCCCCGATTCATTGGATCCTTGAAAAATTCCAGTGCATTCATTAGACCGAATGACATAACAATATACTCATACAAGCCATTCCATTTTTAAAACATTATCCGTGGTATGTATGATGGTCTTACATGCACCTGATGGTAGCCATAACTCAAATATATTTTAGATAAAATATTTACTACTTGGTTTTTGAATAAGAGGTCATCTATAAGATGAAGTTGATACCAATTCTTCACCATAATCTAGTCCAATCTACTAAAATCACACACAATTTAATGGAACCATCCTCTTTTTTTTGGAAAAAAGGACTGGTGGATCCCATGTTGAGGTGTCGTTTCATATAATACTCTTAGCCCTTAAGTCTTAATGTTTCATTTTGAGTTCTTGGATCTCTATAGGTTCTATTCTATAGGGAGGAATGGACGTTGGTACCACACCTGGAAAAATCTTTATAGTTAACTCAATCTTCTACTAAGGAGTTAAGATGGAGAAATAATTAGGGATGATGTCCCTGAAATGGTCCATGAAATGAGGTAATTATATTAACTGAATTTCCTAATCACTCATAAAGATATTGGACATCTGGGATATCACACTTCCCATCCTAGCAAACTTGAGTCTAGCTCGATTGGCCTAGATATTCCATTCACCCTTACTGATATAAGTGTTTCCCTCAAGATGTGAATGACAGTCAGTAGTGATAGAAATCAACCAGGGCTTGATAGGGCCCAAGCTATTCCATTCCTAGAATGATGTCGAATCCATTCATCTCAAGGATAAAGAAACACGACAGACAATTACACCTTCCTATATCTAGGGGAAATCCTTGTACTGGTGCATACCCTCAGCCAAAACTCCCAAAAACTTGTCGAGGGTCATAACACCACTATATTATTTGATTACCAAGCCCAAAATTACCATGGTTGTAGTAGATAGAATGTAATACGATGCACCTATATCGAATAAGGAAGATCATGATATTGATTCTAGCATAATAGGACCTCTCACTATAGACAGCCCTAGAATCTACTCCACTTGTGTAATCTAAACATCATAGACAGGGCTTAAAAAATATCTCTGAAATACTACCTGAGTAGCCTGAGAAGATCCACTATGCTGATGATGGAACTCTAAAGCCCAAATTCTATGGGCATGACCACCTTCTTAGCTCAAACGTTCTATAGAAGAGCCATCTTTGTAATAACAATGTGTCTATGACTATAAACTTGAAGGTGGTGCTGGAATAGAACCTTGTTTTCTAGGAAATAGAGGAAAATATTGACATAAATTTTATAGGTGACCCATCCGGTTGTAAGAGCAACACTCTATCAGGTTCCTCATACACTAGTCCTTTTGTCGGGTAGGCCTTTCACACTTGTGACACATCACAAAATGATTGGTATGTGCCACCTGGCTGGTACTTCCCCCGTGTGTACCCTCAAATCGTCACTTCATGCTACTTGATAACCCACTGGTATTATGTCTGAAAATTAAAATTATCTATTTCACTTATTATTATTCCCTCATGTTATACTCAGTGATAAGGGGCTGGTTGACATTATCTGAAATGGTGGTTGTCAAAAATATTTTCACCTATGACCAGATGAAAAAATAAATTACATCCTAAATGTGTCTCATAGTATCAAGCTCATCACAAGTAATGGTAAGTGAAAAAATATATTATTCAGTGAAAAGAAATTATTATTTCATCACTAACATGTCCCATTTCTCAAGGTTTATTAATTCTTGAATGCAATCCATTCTCATGGAATATGAAAAGAACTAGTTGAAGAAGGTTGTCCGCAATTCCACTGAGACCAAACCCTAGTTTCGAGCATCATGTCTTAGAACATCTCACCAATGTTTAGTGGAATCACATAAGATATAGGTCGCAAGTTTGACCCTCTACTCTAGAGGAGTATCTATATGCACAACGATGACACCATAGACTCTATCCAAGACTCAGTAGCCTAAGTCCCACAATCCCATGAGAAGGTGGGAGAATTCTACTATAAGAACTCATGGGTCAGTTCTTCCATAGAAGGAGTAGGTCTAGGTGTTCCCTAAAATGATTTCATAAATCCTATAAATCTAACACAAAACTGGGCACCATTACCCAATGGAGGATATATAGGTGGTTCCTCATGTGGAACTACTAGAGGTGTCATGGGAGGATCAGGTCCCACTACCATAGAAGTATTCTCATACCTACTCTCCACGTGTACAATACAACATCGTCTTGGTGGCATAGCTCTAAAATTTCCAAGAACGTATATCTAAAAATATTTATAACAGATAGGGAAAGTGATAAATATTGAAAGGTAAGAATCCTATTAGTAAACATGTTACAGACCTTAGCATTATCCAAGATCCAGGTATAGGTTTTTAGAACAATTCTCAAAAGAAAGAATATGAGACATGGCCTACTTCCCACTACCTCATTTGAATAGGGTCAAGGTCTCGCTTATAAGGTGACCATTTTATTTAAAGAGACGTATTTATTTTATCCTTCTTAAGTTTAGTCTCATTAAATTGGTTACTAAAATTATGATCCATTTAATTACATCACCAATTCCAATTCATAAGTTCTCGTACATCTTATAAAACAAGATCAGTTTTCCAACTAACTGCATCCTGACTATTACACCAAACAACCAGAGTAACAGGCCATGGGTGGTGTTTTGATTAGATGATATTTCATTTCCACTCAACAATCAAAACTACTTATGTGTAATAATTGGAAAATTGAAAGAATTAATTCATTATAGATAGTAAAATCACACTTCAATCAATAACTAACAAGTCACATACAACAATCACATGCAATACAGCTAATGCACATAGAAAATAGTTATTTCATGGAATAATGCATTGAAGTTTAAATCCTATCATGCCTAGTTTGATGAATGATTATAATTTTACATCCTCTAATTGTCATAATTTTACAGATATCTCATGATGATAATAACAAGGAAAAACAAGTGTGTCACCCTATGGTGAAATCCAGAAACTGTACCAACGTAATAAAAACAACATTTACCCATCCCAATTAGTTTTGGATTCCCCTGTATGTGGGGTAGTTACTTTTGGGCTTAGGCTCACTACAATATTCCACTGTCCATGTATCATGTCTAAATCAAAACAATAATACAAAAGAAAAAACCTATATGATACCACTTTTTAGTGTCCCGCCCCAATTGTCACTTGACAGTTCCTTGAGGCAGTTGTTCATAAATCCTTAAACACGCCTCACCGAATGTCGGAGCCTTCTGACTAGTAGCGAGGTACTTAGGTGAGTTCTTGGGGATAATATTTCCTCATTGATCATAGTAGAGAATATATATAAAAAATAGAATAATTAATAACAATATCCAGAGAGAAGTAGAGGTCAAAAGAAAAAACATGAAAATTATTGAAATAAAGTATGGATAATAAATAAATAAATAGAGAAAACTGTTGATGAAAATATTTAATTAGTTATACAATAATTACTAATCAATGGATGGTGGATAAAATAATATGAAGTATGTTATCAAAATAATACTACACAAAAAACAACAACTGTTATCATCTCGAGCATAGGCTTGGTCCTATGCTCCCAACTCTTTCCTATAAAAGTTAATCATGAATTTGAAGCTGGACACTTCCCCTTTTCTACACCTATAATAATAAAGTCTAATCGGGTACTGAATACACCCATTTAGGTTTTGATACACAATCTCAGTAGGCTACCACCCATGGTGTCTAAGACAACCCATTTTGTGTTATATAAATATAACCATGTACCCTAATAAATTAAATCCAAGAAGAAGTAAATAAATAAATACATTGACTAAGGTCACACTTGGACACTCGTCGAATCTACCAGCTTCATCCTATAGTGGTCAGTTTGAACCGAAGGAAACTATAAGGGTAGGATGAGGTGTATAATGTTCCATATGAATGTAATTTCCCCAAAATTATGATTGGTTTTGGAGGACATGTCCAATATTATTAATACTAAGGATTATTTCACTTTTTCAAATCATTAATTTGACATGTAAATTTTATATGAAAATCGCATTATAAAACATTGTAAGATACCCTTGTCTTTTTCTTTGACAATCCATTAATACATTAAAAGTATCGCTCAAGATTCTCATCATATAACCAACGATAAGGATCCCATAAATGGAAACCTATGGATGAATTCCCTCATTTCACTCCATGTACAGTGATATGGGTCAAATACTATACACTAATTTCATTCGTGGAATCACACGTAGGGGCCCAAGTATCACTTGAGGCATGGATTGACCAATTAAACCTTAAATACCTTCCATGTAGGCTCCCCTATAGAATCAACATCTCTCTTCTATAGGTAAATATAAATAAATCTTATAAAACATATCCAAGGAATGGTTGGTGTAATTCTAGGTGAGTCTACTAACCATTTCTAGTTATAAAAACAATCCATAAGAGTCAATCCAAGTTGTCCATAAGTCGAAACACCTTGATTCACCATCGGAAACAAAAATAAAGCCTTAACAAGTAGTTTATTTCTAATAAACCAAGTACGAATTATCATTTTATTTAATTTCAATATTGATATCACATTTGTATCATTAGTCAAAGAATATCATTGGGAACTTCCATTCACGTCATATGGAATAATGCATTAGTCTCTTAGCTAATAATTTTAATTCTACAATCACACTAAGTCATGGCACAAAGGTTCTAACTCATTGTTAGACATTTAATTTTACCAACCAAAGTATCAAGGTCTTTAGTACAAAGAAATACCAATTTTTAATGCACAATAAGCTAAGGAAAAAAGAAACTTTATCATTATAGGTGTATCTTATCCCATTTTGGGTGGAATATCAGAGTAATATCAGCCCACAAGGATGATTTTATGGTTATATGGGACACCAAAATATTTGTGATACAACCATTTTAATTTAATTTGACAATTTAGAGGAGAAACCAGAAAATCCCACCTTGCGGTGCAGTGACACAATTTATGAAATACACTGAAAGAAGGGGAAAATTCGATAAACACCTACCTTATACTCATATATATTCCCTCAACTATTATCAACTTTTTATTGGATCTAGGCGTGAAGAAATCGATGATATGGTGAAATACCATCAATATTGGGAAAATGAGCATGTACCCAAATAGCACAATGCATTGGATGAAGAATATGAAATGTATTAGAGATGATTCAATATCATTGTATCATAGTTCTTTGAAATGTGTGTTCTATTTTGAATAATGAGTACTTCTAGGAAGTTTAAATTGTATTTATTAATATAATTGGGAGCTAATAATAGTTCTTTATCCAAAGGGGACATTCATTTCAAAGTCTTGTGTTTGTTAAGTTTGTACTTTACAATACTTAGGAAAGTGCATTGGTCGAGAGGATGGGAGGTCGGACTCATCACACCCTTTGTGGGTAATTATTCTATACTATAGGACTATCTTTATAAATTTAAGAATTCTTTATGAATCCTCATTAATTCAAAAATATAACATAAGTTTCCCTTGGAATATTCAATAACTTTTTAACATGTCTAAAAAATTAGAATCTTCTATATGTATTAGATGTTCTTAATTAATGGAGATATCTGTATGTATTGAAGATTCTCCATCAATGGTATCCCCTCATATACTATTTAGATATTCTTTTAATCATCTTTGTGATGATAATAGTTTTTAAGCCACTTAGGGGGGCACTCGTGATTTTATTTTCATTTAGGGTGATGATTGTTTGTTTTGATGTTGGGATCGTACCCATGAAATGGGTTACCTACGTATCCATGTGGAAAGAATAAGAACCCTCATACTTCGGTGCTGCATAATGGGACACATCATAACTTTTAAGGTCATGTGATAAGGACATTCTCATATATTATAATGTCATGTAGTAAGGAAATCTGAGTGAAATGAGTTTGGGCTTACTTCTAGAAAAGGATTCTTTGACAGTTTTGGGGATTTAATTTGGGTATTATTCAAAAAGAGGATTCCAAATTAAGGGAATTAGTGTTGGATTCTCGAAGAGGATATCTAGTGTGCTCAGGCCCTTAGAGGTCTTCCTACGTATCCTTGTTTGAACAAGAACCATAGTTCTTGTAGTTCCTTCTCTATGGGTGTTTGTAAAAATGTTGCAATAATCACAAATCTATAAGCCCACATGTGTCAAACTCGGTGTGAGAAACAAGAGGATGTGAAATATTCAACAATGACATATAAACTTTTCTTCCTTCCCTGGTGGAGGAGGGAGATCCAATGAAGGCCCGGATGGAAGAGGTCGAGGTGACCCAAAAAGAGGGTGAGGAGAAGAGCCCTCCCTCTATTAACATTATATTGGACAAGGGTCCAAATGAATGGAATAAGTGATGATGGTTAAGGGATTACACCAGGATAGATTCCCTGAAATTGATCCTAATAGGGGAGGGATATTTATCCTTTGCTTCCATGGAAAAGAAAGCATGAACATTACCTTCCCTACTATAGATCTAGGGTTCCGTCTATTAGAGAAGGGAGAGGTCCAGAACTAAACCCTAATTCTCAAAAAAGGGAACTTCCACGCACTGTTCCTAAGAGAAGGTTCCATGTGACAGCGTATATACAAACCCATAGACACTCCATGAATAATAACCCCATTGTGAAACAAATGTGGGAAACCTCAGACAATAGATATAAAAACCCACATAGAAGACACACTGATGTTACTTTCCCAAATATTTGATGAGTTAGGAGGTTTTTGTGGAGGTCTCAAATGAATCCCTTTCAAACATGGGATCCAATGAAGAAGAATACTTTTGATGAATGGATTTGATTACAGCTTTATGGATTGTAAACTGGGGAGAGTATGTGAATCAAAGAGGGGTGCCCAAGTAGGTATGGGTGCATAGGTATGGGCATGAAAGTAGGCTTGGGTGACATAATATCCACTTAAGCGATGAACAACCTAAATGGTAATACTTTGGTGAGACCAGGCTCAAGCCTTCAGGGGTATTCCGAAGTGATTCTAGAAGTAGGGTTCTCAAGTTCCTATGAAAGGAATAAGTGGCACAGAAGTGTTTCTGATTTCGGGAGGTTTGGCGTTTTAGGCACGCATGTGTTATGGATTTTAAAAACTAAAAGGACTTATGTCCTATGATTCTCTCTCAATTAATCCACTCTAGTTGTAAAAGAACTATCTCAAATGTTTCGGAGGACTTGGGCGAAGCACTAGGGAGACCATATCATTAATTGGGCTTCAAAGAAATTTGTCTATACAAATGATGGCCCAAGGGTCTATTTATAGTATGAAATATGACCATGGGAGAAAGGAGTATTGGAACAGAAGTAGGTTGTGCAACAGATGGGGGAACTCAAGTTAGTTTCACGACAGATGGGGGCATTCAAGTAGGTTTCACGCTGACACTATTTTGGTTTCACTAGGGTTACCCAAAGCTCATGCCTTTGAAAATATTTATTTTCTTCATGTATTTTCCCCTCTTCTTTCTATGGTATTTCCCTTTTTCATTTTTAGACACTTTTAAGAAACATAGGGTCAATAAAATCCCCCCCCCCAAGAATTGGATTCATAATAAAAGGAGCACCTTATTCTAGGGTAATGTAATTAAGGAGAAATAAGAGAGTACTTAGCTTTGAAAGTTTCATGTGATTCGAAAAATTGGTCACAAAACCTTGTAGCATGTAGGATTCTGGCATGTAGGGGGAGTCAATCGCTTCTATATAGTAGCTTCACTTCTTCGAAAAGCCTCGTGACTTCTATAATTTCAGAATTCGACATGCAAGTCTCCTTTCGCTCAGACAATTCTATTTCTCCGCGCTTCTTCTGTATGTCTTTAGTTAAGTTCAATAATTAGGGCATGCCACTTATATGGCATGTTTCACTGGTGCGCTGATTTTTATACTTGCACACCTTAATTACTTTGTCAATTTCTCTTAACTATTTTTTCAAATATCAAAAATGAAATTACTTTAAATATGATTTTATCTTCTTTTGAAGGTTCAATGGCTCCCATAAGAATTGGAACTACTGATGAACTAGCCAGTAAGAAGATTGAAGACATGATGAATGTCATCGGTCATGACTACTTCGATGTTTTCCACACCACACTTACAAACATAGAAAAAACATTTGAAGAAGTATCATTTCAACGTTCCCCTGAGCTCCTATCTACATTTGTATAGCTATATAAATTTTCCGGATGTTAATATTCTATACCCAAAGAATTATATTCCACATTTTTTGTATCATGATTATAAAAAATTTTCATCTACTAATGTTTCTATTGGGGGATCATTTTCAAAAGCTGGGATAATAGAGAAAGATCATATCATACATCATAGCCCGTGTGCTCGAGATTAGAAAGCACACACACCCGAGCTGCAGCCACATTGTTATTCATCCATATTTCTGGATTATAAGATGGATTAGTACAAGGGTTAGAAGAAAAGTTGGGATTTTCACTCAGGAGGAGGTGTAAAACCTTCATGGATTTGGGAATACTGGGATCGTAAGACCTGTACATGATTTACAAATGAATTCAAAGGCATTGAGATTTATGTAGCTGTCTGGGATGGGAAAACTTATTTGTATAGGAATGTTGATTTCATGCCAGAATTAATAAGTCGATGGATCATAAATACTAACTCCTTCCATTTAACACATGGAGAATTTGGAATCATCTTGTCAGATGTTTATATGATTTTCAGATCTCTAATCCTTAGAGACATTTATGATGAATTTATTCCTCCCAAGGTGACAACGAATGACTCGGAGAAGACACCAGCTTTTGTTCGTGAGTTGAATAAAATATTTAATAAACACAACAACAAGACTACCATGAAGTCTCGCACCAGGAGGGATATTCATCCAAAGAAATGGATGGAAATGTTTTTGATAAAGATGATGGAAAAGGTTCCCACCTACACCCATAGGAATAGATGTCCAAGGGAAGAGAAGAGAGGTAACCCTTACACCTTTTGGCCAATATTGGAGAAAGAAGAATTTGATAAATGGATATATGAATTCAAACCAAAAAATATTTCAAACACTTATGGAAGGTTTCTTGGTCATGTGGATCAGTGTGAATTTGTTACCAGTTTGAGACACCAACTGAAGTGTGAGGCCAGAAACCATTGTTATTGAGGCCAAGCTAGTTGGGAAAAGGATGGTAGGGTTGGATAGTACTATTTTGCCCAAGATTAATAAGAGATTTCTGAAAATTTAAAAAGTAAGTCTTGTTTTATAATATCGGGACCATTCCAAGTGTTGTGGGGGTGGATCACTACTCATATAAGAAGTTATGCATTACAAAGTGGGTTACAGTTTTTCTAAGTCCTTTTCTACTCTTTGTTCATGATTTTTATGGTATTTCAGGTTTATCTCTAATCACTTATGACATCAATTCTAGATTGAGCGTGCATAAATAGTTTCATCATTTTCCTTATGGTATCCCGCCAACGGAGAAATTAATTGATGATAAGATAACCATTTTAGAGTTAATGAAATATATGTTAACTTGAAGAGATGGTGTACTGGCCACCATGATTGATGGAGAAATCCTATGTGATGCCTATTCTCCTTATATATTTTCACGTCAATTCAAATTTCTGTAATAAAATACTATATCCTCACCTTTTCATGTAAGATATAAACAAAATCTGATGGTTCCTGACAACTATGGTTGTTGAAATCTATAGACAAGACCAGGCCATTATTAAATTTACCTACCACTGATGTTGTAAGCAGATTGACTATCTGGTATGGTGAAAAATGGGTTGCATCATACCCATAAGGGGTATTGAATAATATTGTCCCTCGAGTGGGAGTGAAGAGAGGTATCAGAAAGAAACCCCTTCGTTTGGAAGGTAACTCTTCATCATGAGGGGCCGACACATGAGAGTTAGAGGGTGCAGGTGAAGATGCTTCAACTTCCCTGAAGAGACCTCGTTCAAGATATAACCACCCCCCTGTCAGAGTTAAGAGAGCCACCCCATCAACCCCTACTGAATCTGAATCATGGTGATATGATCACTATCACTATGAAGAGTGACGAGTTCTATTTTACAATCCCCCACTCATGACGGCGGGGGTTGGGAAGAAACTCAAATCTACAGCTGCAAGATCTTATTCACAATCCTCGAACATACACTCTGAATATATATGACCTATCACTATTAAAATATGGAAAAGATTATACTATTATGCTGAAAACATGTGGATCAGTGTACATGAAGAGATACATATTCCAAGATTGGGGGATTTATGGGATTATTTTAACATTACATTTA
Organism: Viscum album; assembly: GCA_963277665.1. Classification (NCBI taxonomy): domain Eukaryota; kingdom Viridiplantae; phylum Streptophyta; class Magnoliopsida; order Santalales; family Viscaceae; genus Viscum; species Viscum album. The sequence continues at coordinate 485,416 of CAUJRU010000299.1, read as the reverse complement.
AGGACAGTCCCGATAATGTGAGGACCTACATTCGAGAGATAGAAATGATCATATATGAAACCGATGAATCAATTACCACCATGAAGAGGGTGAAGGAAATTAAATATTGTGGTACCACTAAAGGGATTAGTGTTTCATTAGATGAAGAATAGAGTGACTTTGTGCATCTTGAGGTTGTTAGTTTCCTTTTCCTCACAATATATTCTAGTTTTCAATTTGAATTTTAGACAATGCATTGTTACAATGGGGAAGTGTCATATTAACATGCAGATGGTTAAGGGATGAACAACTAATGTTCCCTTACTATGGTATATCCCCAGAGGCACTACTCTTGGAGCTACCAGATCACACCATGAATTGGGAGAAATATATCAAGGACAACATGCCATGGAGGATGAAATAGAGAGGGTATATCAATCACCAAAACCATTCTTTGGATATGATTATGCAATCCCTCCTAATAAGTCAATGAAAAAAAATCACTGAAAAAAGAGATCCATGGATAATAGCTTTCTTAGTAGTTCTAATTCTTCCTGATAATCATGAATTTTCTCCTTTATTCATGAATAGGTGTTTAAACTTATTAGAATTATAGGGGTTTATTTTGTTTCTTATATAAATGAAATTACTAATAAGAATCAAAGATCCAAGGAAGGTGTTGTGGAATAGGCAAAAAATAATGCAAATATGGTGGTTCATTAATAGGAATTGAGGCCAAAGGTACCAATGTCTACTCAAAGCAATACTCCCATTATTGTTATCAGGGGATAAGAGGCTTCTCAATAATGATTTTTAGGACATAAAATGTATCATCAATTGACTTCCATCCTATAATACTTTAGCTTCATCACATGCACCGAAACATCCGGTAATGACTGATGTTGATCCCATAACTATTTCTAAGAAAACTATTTGGGGTCAAAAGTTGTTAGAAGAATGTTTTAATGAAAACATGCTGAGTTCTCCCACATGTGAGACTAACCTCTGATCTAGGATATATTTGGATGAAATGATGAACCTATGCATGTCTTTTCAAGAAGTATTAGAACATGTTAATATACCAAATTATTTAGAATATTTTTGAGTTTTTTGTATAGAATAAACTAGATGTGAGTTTTCATAATTCATCCTGTTAATCTTCTTATGATAAAATTTATTAACATGGTTGGTTTAAATATGTAGATCCATATAGAGTAATTTCTTCTACAACGATAATTGAATGAATTATTGGTATTAATTTCAATACCATAATTGCAGGGACATTGTCTCACGTAAAACTTGAGACAGAAAATCTTCCTGAGATTTATTCTGATGATCTTGATCCAATTAATGATATCACTCCCCTCCCAGAAACATCAAATAGAAATGTTGAAACTAAAAATATATGGGAGGATTCTTCTCAAGATACTGAGCTACAATTAGGTAAGAGACACTGATATTTTTATTGTACTGATGTTTTTTATTCTTTAAAGCTAACGATATCCATAATTTTTAATTTTTAATATAGGGTATAAACATCAATGGCTAGGTCCAGAGGTGAGGCCTCTACATCAGCCCAAACAACACTAGAAGGTGAAGTATCCATTGTTCAAGATGGAGTCGGACATTGCACTTCTGGAAGTGCATTATTCCTAGAATACAACCCTCCTAATGTCAGTGATTTTGAATTATAACCAAAACTAAAAAAAGATCTTCATATTTCATATAGTAATGTATTGGAGAATATATGGAATATGATATATAATATGGAACTTGAGGAACTGCCTTCAAGAATTCCATGACATTTATCTCTTTTTATCATGTTGGGGTTTTTCATTTTTGAGTACCGCAAAATGAATACCATGGTGAAAGAGATTATCCAAAGAAGGTAAGAACAGAAAAATCATTAACAAGACTTGATAAAATATAAATTGTTGATCAACACTAAAGAATTCCAAACATTTTTGTCTTGAGATGAGTCTGATCACTTTGCAAAGTTGAATGGACTAAAGAAGAAAATCCAAGAAAAGGATATTTAGCATCTTTTCCTTCAACATGAATTAGATATCATTACAGGGGAGCCTAACCAGCTTCACATATCATTATGAGAAGTCCATATGGATGGTGCAAAATCCATTCCAGATGCTAGAGAATCACTTCATCATGATGAAGTGAGTGGAGCTGGTCAAATAAATGAACTTTAATGGGAATTTGATGGGATTCAAGAGGCTATTAACCTAATAAAAAGTTATGTAACATTTTCAAATTTTTTTAATAAGATAGAGACTCCAATTTTTGGATGCTCCTCTTTGAAAATTTTTTGATAGATGAAAAGCATTTTTTCATTAATCATTTGTGCTTTCATTCATGCTGGCTGCTTTGTTTTACCTAATACATTGGGCTTAGTGAGCATAGTTTGATTTTTTCAAGGGTTATATAGAGAACCCCACAAAATTTGTATATTTTTAATTTTTTATTTCTCAATATAACCTAAAATAACATGAAATGTATGTTTAGTAAGTAAGGCCTCAAATTTTGTTCAGATTACCCTTTACAGGTTCTTGATCTGGTGAGTACTACAACTTTTGTTGTTGGTACTTTAGATTCAAACATGATGGAATTTAATGGGTTAATGTTTATGTTCAAAATATATTTTACCATAAATTTGAAATTATATCCCAAACACGACTCAGTGACTAAAAATTTCATTAATATTCTTTTCAATATTTCCAAGGGGAATCTTGAGCCCAAATTTTTATGGTCACTAAATTTAAAACTTGTATCAACATAAGGGGAGTATCTTCCAAGAACAATGTTACCAATTTTTTAAAAACACATTATGGGAGTTGTGTTATGCAGGGATAACAAGGAAATATGATACATATCCAAATAGTGGCACTTATTGACTGACATGGATGTTATGTAGGTAGCTTATGCAAGTCCACCTAAGGGCACGTACTGCATAGTCAGGAAAAAGAGGTCTTATGAATTTAAAATTATACTATTAATAGAAAAAGTAAAATAAGATTTGGGTGACTCAAGACCATTGTGGGTGGTTTTTACAAGGAAAGGGATTTAATGAATAAAGGGATATTTTATGCCAATATATGTCATGAATAGGAAAACAAATTCTATACAAATTTGATGTATGATGAATGGTTAAAATTTATTAAAAAACTGGAATTTCTGATATAAAACTGTGTAGTTTTTTGTTATGCAGTGAGGACACTGTGTTGTGCAGTTTTAAGTCATGTAGTGAGTACATTGTGCTATTTAGTTTTAAGTCATGATGTTATGACATTCTGTGTCTATAATTTAAGGTCTTTAGTTTTTACCAAAGGTATGAGACTCTCCCAAAAAATTGACAATTTATTTGGAAACATGTTACAATATTCAGGTATGGAATGGAAAATGGTAAACCATGATTTGGGAATTTGTGTATCTGATGATTGATTTAGGAAAAGGGATAAAGGTATTAGAATAATTGTTTTTCCAAGAACAAAGTTACCATTATTTGGAAAATCTTTAAATGGAGTTATATTATGTACGGACTACTGGGGAATATGCTGCATTTCCAAATACTGGAATCTTTTGACTAGTAGACCTGTTATGTTGGCAACATGTGCAAGTCCACCCAATAGAACGTACTGCATAGTGAGGAAAAAGAGCTCTTAGAAGTTTGACATTTTACTATTGGTAAATGCCAAAGAAGTTTTATAGAGATTAAAATTTTATAAATCATAGAGTTCAGTTTATGGAGAAAGGTACCTAAATATGGAGAGGGTATTTCCAACCATGATTTCCAAAGAATCAGAGGAATGAAACTTCTACGATGGTTTGACCCAAACATAGGTGGTGAGGTGTTGGTAGTTTTAGGTCATACAACTAGGACTAGAAATAGAAACAATATATGATATGTGGACAAGTGATTCCAAGGTTATTTCATATTTCATTGAACACATGGAGAGGGAAATGTGTAAACCATAATCTTCATTATTTTCATATTAAGAGAAATATAATCGGAAAATATACATGAATGACTATTTTAAAATACAGATTCTTGTATATTGTCATCAAATATTGAAGGGCAAAAAATACTATAACCAGGGACGAAATTACCATACTTTTAAAAACCCTTTATGGGGGTTGTATTATGAAGGTCCAACTAGGGCATATTCCGCATTTCCAAATAGTGGCACCTTTTGAGAAACATGCCTGTTATGTAGGCAGATTATTCAAGGCCACCTAAGGGAATATACTGTATAGTTAGGAGAAAAAATTCTCGGTTATTAGAAACATTGTCACAAAAAACTGTAAGAAATATTATTAAGATCTAGAAATATTCAAGATTAAGAGTGTGAAATATAGAAGGGGGTTATGCTGAATGCATATAAGAAACATTTGAATCAATATTGGTCACGAGTTTGACATCATTTACCTTGATCTAACTCATATATAAAATGAATCCTATCTTTGATTCTCTTTTAATTGACAATGTGATGTGCAGTTTAAAGTCATGTAGTGAGGACATTATACTTTGCAGTTTTAAGTCAGGCAGTAAGGACATTGATAGCCCATTAAGAAATTGAGACATCTTATTTATATAAATAATCCTTTTAACCAATACTTAGGCCCTTATGTTCTATGACCGGTGTGAGAAACATGGAGTGGTAAGGGATTCTTCTATAACACAAAGGTGAAAAAAATGAAAAATAGGGGTGTTAGATTTCCATGTAGTTTAACATCATACAGTAGGGATGAAGATGAAATGATGTGAATACAATGACATATTTTAACTGGACTAAGGAATAAAACCCATGTGTCACTATGTGTCTTGTTGGGGGAATGAATCAATTCATATGTAGATATTTAAACATTACATATGTTGGTTTGATTCTTATATATGGAATAATGGGGTTTTTTTATATCGTGTATGGGCCCAAGATTAGTGATCTATGAGTCTCTTCATATCTCATATATTTGAGAATCAATCGATACATAGTTATTTAAACATTCCATTCCCATGCCAACCGAGTTTGACATGGGATACATGGGGTTTGGATACATTCTAGAAGAATTATTGAATTTTAGACACTAGATGGTATGAAAATCCAACAATGTATCTTAAACGAGCACTCTGTATAGATCTAGTTCATGTATAGGAGAAGAAAAAAAGGGGAATAATTTTTTTTTTGTTGTAGCTGGGCCCACGTTCAGAGATCCAAGAATCGTTGAGTATCTCAAATAGATGATAATCAAGCGACACATAGTTCTTCAAATGAGGCTCTTATGAAAATCTGATATAGACATTGGGAAGAAAAGTACTCATGTGCCTCAAAGGAGTAGTAATGATATCAATGATTCTTGCTTATGGATGCTCCTAATTTCATGTAGAGAATATGTTAACTATATATTTTAATGTCATTGATGTTGTTAATATTTTCATGTCTTATTATATACTCCCTTTACTGATTTTATATGAAATGTGCATAATTTGTGTGAAATATTAATGTTTTAATACTAATAATAATTTTTGAGCATTTTTAGAATTAGTCCAATTGGGTCAGTTTACAATTTTATATATAAATCTCACCATAATGATCAAAAATGTGAGGTTTTTGTTTTTTAGGATTCTTCTTTCAATATAAAACATTTCATTAGATGGTACCATGATCCAATTCTTCCATTTGAAGGGTCATATGGTCCTCACACACAAGACCAAAGAATCTGTGAAGAAACTGGACTATTCATGAAGATTTACTTGCTGGGAAAAACAAAGAAGCCCAAATTCCATTATTCTCCACCTTAGTTCGGGGGGACAATTTACGGAGTCGTGGATAAAAATTTCAAGGCCTGATAAAAAAATGGGCCCCAATGATGCATTGAAATCAAGCCCACCATTCTGGATGAGAAATAAACTCAGTACTGTATTAATGGCATATCTCATGATGTAAGATTCCAATAAAGCTGATATTTTTCTGTATGAAAGAGGAGATATAGGATGCCGACTTTGTTGAAGAAAAAATTCGGTTTTTAAGGCATATTACTATTCAAAAACCCTTTCACATTTTCGACTTCAAAAAGACTGGATTGAAATTGACAGATTACAATTGTTTAATCAATCGACCATACCTTTGGCTATATAGGTCCAAAAGACACCAAAATTTTCGAGTAATTGTCCAACATTATTATCTACAACATTGAAGCAGGGTATTTCTCTAGATTCCGCTGTCTGAATAGCCAACATGGAGATGCAAGTGGAGGGATAGATTGGGAATGCAAACGGTCCACTCCTTGGGCTATAAATACTCTCCCCATCTCTCCTTGAGAGGGGTTGGCATTTCAGAAGATAGGAGATCATATTGGAAAGACCAAAGACTTTCCAAAGGCATGGGAGGATCTTCCATACTCAAGTTTTCACTTGAGAGACCTTTCCTCCTATCTTTTTTCATTTACTTTTATGTTCTTCATTGCTGTAATTTTGTAATTCCTTTCCTTTGTAATTCTGTTTTAATGCATGTTTCTTCTTCAATATATCTTATTCTCATCCACCATCTATAGTTTAATATTAATGTTTCTTAAAATAGCCTAAATCAAGTTAAAATACATTCTTTTATTATCCTTCCTCATTCAATCAAAATTCTGTTATTAATTCTCTTCATCGTTTATGTGTGTGTTCAGCGCACTACTCTTATCTTGTCCCTTTATTTTTCTTCTCTTTATAAATCATCACCATAAAAATATATTACCAGATTAATAACCATATTAATGTCTGAGTAAATCTCTCATTGGGGTGAGTTATAATTTAGGTATGTTACGTTATTGAGAGCTTTTGCTCGATGAGTATTCTTTAAAATAACATTGTGTATGTTGGACGTAGCATGTCCTGAATTAATGAATTGTTTTGTTTAATGGGTGGTTTCCATGGATTATTAGAACCATAAATATACTAACATAAACAATATATGATCAATATTAGAACCCTAAGTAATTTTAAGGATTTTATTAAAGACTTAACACTTGTGAATTCAAATCAATGTCAACTTGTGACATGGGTGTTAATTTAAATGCAATATAAAGCAAAGTTCAATGATATCAAAAGATTAACTACCTAATGATGAACTCACCCCAATAATTATAAATTTTTTAAATCAATCATAATCAATTATTCATTTCAATTAAGCTCTAAAAACAAACCCCCCAATCAAAATACAATCAACTAAAAACAAAAGACTATTACAAAGTATCATCGCTGAGGATTCGACCCGAGTGCTGCTATACATATTAGCAGAGCAACAGAACTTTGACCGGTCGATAGGCGACAATCGTCCGTGCATTTCAAATGGCATCGTTGCTGGGGATGGTGCTTTATGTATTCATTAGTTTCTGGTTATTGTAAAAAAACCAAAAAAAAAACAAAATTTTTAAAAAAAATTGAACAAAACACAAAGAAAAACTCGTCTTCTCATAAAAATCCTAAATTCAAAAAATACAATGAAAAACCAATATTCGTTTTCCTTCCAAAATATCTCTGAATGCCATGTAGCCTCCCAAACAATCCCGCAGATTTGTTTGACCCTAAAATTGTGTGAACACTTTGCCAACATAGGAGGAACATAAGAGATTATCAAATAATTCAAGAACCAGTCCATTCCAACCAATTGAATTTGATATGGCCAATCCTAGGGAATAAACACTAAAAGAACTTGCTGCCCCTAATATGAATTACCATCCTCTTGGTATTCAATATCCAAACATAGAATCTTACTTATAACTCAAATCGGGTTTCATTCATCTTCTTCCTCATTTCCACGGGCTAGCCAGTGAGGATCCACATCTTCACCTTAAAGAGTTCCAAGTGGTGTGCTCTACCATGAAGCCTCAAGGGGTTTCTGAGGAACAAATCAAACTTAGAGCATTCCCTTTCTCTCTAGCTGACACTACTAATTCATGGATTTACTACCTACCTCCCGGTTTTATAACCACATGGAATGACATAAGGCAACTTTTCTTAGAAAAATTCATTCCTGCTTATCTTACTACTTCCCCTGAGCACCTATCTACATTTGTATAGCTATGTCAATTTTATGGATGATAATATTCCATACCCAAAGAATTATATTCCACATTTTTTGTCTCAAGATTATAAAAACTTTTTATCTACTAATGTTTATATTGGGGGATCATTTTCAAAAGCTGGGATAGTAGAGAAAGATCATATCATCCATCATAGCCTATGTGCACGAGATTAGAAAGCACACACACCCGAGCTGCAGCCACATTTTTATTCATCCATCTTTCTAAATTAGAAGATGGATTAGTACAAGGGTTAGAAGAAAAGTTGGGATTTTCACTCAGGAGGAGGTGTAAAACCTTCATGGATTTGGGCATACTGGGATCGCAAGACCTGTACAGGATTTACAAATGAATTCAAAGGCATTGATATTTATGTGGCTGTCTAGGATGGGAAAACTTATGTGTATAAGAATGTTGATGTCATGCCAGAATTATTAAGTCGATGGATCATAAATACTAACTCCTTCCATTTAACACATGGGGAATTTGGCATCAGCTTGTCAGATGTTTCTATGATTTTCAGATCTCTAATCCTTAGAGACATTTATGATGAATTTATTCCTCCCAAGGTGACATGTAATGACTCGGAGAAGACACCAGATTTTGTTCGTGAGTTGATGAATGTATTTAATAAACACAACAACAAGACTACCATGAAGTCTCACACCAGGAGGGATATTCATCTAGAGAAATGGATGGAAATGTTTTTGATAAAGAAGATAGAAAAGGTTCCCACCTACACCCATAGGAATAGATGTCCAAGGGAAGAGAAGAGAGGTACCCCTTACACCTTTTGGCCAATATTGGGGAAAGAAGAATTTGATAAATGGATATATGAATTCAAACCAAAAATTATTTCAAACACTTTTGGAAGGTTTCATGGCCATGTGGATCAGTGTGAATTTGTTACCAGTTTGAGACACCAACTGATGCGTGAGGCTAGAAACCATTGTTATTGAGGCCAATCTAGTTGAAAAAAGGATGGTAGGGTTGGATAGTACTATTTTGGCCAAGATTAATAGGATATTTCTGCAAATTTACAATCTAAAGTCTTGTTTTAGAATATCGGGACCATTCCAAGTGTTGTGGGGGTGGATCACTACTCACATAAGAAGTTATGCAGTACAAAGTGGGTTATAGGTTTTTTTAAGTCATTTTCTACTCTTTGTTCATTATTTTTATGGTATTTCACCTTTATCTCTAATCACTTATGACATCAATGCTAGATTGAGCGTGCATAAAGAGTTTCATCATTTTCCTTATGGTAACCCGCCTATGGACAAATTAATTGATGATCAGATAACCAATTTAGAGTTAAAGAAATATATGTTAACTTGTAGAGATGGTGTACTGGCCACCATGATTGAAGGGGAAATCAAATGTGATGCCTACTCTCCTTATATATTTTCACGTCAACTCAAATTTTTGCAATAAAATACTATATCCTCACCTTTTCATGTAAGATTTAAACAAAATATGATGGTTCCTGACAACTATGGTTGTTGAAATATATTGATAAGATCATGCCAATATTAAATTTACCTACCACTGATGTATTAAGTAGATTGAATATATGGTATGGTAAAAAACGAGTTTCATCTTACCCAGAAGGGGTATTGAATCATATTATCCCTCAAGTGGGGGTGAAGAGAAGTATCATAAAGAAACCCCTTCGTTTGGAAGTTAACTCTTCATCATGAGGGGCTGACACACGAGAGTTAGAGGGTGGAGGTGAAGATGCTTCAACTTCACTGAAGAGACCTCGTTCTAGATATAACCACCCCCCCTGTCAGAGTTAAGAGAGCCACCCCATCAACCCCTACTGAAGCTGAATCAAGGTGATATGATCACTATAATTATGAAGAGTGACGAGTTCTATTTTACAATCCCCCACTCATGACTGCAGGGGTTGGGAAGAAACTCAAATCTATAGCTGCAAGATCTTCTTCACAATCCTCGAACATACACTTTGAATATATATGACCTAGAATTGTTAAAATATGGAAAATATTATACTATTATGATGAAAACATGTGGATCGATCTACATGAAGAGATACATATTCCAAGAGTGGGGGATTTACGGGATTCTTTTAACATTACTTTTAAGGACAGTCCTGATAATGTGAGGACCTACATTCGAGAGATAGAAATGATCATATATGAAACCGATGAATCAATTACCACCACGAAGAGGGTGAAGGAAATTACATATTGTGGCACCACTAAAGGGATTAGTGTTTCATTAGATGAAGAATATAGTGACTTTGTGCATCTTGAGGATGTTAGTTTCCTTTTCCTCACAATATCTTCTAGTTTTCAATTTGAATTTTAGACAAAGCATTGTTACAATGGGGATGTATCATATTAACTTGCAGATGGTTAAGGGATGAACAACTAAAGTTCCCTTGCTATGGTATATCCCCAGAGGAACTACACTTGGAGCTACCAGATCACACCATGAATCGGGAGAAATACATCAAGGACAACATTCCATGGAGGATGAAATAGAGAGGGTATTTCAATCACAAAAACCTTTCTTTGGTGATGATTATGCAAGCCCTCTTAAGAATTCAATGAAGAAAAATCACTAAATAAAGAGATCCATGGATAATAGCTTTCTTAGTAGTTGTAATTCTTCCTGATAATCATGAATTTTCGCCTTTATTCATGAATAGGTGTTTAATCTTATTATAATTATAGGGGATTATTTTGTTTCTTATATTAATGAAATTACTAATAAGAATCAAAGATCCATGGAAGGTGTTGCTGAATAGGCACAAAATCATGCAAATATGGTGGTTCATGAATAGGAATTGAGGCCAAAGGTACCAATGTCTACTCAAAGCACTACTCCCATTATTGTTATCAGGGGATAAGAGGCTTCTCAACAATGATTTTTAGGACATCAAATGTATCATCAATTTACTTCCACCCTATAATACTTCAGCTTCATCACATGCATCGGAACATCCGACAATGACTGATGTTGATCCCATAACTATTAATAAGAAAACTATTTGGGGTCAAAAGTTGTCGTAGGAATGTTGCAATGAAAACATGTTGAGTGCTCCCACATGTGAGAATAACCTCAGATCTAGGATATATTTGGATGAAATGATGATCCTAGGCATGTCTTTTTAAGAAGTATTAGAACATGTTAGTATACCAAATTCTTTAGAATATTTTTGAGTTCTTTGTATAGAATCAACTAGACGTGAGTTTTCATTATTCATCCTATTAATCTTCTTATGATTAAATTTATTAACATGGTTGGTTTAAATATGTAGTTCCATATAGAGTAATTTCTTCAGCAACGATAATTGAATGAATTATTGGTATTAATTTCAAAACCATAATTGCAGAGACATTGGCTCCAGGGAATCTTGAGACAGAAAATCTTCTTGAGATTTATTCTGATGATCTTGATCCAATTAATGATATCACTCCCCTCCTAGAAACATCAAATAGAAATTTTGAAACTAAAAATATATGGGAGGATTCTACTCAAGACACTAAGCTACAATTATGTAAGAGATACTGATATTTTGATTGTACTCACTTTTTTTATTCCTTAAAGCTAACCATATCTATAATTTTTAATTTTTAATATAGGGTATCAACATCAATAGCTAGGTCCGGAGGTTAAGCCTCTACATCAAACCAAACAATAATAGAAGGTGAAGTATCCATTGTTCAAGAAGGAGTCGGACATTGCACTTCTGGATGTGCATTATTCCTTGAATACAACCCTCCTCATGTCAGTGATTTTGAATTAGAACCAAAACTAAAAAAGGATCTTCATATTGCACATATTAATGTATTGGAGAATATATGGAATATGATATCTAATATGGAACTTGAGGAACATCCTTCAAGAATTCCATGACATTCATCTCTTTTTATCATGTTGGGATTTTTCATTTTTGAGTACTGCAAAATGAATACCATGGTGAAAGAGATTATCCAAAGAAGGGAAGAATAGAAAAAACTTTAACAAGACATGATAAAATATTAATTTTTGATCAACACTAAATAATTCCGAACAGTTTTGTCTTGAGATGAGGCTGATCACATTGCAATGTTTAATGGACTAAAGAAGAAAATCAAAGAAAAGGTTATTTAGCAGCTTTTCCTTTAACATGAATTAGATATCATTATAGGGGAGCCTGACCAGCTTCCCATCTCATTATGAGAACTCCATATGGATGGTGAAAAAGCCATTCCAGATGCTAGATAATCACTTAATCATGATGAACTGAGTGGAGCTAGTCAAATAAATGAACTTCAATGGGAAGTTGATGGGATTCGAGAGGCTATTAACCAAATAAAAAGTTATATAGAATAAATTTTCTAATTATTTTAATAAGATAGAGACTCCAATTTTTGGATGCTCCTCTATGAAAAGTTTTTCATAAATGAAAAGCATTTTTTCATTAATCATTTGTGCTTTCATTCATGCTGGATACATTTTTTTACCTAAGACATTGGGATTAATGAGCATAATTTTATTTTTTCAAGGGTTATATAGAGAACCCCAAAAAATTTGTATATTTTGAATTTTTTATTTATCAATATAACCTAAAATAATATGAAATGTATGTTTAGTAAGTAAGGACTCAAATTTTGTTCAGAGTACCCTTTACAGGTTCTTGATCTGGTGAGTACCACTTCTTTTTTTGTTGGCAGTTTAGAGTCAAGCATGATGGAATTTAATGGGTTAATGTTTATGTTCAAAATATATTTTACCATAAATTTGAAATTATATCCCAAACACGACTCCGTGACTAAGATTTTCATTAATATTCTTTTCAATATTTCCAAGGGTAATCTTGAGCCCATATTTTTATGGTCACTAAATTTAAAACTTGTATCAACATAAGGGGAGTATCGTCCAAGAACAATGTTACCAATATTTGAAAAACACATTATGTGAGTTGTGTTATGCAGGGATAACAAGGAAATATGATGCATATCCAAATAGTGGAACTTATTGACTGACATGCCTATTATGTAGGTAGCTTATGCATGTCCACCTAAGGGCACGTATTGCATAGTCAAGAAAAAGAGGTCTTATGAATTTAAAATTATACTATTAATAGAAAAAGTAAAATAAGATTTGGGTGACTCAAGACCATTGTGGGTGGTTTTTACAAGGAAAGGGATTTAATGAATAAAGGGGTATTTTATGCCGACATTTGTTATTAATAGGAAAACAAATTCTATACAAATTTGATGTATGATGAATGGTTAAAATTTATTAAAAAACTAGAATTTCTGATATAAAACTGTGTAGTTTTTTGTCATGCAGTGAGGACACTATGTTGTGCAGTTTTAAGTCATGTAGTGAGTACACTGTGCTATTTAGTTTTAAGTCATGATGTTATGACATTGTGTGTCTATAATTTAAGGTCTTTAGTTTTGACCAAAGGTATGTGACTCTCCCAAAAAATTGATAATTTCATTGGAAACATGTTACCATATTCAGGTATGGAATGGAAAATGGTAAACCTTGATTTGGGAATTTATGTATCTGATGATTGATCTAGGAAAAGGGATAAAGGTATTAGAATAATTTTTTCCAAGAACGAAGTTACCATTATTTAGAAAACCTGTAATGGGAGTTATATTATGTACGGACTACTGGGGAATATGCTACATTTCCAAATACTGGCATCTTTTGACTGGTAGACCTGTTATGTTGGCAACATGTGCAAGTCCACCCAATAGAACGTACTGCATAGTGAGGAAAAAGAGCTCTTAGAAGTTTGACATTTTACTATTGGTAAATGCCAAATAAGTTTTATAGAGATTAATATTTTATAAATCACAGAGTTCAGTTTATGGAGAAAGGTACCTGAATATAGAGAGGGTATTTCCAACCATGATTTCCAAAGAATCAGAGGAATGAAACTTCTACGACGGTTTGACCCAAACATAGGTGGTGAGGTTTTGGTAGTTTTAGGTCATACAACTAGGACTAGAAATAGAAACAATATATGATATTTGGACAAGTGATTCCAAGGTTATTTCATATTTCATTGAACACATGGAGAGGGAAATGTGTAAACCATAATCTTCATTATTTTTATATTAAGAGAAATATAATGGGAAAATATACTTGAATGACTATTTTAAAATACAGATTCTTGTATATTGTCATCAAAGAATGAGGGGAAAAAATACTATAACCAGGAACAAAATTACCATAATTTTAAAAACCCATTATGGGGATTGTATTATGCAGGTCCAACTAGGGCATGTGCCGCATTTCCAAATAGTGGCATCTTTTGACAAACATGCCTGTTATATAGGTAGATTATTCAAGGCCACCTAATGGAATATATTGTATAGTTAGGAAATATAATTCTCAGTTATTAGAAACTCTGTCACCAAAAACTGTAAGAAATATTATGAAGATCTAGAAATATTCAAGATTAAGAGTGTGAAATATAGATGGGGGTTATGCTGAATGCACATAAGAAATATTTGAATCAATATTGGTCATGACTTTGACGTCATTTACATTGATCTGAATCATATATAAAATGAATCCTATATTTGATTCTCTTTTAATTGACAATGTGATGTGCAGTTTAAAGTCATGCAGTGAGGAAATTATACTATGTAGTTTTAAGTTAGGCAGTAAGGACATTGATAGCCCATTAAGAAATTGAGACAACTTATTTATATAAAGAATCATTTTAACCAATTCGTAAGCCCTTACGATCTATGACTGGTCTGAGAAACAAGGAGTGGTAAGCGATTCTTCTATAACACAAAGGTGAAAAAAATGAAAAATAGGGGTGTTAGATTTCCATGTAGTTTAACATCATACAGTAGGGATGAAGATGAAACGATGTGAATACAAGGACATATTTTAACTGGACTAAGGAATAAAACCCATGTGTCACTATGTGTATTTTTGGGGGAATGAATCAATTCATATGTAGATCTTTAAACATTACCTATGTTGGTTTGATTCTTATATATGGAATAAATGGGTTTTTTTATATCGTGCATGGGCCCAAGATTAGAGATCTATGAGTCTCTGCATATCACATATATATGAGAATCAATCAATACATAGTTATTTAAACATTCCATTCCCATGCCAACCGAGTTTGACATGGGAGACATGGGGTTTGAATACATTCTAGAATAATTATTGAATTTAAGACACAAGATGGTATGAAAATCAAACAATGTATCTTAAACGAGCACTCTGTATAGATCTAGTTCATGTATAGGAGAAGAAAAAAAAGGGAAATAATTTTTTTTTGTAGCTGGGCCCACGTTCGGAGATCTAGGCATCTTTGTGTATCTCAAATAGATGATAATCAAGCCACACATAGTTCTTGAAATGAGGCTCTTATGAAAATCTGATTTAGACATTGGGAAGAAAAGTACTCATGTGCCTCTAAGGAGTAGTAATGATATCAATGATTCTTGCTTATGGATGCTCCTAATTTCATGTAGAGAAGATGTTAAATTTATATTTTAATTTCATTGATGTTTTTAATATTTTCATTTCCTATTATATACTCCCTTTACAGATTTTATGTAACACCCCGAGATTTTATGAAAAATATTCTTTTAATTTAATTAATGTCTTGTGTTGTATTCTACACCAAGATTACCTTGTGCTATATGCAACACCGTATTAGCTTGCAGTATACGCAACACTATTCTTGGACCGTGTTACACACAATTTTGATAATAGTTATTCTACGCAACATTGAGTATATATATATATATATTAAATGTATAAATGAAATATGGTTGGATTCTGTTATACGAAACAACGAAGGATTCTTTCACAACACGGAACCCTGACTTGGCTTGCATTACACGCAATCGCGACCTTCCTCGATAGCGTGTGTTGTACGCAATACCGGGTTTTAATAAACAATGTTATATTATTATAATATTGTCATGAACTAGCCGTTATGAATAGTATTAACTAAATTTTGAATTTTATAACATTATTATTCATCTTACACATTTCTAGAACATGGTATAAGAACAAAATAAATTTTTCGGGTAAAAAAAGTATTTTTCGAAAAATGCAGTTTTACTGCCTTTTGATGGCGCACCCAATTTAAATATAGTTTTTGACATGTTTATATGTTCAATTTGAAAAAATAATATTCTTCCTTTGAATCAGGATATAAAAATTTACATTAGATAATGTTTTGATATTATTCCGATAACTTTCATATTTTAATGAATAGTAAAAACACGCTATATTTTAATTAAAAACAACTTTTTTCATCGTAATATCTTATGTGGTTAAATTATAATATTTAATGGTCTTAAAGTATAAATAGAATATATTTTTACCATTTAATATAATTTATGTAATTAGCATTGATTTTACCTTGAATTCGTAGGTTAAATCAATTCAATCTTTTGCAATGTTTTAAAGAAAAACCCATTTTCTTTCGACAACGGGATTAATTTTAATTTAATTTCTGCATCTTTTGTGTATTGAATTTGGAAAAATGGATTCCATATTTGGAATCAGTGGGTCCAAATTATGTTAATAAGCTACTTTTTATTTTTGGGAATTATGAATAGTAACTACGGTAAATTTTATTTACCATAGTTAAAGGTAAATCAGGTAATTAAGGGTAAATATAATATTTTAAAATTACCCTAACAAATGTCAAAATCCTATTGGATGACTAAAAGTGGACCCATATCACCTAAGGGTCGGATTAGAATCATTTAATGGACATTTGTCCATGAAAATAACTTAATTATTATTAAAACCAAAGAAAGTGACAACATGTCACTCTCTTAAATCTTATAAGTATAAAAATTTTAAATTAGTGATAAACAACATACAATTTCGAACATGAATAGTCTCCAGAAAGCTAAAAAAATTATCTACATCATGAGAATTTATTTAGAATTTTTTGGGATTAAATAATTATCATTATTTGTGACACAATAGTAATGCAGAAATTATTTATCTAGTGAAAAATCAAGAATATAGTTTTTATTAAACTAATAGTGACCATAAAATGAACAAATACATAACAAAAACTTATTGGCCATGTAAATGTAAACCATAAGCATCCAATGGTCGAATATTTGACCATTTGGAGTCTTATACAATCAATTATGACACTAATATTATTTTATTTTAAATGATGCCAAAGTTGTCACCTTCATAATTTAATAAATATAACAATTTAAATATTGTGATTTTAAGATGATAAATTCGAGTAAAAGTATTATTAGGAAAGATAATATATTTATCTTCATCATAGAATTTTATTTTAAATTTTTATGCAACAAATAAGTATATTAAATAATTCTACAAAAATAATGTAGTAATTATTTTATTAAGAGATAAACAAAATAAATGGTTTTTAAAATAATAAAATAAATATTATATGAACTATTTAATGTGATACACTAATTTTATAGATACATATGACCTTTTATTAATATATTAAAGATTTTAGTTCGAACATATCTTCTGTATATATTTTATTTAAATTCAAATAAATGAATAGTATCAAAATTGACACTATTGTTATTTCATAAAAATAACAGATTATAAAATAGTTTAAAAATCACAAAAATATTTAAAAATTATAAATTTAAATTTATATGGTCTATAATGTTATAAATTAAAAAATTATGGAAAATTCACAACAAATAAGTAATTATTTGTTATAATTTAAAATTTAGAATTTTATTACCACAAATAAACTTAAATGGATTAAATAAGGATAAATGAAAATGATAAGGTTTAAAATAAGATCCAAACATGTCTAAATTTGATTGGTTGATGAGCTTACAACCCTATATCATCTAATCTTCGAATATGAGTTATTTTTTGAGGTTTTTAAGTGGGGTTAGATTTATTATAAATTAATATTTTTAAGAATTCCTAAGGTGCCCCTCTCCTCCCTTATAAAAGGACACCTCCTCCCCCTCCTCCTCACACCAATTTGAGCACTCAAGCTCGGCCAACCCCTGACAAAAATCTCTTCTCCACTTCCCTAGAAACATCCTAGAGGTTCTGGTCTTCCTCAAAGACCAATTTTAGTGCCCTAAGAGGAGGTCTCAAAGAGGAACTTCAAAGAAGAGGTAATTACCGTTACCAATTCTTTTATCTTTATTTCTTCTTCCACTTCTTCTTCTTAGGTTGTTTCATTATGAAATAATAACATCAGTATCACTCATATACTGATATGTTATTATAAGTATGAAACAACCCTATTTCACCATCTATCCATCCTACGGAAAAAGAAATCACCGCACGTGCGTACGTACGGAATACCGTCTCCACGCCGTGGTGTAATCTATTTTCCACCACCACCTTACATGGATGGGTATAATGGTGTAAAGAATAACTATACATAGTTATTACAACATCATATTGATTCTGATATATTGTATAATCCACTCCAATTCAATTCAATATTTATAGAAATGATATCATCGCTCGTGCGTACGTACGGACTACCGTCTCCACGACGCGATGAGATTCATTCTCCATGTTAACCATTTAAGAATGATTATAATGTATATATAAGAAATAATAATGAAATATATGACATTATAAAACTACTGGATTTATTTATATATATACATATGTATGTCATCTACTTACTTCCATTTCAAGACAATAAGGAAAGAAAAACAGCGTTCATGCGTACGTACGGACTACCGTCTCCATGAACGGTGTTTTTCATTTTATTTATCTATCTATTATATATATATATACTGAATATATATGATATATAAATCATATTTTATATTCTGGAAGTATGTAAATCATGATATAAGTAATAATGATGTCAAGAACAACAAGTCAAAACACCTACGATAAATGAAACGATTTTACCCAAAACGCTTCTTTAACTTGGAATTTACAAAAGAACGGGTAATATAATGTCATAAGTGAACCATATATGATATAATAACAATGAATATGATTCTGTAATAATTCAATGACATTATTTAAATCATTATACAGGAGGTTCGGACACATACGAAGCAAATTGGACCTAAGGTAAGGGAAATATCACAATCTCATTTTTATTTGAGATTGTTTATTCGTAAGTATTTACTGGGGTGTATTTTATCATCCACATCCATGTTTCATCAATATGTAATATTATTTCCATCCACCTACAATTGTTTAAATCCATTTTTACCCTTCGGTGAGTTTTTAGTAAAAGAAGTGAAAGGAATCTTTTGTCGTTTTCCGTACGAGGTACTTTTTGACTTTTCCGACAAAAGTACGAAGAATGTTTTTTTTAACTTATACGACCTGAATGGATTTTTAAAACATTATTTCTAAGAAACTTCCTTTACAAGTTTTCAAGTTTATTTTTAATCAACTTCTTTTATTTTAAATTCGTATGACATGTTATGAAAGGAAAAAATGTTTTTGAAGAAGAAAGGATATTTTCCTCAAGAATAGAGTTGAAGTATTTTATCAAAATTAGTTTCCATCTAAGATAATAAAAGGGTTATGTTTTTATCCCTATTATTACATTGGTTTGATTATGTTGTGATGGAAATATTTTTATGAATTCCTTTATCTTATATGAATTGTTTTATGATGTCATGTTGTTTAAGAATCCCATTTTATTTCATGGGTTATGCAATGATGTATGATTTATGATTTTGTGGCACACATAAGAATGGTATCATTATGAGATGGGTGGGACCTATATCTCCCTCCAATGCATTGGGTAAAGATTTTATATCTCATGAGATAGACATGGCTGAAATGGTAGGTTATACTGGTTCAGTGAAACAGGACTGAAACGAGGGTTACTCGATTCAGAAAGGGACTTTGTCCACTAAGATAGTATTGGCAATGAGTCTTGACTAACAAGAAATGATTTTCTATGATTATGTGTGTATGCCACAAAGTTTCATGTTTTATGTTATGATTATTGGGATTACATTTCACTTCTATGATATATCCCATGTTATGATATTATGAGCTCTTTTGTAGGTTAAGATTTCCAAAAGCTATGTATATGATGTGATTGATTTTTCTTTTGTTTACCCTTACTGAGCATTTGAGCTCACCCTTTTATGTTTTCTTTTCCCCAGGATATAAAGAAAGGTTTTAGGTAGAAAAAAGGGATGACCTTTATGGGAGATATTGAAGAACTTTCACCACGATTAGAAGATTACGTTCTGAGTTTCCAAAGACACTAAACTATTACGATCCTTTAGTGTGTGTTTTTGTTATGTACTAAGTATTCCGCAAATGTAATGTAATGTCCATGTACGTCAAGCTTCGGGTCTCTACAGTTGGTATCAGAGGAAAGGTTTAGTCAACCTTTGGAAACTAGGATGCGAAAACGTTTGTGAGATCCCTAGAGATATTTCTAAGGTATGTCTAGGGATGCCCCTAAGGATAAGTATACGTATAGGATATAGTCCTAGAACTATGGTAACAATATTAGATTAAACCAAAGATGATAGATATTTAAGTTACTCCCCCTTTATTATGATTTTTGCATCTAACACTATTCTGTTTGGGTTTTAGAAAATGGCTGGAAACAAGATGATTCACAATAATGGAGGATATGATGGACAATGGAATGATATTCTTCATTAGCAACCAAATGAAATGGGATTTGGATGTCCAAACATCATTATTATGCCAAATCAGCAATCTCACAATATGATTAATAAAGTAAAATTTGGTAAGTTTCCTAACTCGACTAATAAGAGAAAGATGGAGTTCCATGATGATCATAGAGGAAAGAAAGTTCAATTTCCCCTATGTAAATCATGTGGGAAGAGGCATCAAGGAGAATGTTTCAAGGGAACTGGAAGATGCTTTGGGTGTGGAAAAGAAGGACACAAAGCAAAGTAAGTGCAAAGGAAAAGGGTCGGTTAACACCATGGATGAGGATAATGGTATTGCTACGACATCAAAAATGGTTAAGTGTTTTAAATGTGGAATGTATGGGCATTATGAAAACAAATGCCCTAAGGGAAAGACTCATGAAGAGAATCAGTATGGTCATATGGGTAGTATTTATGTGGATGATGATGAAGAGACTACAAATGATATGTGAGATGAAAGAATTTTTGAAGCTCGGTCAATGGTTTGAGAATGTAGTGGAATGATTACATGTTTATCATGTGTAATTTTGGAATAAAGAGACATCTATGGATTGTTACACTGTTTTCTTTCCTTGTGTTTTGAAAGTGTATGATTAATGTTACCAGTATCCATGAAAGGTTATTCAGATATTTTTGGAATGTAGATGATATGCGCATAATGAAGGGATAAGGAGAAAATTAAATGTTTGATAGTATTCATGAGCTCATGATTGATATAAGGACTAAGTGATATCATGGTTTGAGTATAAATAATTTTGAGGATTTTGGTATGTGGAAAGAGTTAACTTTTAACAGCACTCATGTTTTCAATAAGGTTCAATGGGTATTCAAGAGAATACATGATTAAGGACTTTGAATGTTTGGAATGTGACCAACAAAACATATCTTATGAAATATGGGGATCAACGATGGTATTAAATCTCTGGTAATCATTTTCACTATGTTATGAGAGTGGACTGCAGTATTATGGATAAGCCTAAAGATTGAAATGGATTATGTTGGACATAAGTGAGTATTGTCTAAGAATATAAGTTTTTTTTTCAATATTATTGATGGGATGTTATAGTAATGTAGTTTTAGAAAAAGGACAACCTGCAGGACGGGCGACAACCCATCGTTTCAGACAAGGCTGTGGGAATCGAACCCACAACCGAAGTGCGACTGGCATTTATCGCCTACCACTGGCCTACAGGAAGTCCCTGGTTAGTATAAACTAGTTTTATTTTATTAAGCGGTATGATATATGAAGTATAAGTTCATTTTTGGAACCATATACGATTAATCTAACCACAAGATGGACTTATAACTTTTGTCAACATTTTGTTTGAAAGAGATGGAATAACCCATCATTTTATCACATGATCTGCTAACACATCACGAATAACAAATTCAACTTCATTTCTTTAAGGGATGAAGTGGAAATTGTTAAATTCAGAAACAACAGTTAGATTGTACCAAAATCAAGTAAGTATTTCTTCTAATTCAAATTTTCAACTTTAGGGAAATGATCTTGAAAACCAAAAATGTTGTCCTAGTGCCCTTATATCCGATCAATCAGATGATACCCTAGATCATCAAAAATTTATGGCTTTGTGATTGCTAGCTTTTCCATAGCCATGTTCTCTACCACTCTCCATCAGAACGTGATGATTAGATTTCTCTTCCATATCCATATTTTCACCTATGTGGAAACCCATAGATTAGTTTATTTGGGTAACCGTTACGTTTCATACTTTTGTTTTTAAAGATAAGTTTTGGTATTCCTTTTTACGATGTGAGTTTCTATTAAAGAATCTTTTGAAACCCCGACGAATTTCGAGGGCGAAATTCATTTTAAGGGGGGTAGAATGTAACACCCCGAGATTTTATGAAAAATATTCTTTATTTTAATTAATGTCTTGTGTTGTATTCTACACCAAGATTACCTTGTGCTATACGCAACACCGTATTAGCTTGCAGTATACGCAACACTATTCTTGGACCGTGTTACACACAATTTTGATAATAGTTATTCTACGCAAAATTGAGTATATATATATATATATTAAATGTATAAATGAAATATGGTTGGATTCTGTTATACGAAACAACGAAGGATTCTTTCACAACACGGAACCCTGACTTGGCTTGCATTACACGCAATCGCGACCTTCCTCGATAGCGTGTGTTGTACGCAATACCGGGTTTTAATAAACAATGTTATATTATTATAATATTGTCATGAACTAGCCGTTATGAATAGTATTAACTAAATTTTGAATTTTATAACATTATTATTCATCTTACACATTTCTAGAACATGGTATAAGAACAAAATAAATTTTTCGGGTAAAAAAAGTATTTTTTGAAAAATGCAGTTTTACCGCCTTTTGATGGCGCACCCAATTTAAATATAGTTTTTGAAATGTTTATATGTTCAATTTTACAAAATAATATTCTTCCTTTGAATCAGGATATAAAAATTTACATTAGATAATGTTTTGATATTATTCCGATAACTTTCATATTTTAATGAATAGTAAAAACACGCTATATTTTAATTAAAAACAACTTTTTTCATCGTCATATCTTATGTGGTTAAATTATAATATTGAATGGTCTTAAAGTATAAATAGAATATATTTTTACCATTTAATATAATGTATGTCATTAGCATTGATTTTACCTTGAATTCGTAGGTTAAATCAATTCAATCTTTTGCAATGTTTTAAAGAAAAACCCGTTTTCTTTCGACAACGGGATTAATTTTAATTTAATTTCTGCATCTTTTGTGTATTGAATTTGGAAAAATGGATTCCATATTTGGAATCAGTGGGTCCAAATTATGTTAATAAGCTACTTTTTATTTTTGGGAATTATGAATAGTAACTACGGTAAATTTTATTTACCATAGTTAAAGGTAAATCGGGTAATTAAGGGTAAATATAATATTTTAAAATTACCCTAACAAATGTAAAAATCCTATTGGATGACTAAAAGTAGACCCATATCACCTAAGGGTCGGATTAGAATCATTTAATGGACATTTGTCCATGAAAATAACTTAATTATTATTAAAACCAAAGAAAGTGACAACATGTCACTCTCTTAAATCTTATAAGTATATAAATTTTAAATTAGTGATAAACTTCATAAAATTTCGAACATGAATAGTCTCCAGAAATCTAACAAAATTATCTACATCATGATAATTTATTTAGAATTTTTTGGGATTAAATAATTATCATTATTTGTGACACAATAGTAATGCAGAAATTATTTATCTAGTGAAAAATCAAGAATATAGTTTTTATTAAACTAATAGTGACCATAAAATGAACAAATAGATAACCAAAACTTATTGGACATGTAAAAGTAAACCATAAGCATCCAATGGTCGAATATTTGACCATTTGGAGTCTTATACAATCAATTATGACACTAATATTATTTTATTTTAAATGATGCCAAAGTTGTCACCTTCATAATTTAATAAATATAACAATTTAAATATTGTGATTTTAAGATGATAAATTCGAGTAAAAGTATTATTGGGAAAGATAATATATTTATCTTCATCATAGAATTTTATTTTAAATTTTTATGCAACAAATAAGTATATTAAATAATTCTACAAAAATAATGTAGTAATTATTTTATTAAGAGATAAACAAAATAAATGGTTTTTAAAATAATAAAATAAATATTATATGAACTATTTAATGTGATACACTAGTTATATAGATACATATGACCTTTTATTAATATATTAAAGCTTTTAGTTCGAACATATCTTCTGTATATATTTTATTTAAATTCAAATAAATGAATAGTGTCAAAATTGACACTATTGTTATTTCATAAAAATAACATATTATAAAATAGTTTAAAAATCACAAAAATATTTAAAAATTATAAATTTAAATTTATATGGTCTATAATGTTATAAATTAAACAATTATGGAAAATTCACAACAAATAAGTAATTATTTGTTATAATTTAAAATTTAGAATTTTAATACCACAAATAAACTTAAATGGATTAAATAAGGATAAATGAAAATGATAAGGTTTAAAATAAGATCCAAACATGTCTAAATTTGATTGGTTGATGAGATTACAACCCTATCTCATCTAATCTTCGAATATGAGTTATTTTTGGAGGTTTTTAAGTGGGGTTAGATTTATTATAAATTAATATTTTTAAGAATTCCTAAGGTGCCCCTCTCCTCCCTTATAAAAGGACACCTCCTCCCCCTCCTCCTCACACCAATTTGAGCACTCAAGCTCGGCCAACCTCTGCCAACATTCTCTTCTCCACTTCCCTAGAAACATCCTAGAGGTTCTGGTCTTCCTCAAAGACCAATTTTAGTGCCCTAAGAGGAGGTCTCAAAGAGGCACTTCAAAGAAGAGGTAATTACCGTTACCAATTCTTTCATCTTTATTTCTTCTTCCACTTCTTCTTCTTAGGTTGTTTCATTATTAAGTAATAACATCAGTATCACTCATATACTGATATGTTATTATAAGTATGAAACAACTCTATTTCTCCATCTATCCATCCTACGGAAAAAGAAATCACCGCGCGTGCGTACGTACGGAATACCGTCTCCACGCCGTGGTGTAATCTATTTTCCACCACCACCTTACATGGATGGGTATAATGGTGTAAAGAATAACTATACATAGTTATTACAACATCATATTGATTCTGATATATTGTATAATCCACTCCAATTCAATTCAATATTTATAGAAATGATATCATCGCTCGTGCGTACGTACGGACTACCGTCTCCACGACGCGATGAGATTCATTCTCCATGTTAACCATTTAAGAATGATTATAATGTATATATAAGAAATAATAATGAAATATATGACATTATAAAACTACTGTATTTATGTATATATATACATATGTATGTCATCTACTTACTTCCATTTCAAGACAATAAGGAAAGAAAAACAGCGTTCATGCGTACGTACGGACTACCGTCTCCATGAACGGTGTTTTTCATTTTATTTATCTATCTATTATATATATATATACTGAATATATATGATATATAAATCATATTTTATATTCTGGAAGTAAGTAAATCATTATATAAGTAATAATGATGTCAAGAACAACAAGTCAAAACACCTACGATAAATGAAACGATTTTACCCAAAACGCTTCTTTAACATGGAATTTACAAAAGAACTGGTAATATAATGTCATAAGTGAACCATATATGATATCATAACAATGAATATGATTCTGTAATAAGTCAATGACATTATTTAAATCATTATACAGGAGGTTCGGACACATACGAAGCAAATTGGACCTAAGGTAAGGGAAATATCACAATCTCATTTTTATCCGAGATTGTTTATTCGTAAGTATTTACTGGGGTGTATTTTATCATCCACATCCATGTTTCATCAATATGTAATATTATTTCCATCCACCTACAATTGTTTAAATCCATTTTTACCCTTCGGTGAGTTTTTAGTAAAAGAAGTGAAAGAAATCTTTTGTCGTTTTCCGTACGAGGTACTTTTTGACTTTTCCGACAAAAGTACGAAGAATGTTTTTTTTAACTTATACGACCTGAATGGATTTTTAAAACATTATTTCTAAGAAACTTCCTTTACAAGTTTTCAAGTTTATTTTTAATCAACTTCTTTTATTTTAAATTCGTATGACATGTTATGAAAGGAAAAAATATTTTTGAAGAAGAAAGGATATTTTCCTCAAGAATAGAGTTGAAGTATTTTATCAAAATTATTTTCCATCTAAGATAATAAAAGGGTTCTGTTTTTATCCCTATTATTACATTGGTTTGATTATGTTGTGATGGAAATATTTTTATGAATTCCTTTATCTTATATGAATTGTTTTATGATGTCATGTTGTTTAAGAATCCCATTTTATTTCATGGGTTATGCAATGATGTATGATTTATGATTTTGTGGCACACATAAGAATGGTATCATTATGAGATGGGTGGGACCTATATCTCCCTCCAATGCATTGGGTATAGATTTTATATCTCATGAGATAGACATGGCTGAAATGGTAGGTTATACTGGTTCAGTGAAACAGGACTGAAATGAGGCTTACTCGATTCAGAAAGGGACTTTGTCCACTAAGATAGTCTTGGAAATGAGTCTTGACTAACAAGAAATGATTTTCTATGATTATGTGTGTATGCCACAAAGTTTCATGTTTTATGTTATGATTATTGGGATTATATTTCACTTCTATGATATATCCCATGTTATGATATTATGAGCTCTTTTGCAGGTTAAGATTTCCAAAAGCTATGTATATGATGTGATTGATTTTTCTTTTGTTTACCCTTACTGAGCATTTGAGATCACCCTTTTATGTTTTCTTTTCCCCAGGATATAAAGAAAGGTTTTAGTTAGAAAAAAGGGATGACCTTTATGGGAGATATTGAAGAACTTTCACCACGATTAGAAGATTACGTTCCGAGTTTCCAAAGACACTAAACTATTACGATCCTTTAGTGTGTGTTTTTGTTATGTACTAAGTATTCTGCAAATGTAATGTAATGTCCATGTATGTCAAGCTTCGGGTCTCTACATTTTATATGAAATGTGCATAATTTGTGTGAAATATTAATGTTTTAATACTAATTATAATTTTTGAGCATTTTTAGAATTAGTCCAATTGGGTTAGTTTACAATTGTATTTATAAATGTCACCATAATGATCAAAATTGTGAGGTTTTTGTTTTTTAGGATTCTTCTTTCAATATAAAACATTTCATTAGAAGGTACCATGATCCAATTCTGCCATTTGAAGGGTCATATGGTCCTCACACACAAGACCAAAGAATCTGTGAAGAAGCTGGACTATTCATGAAGATTTACTTGTTGGAAAAAACACAGAATCCCAAAATCCATTATTCTCCACCTTAGTTCGGGGGACAATATACGGAGTCGAGGATAAAAATTTCAAGGCCAAATAAAAACAAAAATGGGCCCCAATGATGCATTGAAATCAAGCCCACCATTCTGGACGAGAAATAAACATAGTACTATATTAATGACATATCTCATGATGTAAGCATCCAATAAAGCTGATATTTTTCATTATGAAAGAGTAGATATAGGAGGCCGACTTTGTTGAAGAAAGAATTCGGTTTTTAAGGCATCTTACTCTTCAAAAACTCTTTCACACTTCGGACTTCAAAAAGAATGGATTGAAATGGACAGATTACAATTGTTTAATCAATCGACCATACCTTTGGCTACATAGGTCCAAATGACACCAAAATTTTCGAGTAGTCATCCAACTATATTATCTACAACTTTGAGTCAGGGGATTTCTCTAGATTCGGCTGTCTGAATAGCCATCATGGAGATTCAAGTGGAGGTACAGATTGGGAATGGAAACGGTCCACTCCTTGGGCTATAAATACTCTCCCCTTCTCTCCTTGAGAGGGGTTGGAATTTCAGAAGAGATGAGATCATATTGGAAAGACCAAATCCTTGCTGAAGTCTTGGGAGGATCTTCCATACTCAAGTTTTCACTTGAGAGACCGTTCATCCTCTCTTTTTTCATTTCCTTTTATGTTCTTCATTGCTGTAATTTGGTAATTCCTTTCCTTTGAAATTCTGTTTTAATGCAAGTTTCTTCTCAAATATATTTTATTCTCATCCACCATCTATAGTTTAATATTAATGTTTCTTAAAATAGCATAAATCAAGTTAAAATACATTCTTTTATTTTCCTTCCTCATTCAATCTAAATTATGTTATTAATTCTCTTCATCGTTTATGTGTGTGTTCAGCGCACTACTCTTATCTTTTCCCTTTCCTTTTCTTATCTTTATAAATCATCACCATAAACATATATTACCAGATTAATAACCATATTAATGGATGATTAAATCTCTCATTGGGGTGAGTTGTAATTTAGGTATGTTAAGTTATTGAGAGCTTTTGCTCGATGAGTATTCTTTGAAATAACATTGTGTATGTTGGACGTAGCATGTCATGGATAAATGACTTGTTCTGTTTAACGGGTGGTTTCCATGGATTATTAGAACCATAAATATACTAACATAAAAAATATATGATCAATATTAGAACCCTAAGTAATGTTAAGGCTTGTATTAAAGCCTTATCACTTGTGAATTCAAATCAATGTCAACTTGTGACATGGGTGTTAATTTAAATGCAATATAAAGCAAAGTTCAAGGATATCAAAAACATAACTACCTGATGATGAACTCACCCCAATAATTATAAATTTGTTAAATCAATCATAATTAATTATTAATTTCAATTAATCTCTGAAAACAAACCCCCCAATCAAAATACAATCATCTAAAAACAAAAGACTATTACAAAGTATCGTCGCTGAGGATTCGACCCGAGTGCTGCTATACAAATTAGCAGAGCACCGGAACTTTGACCGGTCGATAGGCGAAAATCGGCCATGCATTTCAAATGGTGTCGTTGCTGGGGATGGTGCTTTATGTAGTCATTAGTTTCTTGTTATTGTAAAAAAACCAAAAAAACAAAATTGAAAAAAAAAATTGAAAAAAAAACACAGAGAAAAACCCATCTTCTCATAAAAATCATAAACTGAAAAAATACAATGAAAAACCCATATTCCTTTTCCTTCCAAAATATCCTTGAATGCCCTGTAGCCTCCCAAACAATCCCTCGGATTTGTTTGACCCTAAAATTGTGTGAACACTTCGCCAACTTAGGAGGAACATAAGAGATTATCAAATAATTCAAGAACCAGTCCTTGTCCAACCAATTGAATTAGATATGGCCAATCCTAGGGAATAAACACTGAAAGAACTTGTTGCCCCTAATGTGAATTACCATCCTCTTAGTATTCAATATCCAAACATAGAAGCTTACTTCTAACTCAAATCGGGTTTGATTCATCTTCTTCCTCATTTCCATGGGCTAGCCGGTGAGGATCCACATCTTCTCCTTAAAGAGTTCCAAGTGGTGTGATCTATCATGAAGCCTCAAGGGGTTTCTAAGGAACAAATAAAACATAGAGAATTCCATTTCTCTCTAGCTGACACTTCTAATTCATGGATTTACTACCAACCTCCTTGTTTTATAACCACATGGAATGAAATGAAGCGACTTTTCTTAGAAAAATTCTTTCCTGCTTATCGTACTGCTTCTATCCGAAAGGAAATAAGTGGTATCCGTCAGTTCCCAAGTGAATCTCTACATGAATACTGGGAGAGGTTCAAAAAGCATGTTTCAACCTTCCCACACCACCAAATCCCTAACCAAATCTTGATCCAATACTTCTATGAGGGGTTATTGGATATGGAGAGAACTCTCATTGATGTCGTAAGTGGTGGTGCTCTTGTTGATAAAACTCTTGTAGTTGCAAGAGATCTCATATGTAACATGGCTGCAAACACACAACAATTCCATACTCGAGCACATGATCAAGTCATGCAAGCCCAAGATAATCAATCAATTGAGCCGAAAAAGATGACCAAGTGGATGAGTGAACTTACGGGTCTTGTGCGAAACTAGCTGTGGCTACCAAATCCCCAACCTCGTCTTATCCACAATCAATGTTTCCTGGACCTGTCAAAAACTATGGAATCTTCAACTCTTCATCTCATCCAACTGACAAATTTCCACAACTCCAAGAGGATCAATCCAATTCATCTGGACCAATGGAGCTCAATGTAGCATATGCTTAGCGAAACACCAACCCTCAACAATCAGGTCTGTTCATTAGAAACTTCAACCAACCTCACTTTGATCTCTTTTCTTCTTCCTATAACCAAGGCCTTAGGTATGGTAATCCCATATCTCATCCCCCTCAATTCCCTCCTCAAAACCCAAACCAGTTTCCATATGGCCAAGGTGTTGGTAACTTTTAACAACCTTATCCTTTTATTCCTCAACCTCAAAGGAACAATCCTCCTCCAAGATTCCATTATCCTAGTGAGCCTTCCCAATGCGAAAACAAATAAAATTGATTTCCCAATAACCAAAATCAAGGTAATCCCAATTCAGTACAAGCCTCTTTTTCCAAGAAACCATGGGAAAGTGCAAGGGAAGATCATGCCTCTTTCACCCGTTCCAGCCTCAAGAACATTGAAACCCAAATCGGTCAACTTGCATCCCACCTTAGTCAGCAGCAACCATCCAATTCTTCCAAACTTCCAGCTCAACCATTACCCAACCCTAAGGGTAATGTAAGTGCAATTTCACTTAGATGGGGAAAGAAAATTTCTATGCCTCAGGATAAGTCCTCCAACCCTCCTATGAATGTTGACCTAGAAAATGAAAAGCAAAAAACACTTGAAAAGGAACCTGAAACCATTCCCTCACCTCCTTCAATTCCACTTAGGAACCCAATTCCTTTTCCTCAAGCCGTTTCTAAGCCAAATAAGTCCTTCAAACCTGATCCTGAAATGCTTGACACGTTTAGACATGTTGAAGTCAACATTCCTCTCTTAGATGCCATCAAAAAAATTCATTAGTATTCCAAGTTTCTTAATGAATTGTGCACCCACAAGAGGCAACTTAGGACCTTTGAAAATGTTTCCACCCAACAGTCTATTCCCATAAAGTGCAAAGATCTAGGGACCTTTACGGTTCTATGCCAAATTGGAAGTTCCAACTTTGATGATGCACTCATATACCTTGGAGCCTCAATTATTGTCATTCCCAAATACATATTCTCCAACCTTGGTCTATGTCCCTTACATCCAACGATTGTTGTCATTCAATTGGCCAATCGATGCACAACCAGTCTCGAGGGAATAATTGAGTATGTCTTTGCCCGAGTTAATGATCTTATCTTCCCTGTTGATTTCTATGTCCTTGACATCGAAGGTGAGACGAACTCTTCTCTATCTCCTCTGATTTTAGGATGACCTTTCCTCATGACATCTAAAACTAAAATTAATGTCTATTCTGGCATCTTATCCATGTAATTTGGTGACCAACTAGTCAAGTTCAATATTTTCAATCCATGCGATACCCATCAGAGGATGAATCTGTATTCTCTATCGATTCTTATGAAACTCTCTCTGAGAGTGTCTTGAATCCCAATCCATCATGTTCATCCTGTTCTACTGTTAGAGGAGTTTGTGAATATTGCATTATCATTCACCAAGTCATTAATGGAGAAGTTGATGTTGACATTACAAATGAAAACTCCATTGATCTAGAGGATCTTGAAAACTCTTTGGAATCCCATCTACCCTCTGACATCCACTGCTTTAAAATGGATGGTAATGGGGAAAACGAACAAGTCTGTTCATTTTTTGATTCAAATTAGATTATCCAACATTCCTTATTTCCTATCCATGATTTTAAAAATTCTTTTATATGTGAGGTTATCCCTAAAAAAATGTTCATATCTTGTTCCAATTTGAGTGAAGGTTGTGATATTTTATCCATAATTAATAAAGTGATCATTAGTGAGGTTTAAATTGACCATTCTTTGGAGAACAATATTGAAATAAAATATATTGAAAATTTTATTCAGTCTTATGACTCCACTGATCCTCATTACTCTACATCGGTAAGTGATGGAATAAATGAGTAAAAAACAATTGGGATCTCATTCAATGGTTTTGTGTTATCGGATCCTTACATAAATGAAGCATCAGAATTGAGCCATCTTCCAAAATTTCCAAGCATAGAAAACCATCACTTTATGGATAACATCATTCCCCAGGTTGAATACCGAAGTGAGTATAGAAATATTCTATTTCCATCCCCATTCAATTGAAAGCACACCAAAAAGGATGGGAATAAATTATCCAATGAATCATTAGGCCTCCCAAAGAAAAAGTTTTTCTGGAAGCACACTGGAGTTGATAAAATATGATGTCCACTGTCAAACTATGGGTAGTCCACTACAATTGTCTATCTATAGACAAATAAATTTAGCGCTTCTTGGGAGGAAACCCATGTTTTCTTTTACTTTTATGAAATTTTAATTTCTTTTTAGTTTTTCATTATATGAATAATGAATTCTCTTTTTCAGGTAACTTCCCACGGTCCTAGAGCCACCTTGAATTCCACTGAATCCCCAACTTCTCCAGTAGACCTACCACTAGATGGAGGTGACAACCCACCAAATCCAAACCAGGGGGAACCTATTTCCCTTTAACTCCTTCTCTCTCTCAATCTCTTTATTATTATTCCCCTCTCTTTTATTTTATTTTTCTACCTCTTTCTTCATCAACCCCTTTTTTTTACTGTTTCATTTTTGTGTGGGTGTGACTTTATAAAAAAAATCTTTAAAAACCTTAAAAACTAAAAAATAGAAAAATCATAAAAAAAATGCAAAACCAAAAGAGTCATACTTACTCTACTTCAACTTTGAAAATTTGTACAACAATTTTGGGGAGTCCAAAGACATAGTTTCATCTCAAAAATTTTGTGTTTTCATCATGACTTTGGATAAAGAATTTTGTGTCAAAATTAACAAATTTTCAATGCTCAATTTTTTATTTGGAAAATGCTTTTCCCAAACTGTGAGGAACAACATTTGCTTTCATGAAAAGGCCACCTATGTACACCTTTCAAAATGTGTGTTTTAACACCCATTTGTGAGTCTTGAGTTTGTGGACCTTCGAGCTTAATTTCCTACCTTAGTGTGCATTAATATGATAGAGGCATTTTCTGAACCACATGAGAATCAAAATAGCCAAATAGCCTCCAATTTCCCTTAAATTAATCCTCCTTTCGAAAGCCCCTTCAAGACTATGAAAAACTTGTCTTTGATAGCCACATTATAAGCCCAATTCCTTTTCCCACCCAATATCAACATGGATTTTCATTGCATAATTTTTTGAAATTTAAGTGTGGGGAGGAATGGATTTCATTGTTTGGGTACCCTATTGTTGATTTCACCATTTTATCATATGCTTGAGGGAAAGGATTCATTTCAGTGTGTGGAAGAGGTTATCATTCAGAGTGTTTTGGGTAATGTAATGTACTTTAATTTATGTAATTTTGTAATTTTTATTGACAAGTGTTCAAAAAAAATCAAAAGTGATGAAAAAAAATAAAAAAAAAGAAACAAATGGGTTGTATCATGGGTAGGTCAAAAATCACCCTTACTCAACCTTTGATCTTGTTATACCTATTAAAATTAGTTTCGTGAGGAGATCAAACATGGGTTGGGATATGAGTGTGAGATCTATTTTAAGGTCAACTTTCGAAAATAAGAATAAAAAAAGGAAAATAACAAAAAGAACACTTGCATTATATTTTTATTGGGAGAAGTTTTGTGGTTTGTAAATACTTAATCTTCTCATCCCATTCAAATTTTCTTCCTCTATTGTGTCTTTCATCACACAATAATTCCCTTGTAAATATGTGTTTTCATTTCCTTCTATGTTTTATTTCAAAAAAAATGTGCATTTCTTTTTCTATGTTGCTGTTTTACCCCCTTTTTTCTATCTTTTGGATATAATCTTCTTACCATCCCATAGCCACATAAAACCCCTTAAAAATACCTCTTGATTCTTGTGCACTTTGCATAGGTATTGTAAATTGAGAGCTTTTTCAAACTCTATGATTTTTACTTTTGGTTGGTGAAAGAGTGAACCTCCACAAAAGAATTTTATCATCTTGAGATGTGTGAGTTTTGAGTGTCCATGTTTTCCATTTCTAAATTTGAGCATGAAAAAATGAATTAGTTTTGGAAAATTGTTTCTGTATCAACATGTGGTGGAATTCAAAATGGATGAGTGAAATAGTCTAAACCTCCCATGATTGAAGAAAACAAAATTTTAATATTTGTTGGTGAGTGAAAATGATTTTTTCATGTTTTTCTATTTGTTGCACATGAAGACATTCATAAGACTATGTTTGGGGGAGTTGATGTTGTTAATATTTCCATTTCTTATTATATACTCCCTTTACTGATTTTATATGAAATGTGCATAATTTGTGTGAAATATTAATGTTTTAATAATAATTATAATTTTTGAGCATTTTTAGAAGTAGTCCAATTGGGTCAGTTTAATATTTTATTTATAAATATCACCATAATTATCCAAATTGTTTTGCTTTTGTTTTTTAGGATTTTTATTTCAATATATAAAATTTCATTAGAAGGTACCATGATCCAATTCTTCCATTTGAAGGGTCATATGGTCCTCACAAACAAGGCCAAAGAATCTATGAAGAAACTGGATGATTCATGAAGATTTACTTACTATGATAATTACAGAAGTCCAAATTCCATTATTATCCACCATAGTTCTGGGGAAAAT
Source organism: Viscum album (assembly GCA_963277665.1). NCBI lineage: Eukaryota > Viridiplantae > Streptophyta > Magnoliopsida > Santalales > Viscaceae > Viscum > Viscum album. Next base: position 450,495 of record CAUJRU010000299.1, on the reverse strand, counting down.
TTAAGGAGTCTAGGATAAAAATTTAAAGGCCTAATAATAAGAAAAATGGGCCCAAATGATGCATTGAAATCCAGCTCACCATTCTGGATGACAAATAAAATCAGTACAATATTCATGACATATCTCAAGATGTAAAGATCCAATCAGGCTGAGATTTTTCAGTGTAAAATAGGAGATATAGTAGGCCGACATGGTTGAAGAAATAATTCGGTTTTTAAGGAATGTTCCTATTCAAAAACACTTTCACATTTTGGACTTCAAAAAAACTGGATTGAAATAGACAGATTACAATTGTTTAATCAACCGGTCATAACATTGCCTACATAGATCCAAATGACTCCAAATGTTTCAAGTATTCGTCCAAAATTATTATGTACAACTTTGATGAATGGGATATTTAGATATTCGACAGTCTGAATAGACAACATGGCGATGTAATTGGAGGGACATATTGGGAATGCAAACAGTCCACTCCTTGGGCAATAAATACTCTCCCCTTCTCTCCTTGATAGGGGTTGGAATTTAAGAAGAGAGGAGATCATATTTGCATGACCAAAGCCTTTCCAAAGGATTGAGAGGATCTTCCATACTCATTTTTTCACTTGAGATACCTTTCCTCCTCTCCTTGTTTTCATTTACTTTTATGTTCTTCATTGTTGTAATTTTGTAAGTCCTTTCCTTTGTAATTCTATGTTAATGAAAGTTTCTTCTTCAATATATCTTATTCTCATCCACCTTATGTAGTTTAATATTAATGTTCTTAAAATATCCTAAATCAAGTTAAAATCCATTCTCTTATTTTTCTTCCTTATTCAATCGAAATTATGTTCTTAATTCTCTTCATCGTTTGTGTGTGTGTTCGGTTAACTACTCTTATCTTGTCCCTTTCTTTTTCTTCTTTTTAAAATTCATCACCATAAACATATATTACCAAATTAATAAAAAACTTAATGGATGAGTAAATATCTCATTGGGGTGAGTTTTAACTTTGGTATGTTAAGCGATTGAGAGCATTTTCTCAATGAGTATTCGTTGAATTAACAATGTGTATGTTGGACTTAGCAAGTCATGGATTAATGACTTGTTTTCTTTAACACATGGTTTCCATGAATTATTGGAACCATAAATATACTACCATAATCATGATATGATCAAGATTAGAACCCTAAATTATGTTAAGGCTTGGAATAAATCCTTAACACTTGGGAATTCAAATCAACATCAACTTGTGACATGTGTGTTAATTTAAATGCAATATAAAGAAAAGCTCAAGGATATCAAAAGCTTAACTACATAATGATGAACTAACCCCAATAATTTTAAATTTGTTAAATCAATCATAATCATTTATTAATTTCAATTAAGCTCTGAAAACAAACCCCCCAATCAAAATACAATAAACTAAAAACAAAAGACTATTACAAAGTATCATTGCCGAGGATTCGACCCGAGTGCTGCTATACACATTAGCAGAGCACCAGAACTTTGACCGGTCGATAGTCGACAATCGGCCGTGCATTTTATTCATGTAACGAGGACAAATGGTGTCATGCATTTTTACATCGTACGATAAGGGAAAATATGCTATTAATTTTAATGTCATGCATCATGGACGCTTATGGTATTTATGCAGTTTAATATCTTACATCTTGGACTTGGGGGATATGTAGTTTTCATTCGTGCTTCTAGGACAATGTGTGCAACTACAAAAAGTATTTCTTCAAGAATATTTCATTGTTTTTAGTTCTAATAAGCTCTTCATCCATTGATATTAAAGAATAAGCTCCATTTGAGTAGACAATATGTATGGAATAAGTTCCTTCCCACTTTGGATCAAGCATTGGAGGTTTATTTCCTATTATCATTGGAGTCCTAAAGACCAATACCAATTATCCTTGAATAAATGAATGAAGGTGAACGTTCTTGTTAAAACATCACGCTATTTTGTTTTGATATAATTCTAAATGATGCAAAGTATTCAATATTTTTTCGTCTGACCATTCCATCTCATTAAACCATTTCTGAGACCTCTCATATGTTGACAATTGATCATAGATTGAAACTCTTAGTGAAGTAAATTACATTTCAATTGGAAAAACGGCTTCTGTTCCATATACCAATGAATAAGTGGTTTCCACGGTGGTAGTATGGGTGGTAGTATGATAAGTCCATAATGCATGAAAAAATTTAGCAGGCCAAGATTTCTTATCTTTATCGACCATCTTCTGGAGTATATTTGATAGTGTCTTATTAAAAGCTTCTATCAATCCATTGGTTGTCGCATGATAGCGAGATGAATGGTTCGACTTGATATTGTGCTCCTGATATAAAAATGTTACCTCAAAAAAATAGAAATATGTGCCATTGTTAGTTAATATAGTATGAAGGACACCCAATAAAGTGATGATGTCTGTTTTGAAAAATAAACAATGGTTTTGGCTCCGACTTCATTGAGATGAATTGCCTTATCCTATTTAGAAAGGAAGCTAGTAAAAGTAAGAATATACTTGAACTACTTAGCTTTTGGTGGAGGATAAGGTCCTACTACATCCATTCCCCAGGTGAAAATTGGCCAGGAGTATTTAGCTATATGTATTAACTCTGAGGGTTGATGAATGAAGTTGGAAAACATTTTCCATGGATGACATTTCATAGTGAAATCTGTACAATCCTACATCATTGAAGGCCAAAATATCCAAGCCTTCATATTTGATTAGAAATCTTGTGCTCAGACTGGTGAGCACCAAAAGCTTTGGAATGCACATCATTAATGATAGATACATTTTTCTCTCCATAAATACATATGAAGAGGATTCCAGCAAAGCCTCATTTTTAGTGGATCATCTGGTGATCTAGACTATCATAAAGAGTAAAATTGGCTGCTTGTCACTGGATATGTTCTTTTTCATCCCTATCTAGTAGAAGTTCTCCATTTTTAAGATATTACATGATGTGTGTTCTCCATACAGTGGTATGACAATACTGCTCAGAAATATGGCTAATTTAATTAATTTCCCCCATTATGGTTTGAAAAACTAGTGAGACCATATGATGATGAGCTATGTTGATGACTGTCTCATCCCGATTTAGATCTGCCAAGGCTATAGCTGCATTAGATAGTGCATCATCATGGGCATATTTTGATCACGCGACATATAAAAATTTAGGCTGTGAAGTAAATTGATCCATTAACCCTTTGAAATAATCACATAGAGGTATTAACTCTTATTTTTGGATATAATATTCACCATTGATCTATTTGATTACCAATTCCAAATCAAAATTCACTTTCATGTTATTCACTTGCACATGAAGTTCCAATTCCATGTCTGCAATGAGAGCATGATATTATAATTCATTGTTGATACCTACATCTGATAATATGAAGGATTAAGGAAATACTGCATTTTATAGTGAGATAAGTACAATTCCAAACCCCACATTGTTGAGTTTAGGGGTTTCCATTCTCATCCTTGTTGGACTTCTGGAGGCACCATCAAGTTACATCTCTCATGTTTTGGGATTATCTTGAATAGAGAAGACATGATCATCAAGAATTTCAATATTCAATGATGTATCTTATGTAGATGGATGTTCAACATGGATGTCAGCCAGATCTTGACCTTTTATTGCCTTCTAGTCACAAACTGGATATCAAACTCTTTAAAAATAACTTCCCACCATGTCAGATGCCCTATAAGCATAGGATGACAGATGATAAATTTGAGCAGGTTATTACTATATACCAATTGGAACTTATGATGTTGTAGATAGTATCTCAATTTATGAACTGAAAATATTAATGCTAGGAAACACTTTTCAATACATTTATATCGAGTTTCTGCATCAAGCATACTTCAACTGTGATAGTAAAGGTTGTTCTCATTTCCAGCATCGTTCTTTTAGCCAAGAAAAGAACCCAGTGATCACTCTAAATCTGTCACATAGAGAATAAGTGGTCGTCCTTCAATAGGTGGAATTAATACTAGTGGTATCAAGAGATACTTCTTGATGTATGATATGATTCTTGAAAATATCCAGTCCATTTTTAGGTGACTCCCTTCTTTATTTATTTGGTGAAGGGAAAACACTTTCCTACTAAATTGGCTATAAAGTGCCAAATATAGGCCAAGTTTCCTTGGAGTCATCTATTTTCACTAAAATTTCTAGGAGGTGACATGCCAACGATAGATTTTGTTTTATTGGGATCAACTTCAATACCACGATGGAATACAAAGAAGCCAATGAACATTCCTAAGGTTAATAAAAATAACATTTCAAGGGGTTCAACTTCAAACTGTGTTGCAAAAAGGATTATTGAATGTGGTCTCCAGATCAGACAAGTTATTGGAACACTGTCTTGATTTGACTACCAAATCATCCACATCACATCCAACAAATTTTCTTATGATGGGTTTAATGATATGGTGCATGGCATGTTGATATGTTTCACCTGCATTCTATAAGAAAATTTTATTAACTGATTGAAAAAATACACCTTGAGGGGCTCTGAAGGTTGGATATTCTTCATCATCTAGGGCCATAAGGAATTGATTATACCCATAGTAGCCATCCATGAAGGAAATAGATTCATAGACAGCTTTTGAATAAATTAAAATCTCTTTGATCAGAACTGGAAAATCATCTTTAGAAAAATTCTAGTTAAGATCTCTGAAATCAATGCAAACATTGATTTATCCTTTCTTCTTTTTCACTGGGACAATGTGGGAAAACAATTTGGCATATAGAACTTCCCTGAAAAATTTATTCTTTATATTCTTGTCAAATTTAGCCTCAGTTTTAGAATCTTAAGTTGGGTTTGTTATTCTTGTTACCTGCTTAAATCTGCGATGTCCTTCGGCAAACCCAGATGATGGGTGGCTACATTGATATTAAGCCCCAACATTTCACTATTACTCCAAGAAAATATATCTTGACATTTCTTTAAAAATTATGTACCCAAATCGTTCTCTTCATAAGTCATAGCCTTAGTAATTATATTGGGGTGTGGATATCCTTCTATACCCAGATTTATTTCTTTGAGCTCATCCACAATGGTGGATACACCTTCCTCAAATGTGGGAGGAGTGTCCCTCAGATATTCCACTTCTTCTGTTTCATGTTTCATAGTACATGACGAAACATTAACTTCAGAGTTATGAGTGGAATCATTATTTAAACATCATGAAGAATATGCCACCATTTCTGACCCTAATAATGATGAAGGGTCATTAAGGGGAAATAAAGAGGAGATGATGGATTGGGAATCAACATCATTGACTTCTGATATAATTTCTATAACTTCTTCTATTCTATTTGACGATGTACAGAGTTTTTGTAGTTCAGTGGATGAAATGAACACATCTTCATTTGATCTTTCATCAATGATTGGTAAATCAACAATTTCTACCATGTTTCCAGGCTCAATTGTTGTGATTGAAATTATGGAATTTATTGGGATATTTCTTGGATTTGGGTTTACCATTTCAATTTGATTAATAGGAAACACATAATCTATACTCAAATGTATGAATGAATTTTGCTGGGGTCTTTTTCAGTCCATTCGAATCATTAAATCTAGTTATTTCTTTTGGAATGGACCTCATTTCCATTGTGTGATAAAACTCTACCTCAATGTATTGAGATTCACATGTTTTAAATAGAGCCTTGTCACCATACAATGTCCCAATTTGAGAATTGATACACTACTTAAGACATTGGTGGTATGACGAAAGTATGGCAACATGTTGATGTAGCCAAGGCCTTCAAAGAAGAATGTTGAAGGTTGTGTCATGATGAACAAGCATTAAATCTGAATTATATACACAATCTCTATACTGAGTTTGAGTATAATCTCGACAATAGGTTCTTTCTCATTCTTTTCATATCCTTGCAACATTAATGTGGAAGAAGATACGCCAAATTTAGTAATGCCCAATCGACGAAGTGTATGAACGTGAATAAGGTTGACTCTGGATCTATTAACAATGAAGGATCTTCAGATGTCTATGTCATTGAACTTTCTAGATAGATACAAGGTTTTAATATGTCTGTGTACACAATCGACATCATCTTCATCTGTAAAAGATATGACTGCATGACATTATGTAGGATCATTCTCTATACATAAAACCTCACCCGCAACTACTTCAATTTCAAACTCTTGAGGACTTAACAATGCCTCAAAAATTTCTTCTCGATTATAATTTTATAGAATTAAGGCTTCCAAAATAGACAACATGTCTGATACATTGGCCAATTTCTTCAATACATCATACATTTGGTACAAAGTTCTATGTTTCCCTGCATGTAGATATGGTTTGGTTGGTGCCTTGGACATTGATGCTTCTGATGTAGATGTAACCTATATCAGAGAAGAAGCTTTAAATAATCATGGATATGGTAGATTAAACTGATTTGGTCCATATAATTGTAAAGAAAAAGGTTTTGTGACTTCCAATTTTTCTTCCAAAATAATCATTTCAGGACCGAACCTATCATGCATGGAAGAATGTTATTGTTCTTGTTGAGCTTTCTAAAGGGCTCTTGCATGAGTTTCCACCACCTACAGTGTTCATATAGGGGTAGAGTTAAAATAGTGGATTCTAGAATATCCATTTCTTCCCCTCTATCCTTGACAATGTCCTCTTCCTTAGGTTCCCCAATTAAATACAAGGAAATCGTGCTCATTATAATCAGAATCACCATTGGCATAAGGATCTGTCAAGTGGATGATGTTGGTGGAACAAATGAATAGCTATTCATCTGATGAAGATTCTTCCTAACAGGTTGGTTTTGGTTGTACCATTTGGCAGGGTAGTGCTCGTGCTTTTGAAGCAGATGGCATGAAATCTTCTAGGTTCAAGGACAAGTTCGGCCTTAACATGAGCCCTTCTTCTTCTGACTGATCTTTATCCTTCTGATCACCTAGTTTCTCTAAGGATTTACCTTTTGATTAAGGTAGTTTTACTTTGGAAGGAGTAGAAGAATACTAAATTGTTTGTTTCAACTATGTTGGTAAAATGTCATGAGTTCAGATGATCATTTTCTTGATCATCCAATCATCAAATTTCAGCACATTTTTAATTTTAACTTATTTCTATTCACCTTCTTCCTCTGGATCTATAGCAGTAACACATGAACATTTTAGTTTTCCTTGTCCAGAGTCTTCCATTTTTGGTAGGTGATCCTTAAAAAACACTCCTTAATGGGATTCCCCAACATCTGGTGAAAGGTACAATAATTTAGAAGAACTTCAACTCCTTCTTTGATTGGTTTCTTTGTCCTTAGAAACTGAACCAAATTATTTTACAGAGTAGAGATGAAGTAACCAGGTACTTTTTCATTAAAGAAATAATAAATTTTTCTCTTTAATTACATAAACTATTTATACCTTTGATCTCTTTGAACATTCTGACGAGTTTTTCATTTCTGCGGATGCTTTGGATGCGAAGACCTTCGATACGATGAAGGTTTTGAAGTGGAAGAAGGTATAGATGCTGGCATGAGTGTAACAATAGCAGCCTTTTCTTTCTCTATTCTCCTTCCTAGAGTTGATGGAATTACATGAGTTTTAGCCCTACTTTTTATAATCTAATATTATATCTATTTAGAAATTGAAGTATGTTCTCGAAACCCTCATATGTATTTTTTAGGGATTAGTGGTGTGCATAATTCATCACATAGATTTTCCATAGAAATTGGAAGAAAATATAATTGAGGGAGTTCCAAACATAAGGAATACAATAATCATTTTCATCGAGCAATGAAATATAAAACACTTTCATTCCCCATTTTTCATTTTTAAGATAAAAAATATTAACGTTGCTAATGTTAACCAGAATTGAAGAAAGAATTTCTAATGGTGATTATCCCATCCAGTAATTGATCGGGATTGAAAACATGTATAACATACACAAGTTGGTCCTTGTAAAGACTGCACCTAACACCAAAGCTTTACTGATTCTTGATGTTGAGGATTTCCCATCATGCGATCAAAATGAAAAAAAATTGTGTTAAGTGTTGTTCTGGATCTCCTAATCCATTAATGATTGGGAAGGTTGTATTCACCAAATTTGGTGGGGGAGGAATCAGATACACCCTTTCAAGGCAAGTCATCTGTTCCAGCTAATATAGTGCACGTCGTTCTTCAATAGCTTCCAATCGAGTCATTAATTCCTCAATTGTGTTGTTAAGCATTTTGGAAATATTAGGATGAGTTGGAACCTGTACAGGTACATCAACTATAGATTGAGCTTGTGCAATGACTGGAAAAACCTCTGGTTTTGGTGTTGGAATTTTCCTTGGATAACCCACAGAAACATTCTTATCAGGATGGGTTTTATCCTACCTTAGCTATGTACTAAATGGAGGGAATTCATTAACCACATCTGTAGTAACCACAAATCCTCTTTGCTGAGAATTTACTACATGATGTGAAAGTTGACGATCTTCTTGGGGAGTACGTCAAGCATTAATACTGCTTCATGGTGACATTGTATTGAATAATTTCAACTCATCCATCTCCACATTTTGTTTTTTAAATCTCTATTCATGTGAAATAGATTGACCTTTTCCTATAGAAAAGTGAGAAAATATCTAACTTTTACCTTTCCCCTTGTTATATTTTTTTGGAGGGGTGGGAGTTGGTTATTTGAATTCATAAATAGATTTTGGGTAAGCCTCTGATTTCAGGTACATCCACCATCTTCATTTTCATATATGTGTACCATTTTATGGATATGAATTTCATCTTCTGAGTCCCCTAAACTAGTATCATTTTTTGGAGGGTCTTCTGTAATGGTGTTAATGACATTTACTGATGCATAATGAATTGACAACATTTTGTCGGTAACTTTGTAACATAATCTCCCTCTATATCTTCCATGAGACTCTTCTCTCATATATGATGGATTATTAGGAGTTGTTTGATGGATAGTAACCCAGAGGGAATCCAGGAATAGTTCAGTTGTGTGCTCTCTTTGTGGGTTCATCCATAATGGGGAGAAAACTGACTTCTGTTGAGAAGGGGACTATAGATGTGAAAAATCCCCCAACCTTGTACGTTGGGGATATTCATGTTCTTCTTCTTCTTCCATTTTTTGAACTTTTATTAATGAACATGATGGTTTATTTTAATGATCCCCCAGGCCTATAAGATTGTGTGGTTCTTAAAATGCAATGGATGAGATTCGTGCAACAGCTCTTCGGATTTTTCTAATTTTGGTTTGGACATTAGTTGGATGCATTATCCAATAACCACTGAACTCACCTTTTTTGGATGATTGATGTGATATTTTTATAAATTTTCATTATCTGATGGTTGATATCCTCTAAGAGGGAGGCCTGCTCAAGATTCTGAGATGCTTGATGTAAAAGTAACTCAACTGCTTGCTTTAATTGGGCCTAACTCTGATGACATCTTGTTGAAGCCTATTCTTGGGAATACATTTTATTACATACAAAATCAATTGATTGTAGCAGGCTATGGGAAATAACATTGCATGAAACCACTTTTTGCGGGAATTGCTGATTCTAGAGTGCAGTGAAATGCATTGCTCCTTGTGCACTGCATCCTCTCATAGGAGCAGCGGAGGAGGAATAAAAAATTTATTGGTGTATCCTCTTTATAACATTGAGGCATGCATGATGATGGGTTCTCTGCTTCTCTTCAATCATTGGATATTGGAGAACTAAGAGATACGACAAGTCAATTTGGCATTCCAACCCTTATATTACCTTTACATGATTCTTATATTCATCATATGGTCATATTTTGGTTTTTAAATGACAAAGAGTCTTCAATAAGCTGATGCGGATATCATGAATTCAATCTTCCACCATAAAATCTAGAATGATATACTAAGAATTTGGAAAAGGTCAGAACATGACTGGGTTTTCTCCTTTATCCAATTTTTTTCTCATGTTTCACATTTCTTCATCATCGTTCCCTAGATATTTATCCACTTGGTCTACCCAAAGTGGACACTCTCTATTAGAAGATAAATGATCTAATGGAGGCTCGGAGAATGACCATTACCCTACGATGTCTTCAGGAGGAGAAAGTGTTTCACCCGTCAATGACAAGACATCAGACATGACTATTCTTGAGATTGTAAGTTCCTCGAGATAGGAGGGTGTTCCCATATCTACATTTTCAATTATATAATTATCTTGATAATGAGAAATACTACATTGGAGATGACTTTTGGAGTGAATTCCATCATGGGGAGGACCACCATGGTGGATTACATCAAGGGATGAATCCTCTTATTCCATGGTCTTCTGGCCACATGGGGGGCTACCATAGCTCTCATCCAGATATAGGCTATCTAAAATGACCAAATTTTCATGAATCAAGAATTTGTGATGAAGTGTCTAATGGGGAAATTCAGAATATCTTCTACCACTCCCATAATTTGGTAATGAGAGGGTATGATCTTAAGCTACAACAGATAATTGTTTGAGGGCTTCCAGAACTCCAGCATTAAGAGAAGCTATATTCTTGCTTGACTCTTGATTTTAAAACCAATTTTGATGAAAGTTATTCATAGATGTTCTCTTAAACTTAGTTGGGAAAACTTTCTTGGAGAAGTGGTTATCATTGCTAGTTGAATGTGCCTTCCATGGAGTGGTTACCAGAATGGACCGATTACCTCCAAATGGAAAGGGAGTATGTTTTCGATCTTATTGTCCATGTGATGTGGGGGTGTTTTCTCCATAAACATCCTAGACTGGAAAAGAGGTGTGTATCTGCTCTGGGATGTCATGCTGATGTGTCATCCCATGTGTGGGGACATATTTATTTTTTTCTTCCCCTCGTACTACTAAAGTAGTTGTTATAATATCCTCGCATGATTCTAGAATATGGGCCAAAATTTGTGTCTACCCTTTCACCATTGATAAGATATATATGGTGACTTCAGTATCCCGAAGATGAATATGTATCCATTCCGTATTAGGAGTAGGTGTATGTGACTTCTTCTATCCTCCTTTTCTTGTCAATGGGTATTGACAGTACTCTTGTATGGGGGCAGAGAGTTCGGTCTGCCACAGATTTGTCATATGAGCTTTCCGACTGACTTCTCTAGGTGATGCGAAACATGACTGTTGGTAGGCTTGATGAATGCTGGTAGGGGTATGTTCCCACTAGCTATTTACCATCAAGTATGGTTCAAAAACATCCTTAAATAGTGGAATAAGAGACTGCTAGTAGAATTGGGGATTATAAGCAGGTGTACGTTCCTATTTACCAGTTTCCACCACATTGGATTAGAGAGATTCTTTAAATGTAGTCAAATGAGCCTGCTGACTGGATGATAACTTGTAATTAGGTTTATATGCCTGTTCACAGTACTCCATCGGATTTATTTGGTGGTATTGGTGGGTTTCTACCAGACGAGTTTGTTGGACAACAAAATTAGGAAAAATGGGTGTATGTGGTCGCTCATTGTTTCCCATCAATTTAGGTTGATGGACTTATTTGTAGGGGGTAGTGGTAATAACCTACTCCCTGTTGACCGGATGTTTTCCCTGGTGGTTCTTCTTGCATGCCCGGGTTTGAGAGACCTAGGCTGAATGTCTAGAGGAAACATCCCCATCATGTTGGGGGTTCACTTCCATGCGATTTTGTTGGGGTTGATTGTTGGTGTGAGTCCTCATGAAGGATCTTACATCATTGAATTGAGGTCCATGAGTGACCTCTCAATCCAACTCTCTATAGTACGGGTGGGAATGATTGTCGCATTCGGGAGATGAGGACACGAAATGGTTGAAGATAGTGGTTGGCACCATCTGCTGCTTGATCATCGGTCATCATTGGCTGGATGATCGAGGATTTTTATTGACCTAGAGGGCCTGTCAGGCATCCTATAATGCTAAGATTATACCATGCTTGCAATACTCCTTTACCAACACATTGGAATCCCAATGTTAAAGATGTTGGGTGGGTGATAACGGACATCCCATGGATGAGAATCTATCCTGAGCAGCAGTTGGGATGTTGAAAAAAGTTGTCTTGGTGAAATGAATTTTGGACTGAAGGGAATTATGAGAGAGAAAAATAAAAACAAAAACAATAAAATTCATTAAAGAAACATCTATTTAGATGGATACATGAAGGATTGATTCCTTTGTCTAACCTTCCTTAATTAATTGATAGGATCCTGACATGTTGGTAACATTATTAACATGGTTAAGGATTCACGTCGGGTTCACCATTTTTGTATCATAGTTCTTTGAAATGTGTGTACTAGTTTTAAGAATCACTACTTCCAGACGGGTTCCATTGGATTTTTTCATGGAATTAGAAACTTCCAAAGGTTCTTTATCCAAAGGGGGCCTACTTTTCAAATCCATGCATTCGTTATGTTTGAACTTTTCAATACATAAGAATGTGCATTGCTCAAGATGATGGGAGGTCGGACTCATCACACCCTTTTGGGGGGAATTATTGTCTACTCTATGACTATCTTTATAAATTTAAGATATTTTCTAGAATGAGTATTAATTCACCAAGTATAACATAAGTTTCCCATATAATTTTTATTAACTTATTAACATGTGTAAAAAACTAGAATCATTTGTATATATTCTAGGATCTTCATTAATGGAGATATACGTATGTATTAGAGATTATCCATCAATGTTATCCTCTCATCTACTATTTAGTGATTATTTTAATCATTTTTTTTATGATACTAGTTTTTAATCCACTCAGTGGGACACAGTGGAATTTATTGTCATCCCGGGAGATGATGGTTTGTTTTGATATTGGGATCATACCCGTGAAATGGGTTACCTACATATCTTTGTGAAAGAAATAAAAACCCTCATAGTTCAATTCCTCTTAATGTGACACATCATACCTTTTAAGGTCATGTGATAATGACCTAGTCATACAGTTTAATGTCATGTAGTAAGGACATCCGAGCAAATGGTTCTTAGTCAATGTTTGGTATGGGACATATGCATAAGTAGCCAAAAGAATCATTGAAAAAATATAGGTTTCCATGTAAGATTAGACCCTGTTAAGAATATGGCCCATGGAGAACATGGTGGATTTGAACCTCATGGAGGCTTCCTACGTATCCCATGTGGATGGGAATCAAAAACCACGTAGTTCGATGAATCACGTAGGAGAGTATAGTCCTTTGAGAGAAATGAGTTTGGGATTAATTTATGAAAAGGAATCCTTCACAGTTTTTGGGGTTTAATTTGGGACATAATCTTAAATAGTATTCCCAGATTAAGGGAATTGGGGATGTATTTTTGAATATGATATTATGTGATCTTGGGTCCTAAGAGGGATTCCTTCGTATCCTGGTTTGAACTGGAATCAGAGTTCTCATAGTTCCTTCACCATGGGTGTTGGTAAAAATGTTTTAATCCTCAAAAATCTCTAATCCCATGTGAGTTATGCACAGTGTGAGAAACAAGAGGATGTGAATGATTCAACAATTAGACATACACTTTTATTCCTCTATTGGGGGAAGAGGGTGAGCCTATGATGGCCAGTATGGACATGGTCTAGGTGGCCTGGGAAGAGGGATTATCGATGATCCCTCCCTCTGGTCACATTATAGTGTACAATGGTCCAAATGAAATGAAGAAGGGATAAATCTTAGGGGATTACACATGGATGGCTTCCCTTAAACTGATCTGGGTAGGGGGGGATATTTCTCTTTTTCTTGCATGGAAAAGAAACCATGTACTTTACCTTCTATACCATAGATATGAGGTTCCATCTCTTTGAGAATTGAGAGGCCAAGACCTAAAACCTAATTCCCCAAAACTGGGAACATCCCAGCACTATTATTGGGAGAAAGGTTCATGTGACTATGGATATACAAAACCACAGACACTCCATGAATCATAACCCCATTGTGAAACTAATGTGTGAATCCTCTGACCGCGGATATACAAACCCAAATAGAAGACATGTGGATGTGCCTTTCCCAAAGATTTGATGTGTTAGGAGATTTTGGTGGAGGTCTCAATAGAATCTGATTCAAACAAGGGATCTAATTATGAATAATTCTTTCCATTAATGGATTGGATGAGGGCTTGATGGCTTGTATACTGAGGGAATTGAATGAGATAGAGGCACCAAGTAGATAAGGTCAAACAAGTAATGGCACACAAGTAGGCTTGGGCAACCTGATGTTCACTTAAACGAAGAACAACATTTATGGTAATACATGGGCAACACCTGGATGATTCCTTAAAGAGTATTCAGAGGTGATTCCAAAAGTGAGGTTCTCAAGTTTCTATTAAAGGAATAAGTGGCACACATGTGTTTTTTATTTTGGGTGGTTGGGCGCTTTAGGCACACATGTGTTTTTATTTTAAACACTAAAAGGAATTAAGCCCTATGATCCTCTCAAAATTCCTCCACATTAGGTGTTAGAGAACAACCTTGAATGTTTCAGAGGACTTGGGCGAAGCACTAGGGAGACCGGATCATTAATTGGGCTTCAGGTAAATTTTCCTGTACAAATGAATGCCCCAAGAGTCAATTTATTGGAAAAAATTGTACCTTGGGAGAATAGAGTTTGGGCATTCATGTAGGTTGTGAAACAGATGGGGCGAATTAATAGGTTTCACAATAGATGGGGGTGCATAAGTAGGTTGCGTGCCGATTCCCTTTTGGTCTGACTAGGGCGACCCAAAGCCCATAGCTTTGAAAATCTTGATTTTATTCATGTATTTTTTCCTCTTCTTTCAAAGGTTTTTCCCTTTGTAATTTTCTAGACACATAGACGGAATAGAGTTTCAACAATCATACCTATATATTTCCACGGGATCTGATGAAAATCTATTTGACTGTTTGATGGAGGAGTTGTACGAATTCCTAGCTTTCAAAGGAGATGAGGGTTTCAACATGAAAGAGTTGTTGAGCCACTAGAGAAAATTAAATGTGGAGGAAGGCATTGATTTAACTACTTATATAATGGTAAAAAAGTAAATTCACCAATTTTAAAATAGCGGAAAATTTTTTCACACGGTTTAGCCAAATCATGCACCAATCGTGCGCAATTCACTTCTATAGGGAGAACATCACATAGTTTTATACACCGTTAGACTAATAATGTGAAAACTATGAAACCCCACAATGTCACAAAACCTCCAACACTTGCATGATCATGTTCTTTTGTTTTCACTATTGCGTACAAACCATGTGTCCCATCCCTTCTTCCCATTTTGGGGCTTCAGGCTCCGAACAAGCCCCAGATGCACCTAATTCCACTTTAACAATATTATGCATCATATATATATCCATTTAAAAGGTATTAGAACCAAAAAAACTATGGTTCATACCTTTATGAAAATTAGAGATGTTATAATTAAGGTATTCATTATATAAAATCCTAATTATTTAGAATTCCTTGGTGATGGAATGAGGATATGTTTGATGTCTTGGTAGGATCCTTGGCACTAATACAATTATTTCTGGTGTTATGCATTCCAACGTTATGTAATATGTATTTCTATCCCATTTGGATATTTATATTGTGATTTTAACCATAGATTTATTTCATGATAAAGTTATTATAGAATTTTTTATTATTATTTATTCGTGACATATTCCTCATGTCATTATTATTCCATTATTGATTCCACTATAGGAAACCCCTTGTTAAGTGTTTGTTCTCACCATACATATGGTTCCATTTCCATGGGTTATGATGAATTGTAATAAAAATTATATTTATATTAGGGTATTATGTGTTGAGTATTTTTTTTGGATTGTTCAAGACTTATTATGTAATAAGAAAATT
The DNA here is from genome assembly GCA_963277665.1 of Viscum album. Lineage (NCBI taxonomy): Eukaryota > Viridiplantae > Streptophyta > Magnoliopsida > Santalales > Viscaceae > Viscum > Viscum album. The sequence continues at coordinate 434,716 of CAUJRU010000299.1, read as the reverse complement.
GGGTTATCCTGGGAAACATTTCCATTGGAGGAGAATTATATGTGTTCTTCTAAGTAATTTTTCTCTAATTATCTAAATCTATAAAACGAAAAATTGATCGGTTATATAATTTCATCAATATTTTTTAGTTATACTGTATTTATGAATGACTATAGTTGTGTCGTGTAATTTGGTGTTGATGCTAGAATGTAATGTATGAGTTTTCAGCACCAGATATGGGAGATTGGGTTCATGCTATTATAATTGGTATAAAATTTGGGATTAAATAAAAATAAAAATAATGGAGTTATTTATTATGTAAAATTTAAGGGTTATAAATATCATTTAGGGATGATATTTTTTAAATTTATGATGACTTCATTTATATAGATGCCTTCTGAGGTCTTCTGTGTTTTGATTTTTAGGTGATTAAAGATATTTTGAAACATGATTACTATGTTCTAGAAAGAATACATGATTGGGCTGTAGATAAACCTTATGGTTGGAATATTTTCTAATATCGAGTTAATTATTCTGAATTATGAGAAATGATTAATTAATTTTGGAATATAATATGTTTTAACCTTTTGGATAGAAGAGTAAATAAAATTCATAATTATTCAGGTTATTTTTTGGTAGATTAATATATTTCTAGGATAATATATTTACATGATTATTGGTTATAGTATATATTTTGGAATATATTTCAATTTATTATTGAGCTTTTACAAATCTTGATATGAACGTTAAGTTGATTTTCGAATAAAATGTTATCAAATCAGTCATATTTTTTGGTATAAAATTTGGTCAATAAAATTTTGAAGAGTATTAGAATTTATCTACTTATGGAATGATTTGAGTTGTATATTGGGTGTTATTGTATAGGATTTAAATATTTTTGTGTTACATATACACATGAATGTTTATTCAAATTTAGTAATATCTTAACTTATGTTAACCCTCTTGGTTTTACTATATTGATAGAGGTAGGTGGGATATATTTTCATTCTTTTTTGGATGTTTTGACCCATTAAAATTTTATTTTTTCTTCTTTTGGAATGAAAAATTCGTCATGGTTTTTTATCATTAAAAATTTTGAGGATGAAATTTTTGTCAGACGGGAAGAATGTAACATCCAATAATTTTAGTATGCATTACATTAAATAAATATCTTATTGAATATCTTGTATTGCAAGCGACACCAAATTAAAACAAACGAATACATAATTAATTTTATAAAACATATTGTAAACATAAATACATTATAAAATATATTAAAAAATTGACACTCATTGGTAATTTATTTGAAAAAATTCAAGAAAACTTATTGTTTAAAAAAGTCAATATTTTATAAAGAAATTTGATAAATACATATTATAATTAAAAGATAAATTTCCAAAATTCAGAATAATAATTTTTTAAAATGGAATTCATTTTTACATTCATAATTAAAAATTTATCTTAAGGTGAATTTTATAAAATTTTCTAGAAAATTTCAAATTTTATTGAATAGTTAAATTTTGTTTTTACTATATAATGTGTACTGAGGTTGAAAATAATTTTTATTTCTTTTATATATAAATAAATAAAATGAATTTAATATTTTTAATTATCATAAAAAATCATAGGTAATGATTTAATATTATTTTTTTCCATTTAAAAAAGTTATCATGATAAATGTTTTCCACCATGACAAAGGATTAAAAGGGGTTATCCTAAGAGATAAGGCCACAATTATCACTACCACGTGTCCAAATTTGATTGGTTGAGTGAATTTATATCCTTCCCCACCATACCATTGAAAATTGTTTTTTTAGTTTCACTTTACTTAAGAATGAAATTTATTACAATTATAAGTTCTTAATATTTACAAGGGTGTCACTCCTTGCACTTATAAAAGGATAACCTGGACACCTCACTTATTCACACTCTTTGAGAATATTATATCAATTAAACTCTAACAGAAACCTTACCTATACTATTAATAAAATCCTAAATATTATGGTCTCATCAATGGATTAATTTTTAAAGGAATTAATCACTTAGTAAAGGATACCTCCTAGTTAGATGAGTTTTTTTTATTTTTCATTTCTATTATCTTCTGTTACCTCAAAAAAAATTACCCTACCAAATTAAATTTTATAAAATCAGTTAAATTAATTTAATTAAATCTTATTATGTTAATTTTAAATCAATTAACTACTTTCATCTAACCTTTTCTAAAAATTAATAAAATGTCACCCATGTTATGTATAGATCAATACCTCAATGGATGACATACTTATTTTTATCACTGAAATTCATGAAGGTTTTTATAAATGTGTTTAATGAATAAATAAAATATTTATGAACTAATTATTTTTCTATAAATATAAAAATATACACATACCATGATTATGTCCCACTCATTTGAAAATAAAAATGTCGCATGTGTCTATATGCCGACTACCGCCTCCATGAATGACATATTTGATTTTCCATTACCATTATTAATTTATGGTTATAAAACATTTAATGATTTAATATGATGTTTATATCATTATTTTGGTTATATAATGGGTATATTATATCTTTATTAATTTACTAATAGAATAAATTTTTATGGAATTAAAATTCCAAGAAAATGATATTTTAGAGACTTCCATGCGAATCGCCATCATAAATTATATAAAGTGACCATCTAAATTTATAAATATATTGAAAACATACTCTATACATTTTAAAACATTATTCAAATTAATAAATTGTAGATATAATGTGATTACCAAAATTGTTACTCTAAAAAAGATTAAAGGGTTAAACTACTTACAACTGATGATCAATTTTTACAAAAAAAGTAGTAATAACTATGTAAAAATGAACATAAAGAATTAAAATTGATATTAATAAAAATTTATAATGTCATTAAATAAATTATTAATTAATATAATTTAATTATATTTGATGTTTAAATATGTGAAATAATGTAGTGAATAATGAAATGGTTTTCTCTCTCAAACTTCTTTCATTGAGACATGTTTTGAATTACGCACTTATTTCCATTATATAGTGTATATTCTTCCATATTGAAATATATTATATCACAATTCAATATTAAATCATGGTAATTAATATTGTATTTAAAGATCTCCCTTTCAAGAGGACATTATTCATGTTTTATAATATTTTTAAGGGTTTATTTTACTATTTCAATTTTATCAGGATTTTTTGTTTTCTAATTTTCATTGGGGGAAATTGGTTGTTCATTATCATATAAAACCCATATATTTTCTTATCCATGAGTTATTTATTGGGTTATAATTATTCTTTTATTTTTTCTCTATTTGGAACTCAAAACCACTAAAATATTGTTTATAAGAAATGTCAACCTTATTTCTTTTTTTTTGTCATGAACCATTATCATCCATATCCATATTATTTATTTTATTTCAAGAGTATTATTTAATTTTAAAAAATTATTTTTACTAATAATGTTTTTGTAACATTATGTTTTTATTCAAAAAATTAAAAGTAATCTTGTTATAATTTTTAATAAAATTCATTGTCGACTTTCATTTCAAAACTGTGAAAAATAATATTTTTAACATCTTATATGTGAAGACATTTTTCCACAATTATGACAATTATTTATAATTATTCATTCATTCAAATATTTATTGGTTTTTAAAATTAAACCCTTATTTTCATTTTTCTCTGAATATTTCATTTTGAATATTAAAAGATTAATGCTTTAGAATTATTAATAAAGGAGCTTCATTTCAATTATGTTCATTTTTATTTTCAACTCCATAATTAATATCATTATTTTTATTTATTTTCAAGGTTTTAAATTGGTAGTTATCACATAAATACATTAGTGTAATTTATAGGGATAAATCAATATATAGCTTAACACATAAAATATTAGGTAATAAAAAAATATGTTTTTTTCCTTAAAATATATTTTTGTATCAGTACAAAAAAGTGGATGTATGCTCTGGTATAGATGCACGTAGGGGTAATAACATTGAAAATGTTGTTTTGGTATTAACTCAATATTGTCTTGGGGAATAACTAGTATACCTATGGACACATGTAGTTTGACACTCCAAGGGACTATTATTTTGATATTTCACATATTTCATTACAAACCCTTAAACCTAAAATGTCAAACATCCCATATCTTAACCTCTTCTTATGTGATAACTTTTGTAAATGTTAAGAAAACTATATTTTAAAAAGATATTTTTTACACCTATTTTTTTATAATTTATTGTTTCTTAACCTTTACTAGGTATATGTTTTAATGACACCATACACCTTATTTTTATTCCTATTATAAGATAATATCTTATGGGGGTTTTATGAGACATGTATTTTCTCACAGTTTATTAATGATATGATAGAATTTTGAATTCATTAAATTTAATGAAAACATATCTTTAATGTTTACTATAATTTATTATAAATTGAATCTATTAATTCCTTGTAAATTTATAGTTTATATCATTCATTGATCATAATGGTTCTTCTCTCCATCACACTACATCTCACTATTGACATTATTTTTCTATTTCATATCTATATTATTTAATATTATATATGTTTTCTATATAAATTCATTTAAGGATTTAATTAAATATAAATTAGTCTATACATCATGAACACCATACCAATTTATGAGTTTTTTAAAAGAAATTTATTCCATTTAATTACTGGGGAATTATTGATAATATAAAAACATGTTATTTCAATATCAATAATTATTTATTAGTAAGGTTTTGTGATTATGTATTTTTTATACGTTTTTTTCATATAATGAATGTGTTGGACTTTTTAAGTGATGGGTAGATCCTGATATTAGATATCCCATTAATTCATTTGTAGGTATTTTAAAAAAAACAAGACAAGGTATTTGTTTTATGTGTGCCTAATTTTGTATGTTTTCATGTAAGGGACTGTGGCGGCATGTATGGTGTCTTGACATGAGGCCATGATATTAAGTGTAAGATGTCTCGAATTATATATTCCATAAAAATTTAATAAATTATTTTTTCTCATATGACTATATATATTTTTATGTTAACCATGGATATATTTCATACTCAAGTTATTATAGTAATTTTTTTATTATTTATTCCTTTTATATTTATCATTAAATCATTATTCCTTGATAGATTTCATTGTATGGTAACAATTATTTTATTTTGAGATCACCCTTCATATGCTTCCATTTACAAAGGATATAAAGAAAAATAAAGTAAATTATATTTTTAAAATATTTTAATGTGTATATATTTTCTTATGATATTTTGAACATTTATTATGGAATAATAAAATATGGGTATAGTTGGACAAATGACCATTGGGGGGGAAAGATAAGACTTCTATAATGTAAAGTTTTCCTTAAATCACTAATATTCAAGACCTAAAAAGTTATTTGGTATGTATGTGAATCCATACTTATTAATAAAATAATAATTATAAATGAAAATACTTGGTTTATGTTAGTTGGTATCAAAGAAAATAATTAATGTATGTGTTTTCAGCACTAGATCCAAGAGTGTGCATTCAATTTATTACGTGAATTCATTGATGAAAGTATCTAAATTATTATCTAACTTATTCAATTAATATCTCATAACCACCCATTATAAATATTACTATCCTATCAAATAATTTTTTATTAAGATCACTATGATTCTATGAAAATTATATTTCTATTATATAAATCTAAACTCTTACTCATTCATTATAATGGAATGTTAATGTTTGAGTCGGTTCAGCCACCTACATGAATAATTTTATACTAACAACATCATTTTCATCCTTCATAAGTATAAAATTATTAATATTAGTAATATAGGACATTATGGATTATTTTTTGTTATTATAATTGTTATGGAAGGCTGATAAAAAAATTAATTATTGTTATAAATAATCATTTTGTTATGAGTAAATTACTTGAAACATGATTATCATAGATTCTATTTTTGTTAAACATACCCATAATTTATATTAAATTTAAATTGGTAAAATAAATAATTAAATAATAATTATTCTAATATCTTGTGTAAGCTATAAATTATGAACTTTTTATAAAAAAAATGATTATTGATGTCTCTATTATGAAACATGTATGAAAAAATCAAAATCAATAACATATGATGAATAAAATAGTCAAAAAATAACTAATATAAGCATAAAAATGATCATAATTAAAAATTAAAAAAATTTAATTGAAATGAATATTTTTTTTGAAATTTTTATAGTGGTTCTATTTAATATAAAAATGTTAAATTTCTATCAAAGAAATCAGAAGTAAAGTTAATTGTTATTTTCCAATATCACATTGAATTATATATTATTTGTGATTAAATTTCAATTGAGGGAAATTTTATATTATTCTCTAAAAAAATTTATATTATTATCCTCTAGTTATTTTAATGTTTTAAATATCATCATGTCATTTCACCTTTGTTTGGTATGAAATTGAACCAAAATGTTTTTTGTATGTGGACACGACCTTATCCCATCTTGTCAGTCAGAAATATTTCTTCTCCATATTCATATTATTTATTTTATTTTAATACTGTAATTATCTATACATATATGATTTATTAAGTTAATTTTATATTTTCCATGGATTTAATTACCAGAAAATGGAAGGAAATCTATTTTTACATTTTTCTTATTATATTTGACTTTATTTAAAAAGATGTTAAATGAAACTTTTTTATTGTCTTCAATATGAATGCATTTTTCCACCATCCTCTTGAGTTCTATTTAAAAATATTCCTATCTATGTTTTTTGAGTTTTCCAAAGTAATTCATATTCTCATTGTTTTATAAATTATTTTATTTGAAAAATAGTAATAAAAAAAGTAATGGGTGTTTATTTTAATTTATCAAATTAATGTTAAATTATATTATAAAACATTTTTTTCTTTATAAATATCATTTTTTGTTTATTATTATTCATTTGGTATATTATATAACTATAACATCCACATTCATTATCGTTCTGGATTATGATCTTGTCGTGAGGGAATTTTCATGACACTTATTTATTTTTAGTATGTTAATCAAGATATAATAGAATTTTGAGATTTTTCATGTTCATATGGACCACATATGTTTGTTTTATCATTATATGATTAGTGGGTCTAATATGTCCCGACAATAAATTTTTTAATGTGTTATATCACATGAGTTCATGATGATATATGGGTGGTAATCCCAAGACCAATATGTTTTTGGAACAAGTGGCCAGCCCGACTCCACTATGTTATGGGAATGTGGTTACAATAGTCCATTATTATATGAATATCAAGGTAGTTATCTATGATAAATGTTATTATTCATACTATTATTTTTGTTCCACATTATTATGTTATTCAATATACTGTTGTTATGTTCTCATGGTTCATGATTATTGAATCTTGTTTCTACACTCATATGAATCATGTTATAAATTATACATAAGGTTTTGAGATTTATGATCCATTTTTTATTGGGAATGTATTATTTTTGTTAAGTTCTTATTCATTGAATATGTTCCCATATACACATGTTCATTATATTTTCAAATATGATCTTTAATAAATATATCTTATGTTTCCGCTTATCAGTGTCTGATCTCACCCTTTCTTATATTTCTTTTTTCCATGGTTATGAAGAAGATTATTTCATGCTATAATTCTATAATGGTATCTTGTGTAATAAATATTTGTGGGGGTTGTTGAAAAATGGATATTTAGTATCCAAATATAATAGATTTATAGGTTCTATGGTGTGTTTTAGTGTATCTTGTAATGAATAATAATGTAAAATGACGTATTATGAATGGATGATATGTTAGATTTGTCAAGAAATAACCAAAAAGTTTTTACCCCACCATTATATAGGTAATTTAAATGGGACGAGAAGAAAATAAAACTAAATCCACAATAAAATTTTAACTCATAAGTAAGAAACATTGATTAATAGTGATTTATAAACCCAGTACTTATGACCCATCATTTCCTCTTGTATATTTTTCCTCTCATACTTCATTTCCTGTTAGTCAAAACTCCCAAGACACTTTACCATTTGAATTTGATTATCCCCCCAGGATTTTAGGTTTCCTAGAAAACCCATAGCATTGAATTTTTACTTCCCTTACATAGTCAACAATGAAACCTGATGCATTTATTCCTTTCTAATTTAAGATTTTTAATGGGTTCCCTGGAATATGAAATCTTCAAATGGTATAAAAATGATCTTTATGGATGTCTACTAAATGTTTAAAATAGTTTCCCCACATTCCATACTTTTGTATTTATTTTGAAAATGATATGGCCCTTACATTCCATTAAATTGCACATTTATTCTAATAAATTACTCTTGATTTCCACTCAATTTTCCAAATTCCATTATAAATATCCCAGATGAATCTTATTAGGATTATAATCACCCTTATTCATAGTAAAATGACACTTATATAGAGAATAATAACTCTTACATTGATCCATCCATTATCATTCTCTCACGTACTAATTTAGTATGGACCTTATGTTCTCCATGGAGTTCCCTATAGACTCTTATGCTTGAAAATATATACTCTTATATGTCTAATGACTTTGTCAATTATCCTCCACTTGTAATACCATATTATTCTTCACACAACATCTTTATCCAATAGCTTTTACAATCATAATGACAAAACATATTATTGTCAATATCTATTCATTCATTTTATTTTAGAAATAGTATAAATTAATTAAATCCATAACATTTTTAACTTTAAGCAATGTTGACCAAATATAATGAAATGAAACATTAATCTCAAAACATATAAAAACTCAATGAATTAATAAATTTACAGGAATAAAATGAATTGAATATCAAAAAGTATGATTCATTTACTTCCTCGATCAGTTAATCAAACTTTCTATAAAAAGGGATATCTACTAAACATTTGTGTAATAATAGGAATGGGTATATCCATATGATCTATAGATAACCCCTGAGGATATAAAACCAAGTCACTAATTTCTATCAATACTAATAAATGTAGTAAATTCATTATTTATAGACTATTCATCATATACTAAGACCACCCAAATTTATTATATACTAAAATTTTCTAGAAATTATTTCATTCTTAGTCGTCATATTATTCTACACCATAATGTAGTTTTTCACAGAAATATATATGTCAAATTGATAAGTCTAACTCAATAAATCATACCATCCTCAAGGATCCCTAGAAACATCACTCTTCATAAAAAAATATCTATAATAAATTAACAAAAAATATTAGACAAAATAGAATAAGGTGTATTAGATTTATTTTTGTAGGTATAGTTATTTTTCTAATAGTATACTCATAAAGTAATTAATGAGTATAAAATGGATAAAATAGGATATCATATACGTATGTTTTTTAAAAAAATTATAGATTATTTAATCAAAAATAATTAATTAAATAATTATATTTTTCATATATTTTCAATAAGTCTGCTAATAATAATATAAGGATATTTACCCATAAATATATAAAATCCCAAAACATCAAATATTAATTGAATAAACACCTTCAATTATCTACTTTATGATGCCAACATAGTTTTAAGTGTCAGTCCGTCCATAGATGAGGGTGATTCAATTTTTTGGGGAGTATTATTAAATATATTAGATTGAAATAAATAGATTAATATTCAATGTGTTTATTACACCATTCTTTATAAAAATTGGAGGTATGTTTTGAGGAAATATGAGTACTAGATTTCAGGATTGAGGATTCATCTAAATAGATTAAGTACTTAAGATTTAATGAAGTTTGTAAGAATAAACTTGACCTAAATACCTTTGAATAATTTATAAATCCATCAGTGTGGGTTATGAGAAGGGAAATATGAATCCTTTCAACAATAATATCTGGGTACATTGATATTTTGAATCTAAAAATGAGGGATATTGGGATTAGAAAAATAGTGAATGGCATAATTAAATATATCATTAATCCATGATCTGTAATAAAGATAAATTTATACACATATATTTTATTTATTGTACATAATGGAGAGAAATAAAATGAATTCGGTATCATTTTGAACAATATTGGATAATGAAAATTGTCCCAACGGAAAAACCAATCATGAGTTTTATTAATTCATACACATTGCACTACTAGACGAAAATAGGTTTTATGAATTACAATTGTAATGACTCATAAGTTTTTTATGTTATTCATTGAATAACTCTTTTTATTGTGAATTTTTTATTATGATCACATGGAAAGACAATCACTTTCTATAAGATCATTACATATCATTAGTTAATATACACTAATACAAATAGGAATAGTTAAAGTATATTTATATATAATAATGGTACATTTTCTAACCCTAAAATGGTTTTTCTTTTATTTTAATATTTCTTGATTTTGGTTCTTTTGGTTTTGTTTCGGGATGAGTTACAAATGGAGATTTTTATTTTTTCGAGATTTTTCGAAGGTTATCAGGCCGTTTCATGATTTGATAATGGTTTGATCATAGTTAAAATATATAAAGAACATAGGAAGAATAGGGTATCATGATTTGATTATAGTTAAAATAATTTTTTTTCTTATGTTTATATCCCATGAAACTCTTGATAGTGGGTAGTTTCATTGTTTCTTCATGGTTTGTATAATCATGGGAGCTAACCGTGAAAGCAAATCGAAGAGGGGTATTTTTGTCTCTTTCATTTATTTTTATAGTGGGATTTTATCCCCTAGAATCCCCAATAAAATTCCCCAAACATGGATACCTTTCATGGAGATTTTTTATTCCTCCATACTCCTCTATGTTGATTTCTAGGTGGTTTCATGGTGATTCTTCACCCAGATTGAAATGTTTTGTCTCCCATCTCTTTATCCTTTGATTTTATGCCATTTTCCATTTCTATTCTAACCCTAGGGTATATTATTGGAAAATTTTAATGTCTTGGGTGCTGTGAAATTGAGTGTTTTTATTTCATATAGATGTGTGCCAGTATAATAATGTCTTTCCAGTAGATTTCATCAAAGGTGACATGATTCGTCCACTTAATGTAGGTGTTTCTGTTATTTTAATTTTAATCAAAGTACATAGAGGCTTGAATGAAGATCTACTAACGAAAACCCCTAACATCCAAAGATAATTCCTAAGATATTTAGCTCTTCAAGGTTTCCCTCAAATAATGAGAATGAGAATGGGAATCACAGGAGGTTTCCATCCTCAAATTAATGACAATGAACATCGCTTCTTCTCATAATATTTGGATTAGAAATGGACTCCTTCAATCCAGAATGTGAAATAACTTTCAAGAATTCTCACAATTTTTATGAGGTAGGTTCTTACTCACTCATTATCCCTTGAAAATAACTATCTTTTGTGGAATCCCTTGCAGGACATTCTAATATTGTGGCCTACAAGGTAACTATCATCAGGAAATAGAGGGATGGATTTGTTGACATGTTTGCAGATCTTGATGCACTCATGCAATGGAGAGACCTATGAAAATACTTGGTCGTAGGTAGTCTATCCTATGAGAAGGGAGTGAAACCCTGGTCATATTCATATCCGAAGAATATAATTTTACACTTCAAGAACTCATCAAAATGTCATCTCATCCCAATATTCAGGGGTTAATTTTATATCCTTTTGTGGAAACAAGAAGTCTAGAAAGTTTGTTTTCATACTAGTAACCATAACCTTAAGCTAGGGTTTTTCATAATTTTAGATTGGGATGCTAACATTAATAATTATTTGTAAATGCATTCTCTATCACATGTTTGGACCAGGATCCATTGGCTACCATGGCTATACTAGCATCACAAAATTCAAAATGACCATGCCTCAGGAATTAGCACACCACTTAAAATTTTTCAACATACCATAAATGTATATCTTAGCCTTTAGAAAATATTGTGAATTGAGATTAATATTTTTTTACTTCTTCTAACATGCTTGTCTCTAGTTAATTATGATAAAAAATTATAGATCAAATATTAATTTGAGAACCTACCTCATTTTTGTGACCACTGAAATATAGTTGGGAATGCAATTAATATTTTTTGAGTGGTCAAAAGATGGTTAAACCAAATCCTAACACCACTTCTTGGAGAGAAGTTTCATAGGGAAATAAGAACAACCAGATGAACTATAGAAGAAAGGATACATCATTCCTAAAGATTGGAGTAGCCCATTCAACTTCCTCTTGGGTATATTTGGTTGAAGAATAAGAATAACAACCGTAAAATTTAGAGAACCCAATATTTACAACTGAAATTAGTGAAAAAACATACAATGCACATGAGAATTATCTCATGGATTTATTAATAGATGTATTCTCTATGACTATTACTTTTCAAGCTATGGATTTCTTACTCGATCTTGTTTCCTTAGAAATTGATGCAACTATTCAGATGGACACCCCTCTAGACACTTCAATAAAATCATATTTTCCCATTCTGAAAAATACTGAGGACTTATCTGAGCCTCATGTGAAGAACCCAAACTACAAACAAGAAATTCATGTTTAAATCAACACGGGAGAGTTGTAGGTGTGCTCTCACATATCCAGTACATTATGGATGCCAAGAATAGTCCATTAGAGGATAATGTGCACATCAAAAAGTTAATCCCCATCGAAGACACCAATATTAAAGCTCTTAGAAATAGGATTCCATTAGTCCCACCTAGGTACAAGCCATTGCAGATTCTATAATTTTTAATTCTACTAGTAACCCCACAAAATAAAAGGGATTCTAGGAAAACTAAAAGTAAAATGGGTAAAAAGGGGGGACCAACCACTAACACCAACCAAAAATGAGGATACCTTCTTGGAAATGTCAAAAAAGATCCACCCCTTTCCCGGAAGGTTCTCTTATGCTCCATGTTGGTGTATAAAAACCTGATATTGTTAGTATTGATGATCTAGAAATTATTTCATCAAGTAAAACTAATCATTTCAACAACAAGGTCTACTCAATGCTGGGTAAATCCTGTACCGAATCTAGCTTTGATAGATTATGAATCCTGGTGCACAACGTGGTTGAAAATACAATCATTGTCATTGAGGAAAACCATGTTATCACCTGTATTTAGACATTTCTTTCCAGAAAATATTCTTATCAATTGTTTAGGCATTCAATAGTTATATGGAAATGATATATCTATGGATAAAAATAATGTATTTATCTAATATTATCACTGATCCATGGACGATAATTTGGTGACTTCAACTCCATTCTACATGTAGGAGATAAATTGGGACTAGTGTACAACTCCATCAGCGTTAAGTATTTTAGAGAATGTGTTGACGAAGTATGACTAAATGAAATCAGCCTCATCAGGTCCAATATTACATGGTACATAAGAAACTTAAATGGTGTGTGGGAAAACAGAATTGATATGGTCTTTTCTAATGATCCTTTTCTTGGAAGGTGGAAGTAAATAACATGTTTCACATTGTCCAAAAATAATTCTTATTATCACCTTATTCTGATTATTCCTTTTTAAAATGATAAAAGGAAACCCCTTCCATTTATATTTGACAATGCATGGGTTGAAACTCCAGACTACTCAAAAATTGTTCAGGAATGATACGTCTCAGATGAATGTGCTACCAACCCCCTTCCATGCACTTTATTGCTCAAGATTCTCAGTACAAAGATAATGTAATGATTCAAATTCATGATTAGATTGCATTATACTAAAATTGATGCCCTAAAATATCATTTAAAAAATGAATGAGTCAATAACAAAAAGAAACATAGATGGGGACTCCATATTTGAAGTTTAGATGGCCTCCAAACATAAAAATCATATCAAACTCAGAGACTACATCAATAAAAACAACATTAAGATGAAGTGGCTTGACTAGGGAGAAAAAAATCAATGCTCTACAAGGTGTTTTAAGGGTAAATAGACCCTTCTCTCTTCTTAATGATGGTTATAAACCTTTGTAGGAAAGTCGGGATCTTTCATATCAAATTGTATCCTTTTTTTAAGAACCATTTCAGTTGTCCTCTTATGATTGAGATGTTAATGGAAAACATAATTCCCAAACATATAACTGAGGAGAAAAACTCTTTTTTCACATATTCACCTATTGATATAGAAAATAGGGAGGTTGTCATTGGTCTCAAGAAAAAATGTTCACCTAGACTAGATAGATTTAAAAATCACTTCCTTCAATTTTATTCTGATATAATTCAAGTTTATGTGTGTCAGGTTTTCAGTAACTTTTTCAAGGGAGTTTATTTCACCCATATCTTCAATGCCCAATTCATTACATTAATACCCAAAGTAAAGAAAAATAGTGACATCAGTAAATTTAGGATAGTAGATATTTTCCAAAAAAACACAAAATTATTACAAAAAATCATTCTTATAGACTTTCTCGAGTCTCAGATAAAATCACCTCTTGGAATTAATTTGGATTTTTGAAAGGAATGAACATTCATGATTGATTTATCATAGACATTGACTTTGATAACCTCCTTCAAAAACCCTACATGGATGGAAATGTTTCTCTCAAATTTGAAATCAGTACGGCCTTGGAATAAATGGATTAAAAATTAAAAAGTTAGATACTCTATAGTTTTGGTATCAACTTGTTTATTATTAATTGTTCACAAATCTTTTAGGCTTAGCTCAAATTTCTATCCTTATCAGTGGGTCCCAAAAGTGGTAATTAAAATTATGTAGGGGTAATATAAGGAGACCCTATCTTTTGCATCATATTTGAAATTTCACAGGATTATCTTGGAAGCTGTTTTCTCAGAATGATCGACACAGGAAAGACAAAAATTATCAAGAATGATAGAGGTATATCTGCCTTTTACCACTATTTGTTTTTGAAGATATCATCATTTTTATATTGGGAGATTATAGAAACATTAATAACATCAAAACTTCTCTATTTAACTATGAAAACATTTCTAGATAGGAGACCAACTGGGGAAAGTCATTCATATACATTGGAAACTATATTTCAAGTCAAGGTAGATATATATCATTAGTGGACTCAGAATATGAAAAAGATACATACCCTTTACTTATCTTGGAGTAACCATTTTCTGGGGTAAGACTCGTGATTCACACTTTTATAATGTGGTGATTCATGTCAGATGGAAACTTGCCTCCTGGAAATGCATGTCACATTCGATGGAAGGACGAATTTGTCTTTTCAAACATGTTGTAACCTCAATGATGGTGTAATCATCTGTTGTTTATCTTTGGTCATATACTACCATCAAAGTCATTAATTCCATGATGAAGAATTTTCTATAGAGTGGAAATGTGATGCAATGATTGATCATAGAAGCACCTTGGAAAAAAGTATTGTATGACTCATGATTTAGGTCGACTTTGAATAAAAAATCTGAATCTTTTTAATCAATCTCTTAAAGAAAATATTTTGATGAGGTTAATCAAAAATAAGTTGGTTTCCTTGAAATTTTCTAATATCAAATGTTTTTAGAAATCTCCTAGTAGGTAAAAAAACTACATGAAATCTTCAATTTGGATTGTCCTGAAAAATATTTTTCCAATAATAAACATGAACTCCCATTGGGTTGATAAATAAAAATACTATCATTTTTTGGCATACGAAATGGGCTGGAGAACAACATATTTATTTCTTTAGTTCCTCGGCTAATATACCTAATTCTAAAATATCAATCAATTATCAGTTCAAAAATCTGTAAATTCTCCCTAATGAAATTTATGAAATTGAAGAAGATCATGATTTTAGCATCCAAGATGATATGCTTGTATGGGATATGTCCATCACTAGCCAATTGGATTATAAGCAATTCGATAAAAACTTTTTCCAATGGGAATGTGGATGGATTGGTACTTCCAATAATAGGTGGATGACTCCATCATGTTTCACACTCCTCTAGAGGATCTCACTTAACAAGATTCCATTTAATGATAATATGAAAAATGTTGGAATATCTCTATGATCCAAATGTGTTCTTTTCCACCATCACTGAGAGGAGGAAAAAACATTAATCAGAGAGGCAATTAACCAACATAACATGGGAAGTAATTCCTTTTTATCGAAAAAGATGACATGAGAAATGAAATGGATATAATATATTCCATTATAAACATAAATCCATATTATATAAATGATTCTAGAGTTATCATGAATTTATTGATAAATGAGGTGACTAGAATGTAGAAATAGAAAATAAATTAAGAGAGTTACTTTGGGAAAATTTCCTCTTAAATATCACCTCCTTAAAAGACCCTTTAGGTCCATGGATTTGGTATTTTTGTTAGAATAGAAGCACATGTATGTGGGTAGAGTTAATAGTTGAGTGTTTTTTCAGATTTTTGAGGAGATTAAGGGCCTATTGTTTTGAAATGGGGTGTTTAGGGGTGGTATTTCTACTTTAGGAGATGTTGGTTTAAGTTATTAAATTATTGAATATTTTATATTTAATGATAACCACATTGAGGTGGAATTAATTTCAATAAATTTTAATTTAAATTAATGTTGTGTATTATTGTATGGGTAAAGAAAAACCTAGACCAGCCTTATTTTTTTTTGTTTTTTGGTATTTTACGTCTGTACCGTTTATACCATTAACATGTTTTATTTTTTACCTACACCACGGTAAATAATTTTTCTACCATGGAAAAAATTTTATACCTAAAAATAAAATTAACCTTAAAAACTAATTTGGAAATTATTATTCTAAAAATGGAATCTCTTTTACCTAATTAAATTTATATGATTGGGAAATTTATATTTAAGATTAATCCCAAATACACTACAAAAAGAGGGGTTTTATGGGAAAATCTTCAAAAGTTTGAAATGTTTTTATATATAATTTCAATGTGAAATTGATTAAAATGACATAAATTGGTTTTATTGAGGATAAAATTAACTAATTATACTTTAAAACCCATTTAAAATATTATTTAACTACATAAATAAATTTGATGAAAAAGCAGTTTTGAATTAATATTTTGTAGTAGTCATTATTCATCAAAATTCGAAAGTTCATAGAAAAATACCAAAAATATTCCTTAAGAAATTTTTTATTTTTATATTTCAAAGTTGAATTTAGATTTTTCATATATAAATTTGTCAAAAATTATAATAATTTATTTTTTCTTTCTAAAAGTAGTAAAACTAAATTTTAAAAAATTTATAGCCTTTTATGATTAAAATTTGATTGATATGCCTATAAATTTAATTAGATGAATCTAAAAACATTTAATAAACATGTTTAAACATAATATTTTTAGCTATAACAGTTTTATATGATGGAATTTCAAGGTTATAACTACCGATTAAATGAATAATATTAACATAATATTAGTTTTTTTGGTATAACATAGTCTTTCATAGACCATATGATTTCAGGGACTCAATGTTGTGTGCCTCATATTCTATCAAAAAAAAGATCCCCCTTTAAGGTAAAATTAATATAAAATTCATAAATATTAATATTTATTAAAGGAATTATTTAATAATTAATTGGTCATCAAATAATTAACTATATATACATTTTTAAACCGTACTTTAATAATTCAATTAACAATGTCCATTCCCACATTTATAACAACTAGTTTAATGTTGAGATTTAAATAATAATATTTTTTTTATGTTCTATGTGACGTATCATGTACACTATCAAACACAATATTTCCTTTTAAAAAAATTCAAGATGGCACATTCTCCCCCATTTTGGAAATTTCATACTTGTAATTTTGAATTTGGGATCGAAAACTAGGGGTTTGAATTTTCAAAATACGCTTATCAAAATCGCACATAATAACAAGGATCAATAAAAAATACACATTAAAATAAAAAAATAAATATGATGCTCATCTCAGATAATACATACTATGGTTCAAAGTTGGAAAACAATGATAGTGAAGAATAATCTAACAAACATGTTATGATGGAGAGGGATAGAAAACATGGTTAGGATAACATCAACAATAAAAAAACATAAATTTGATATTGGTTAAAAGGTAATTGATTATTTAAAAAGAAACATAAATGGATAACATTTTTTATTTCATATCCAGTTAATTGATTTGATGAATTATTTTATTGTCTATGAATACAAGTAAGTATACTTAATTTATATATCTATATTTCATAATATCCATTTCATTCTCTCGTGATGAATATCCCTAAAAATAACCATAATTACCAAGAATTAAACAAACCCATTGTTTTATTAATACCTTAAATATTATGTCCAAAACTAAAAGCATACATTTTATTAAACTAAATACTTATATAAAAATAAACCCAAAAAAACATTTCCCAGAATGTTCGTTAGTCAATTATGATCAATTAAGTTAAAAGATCATAAGGAGTTTCTAAAACCTTAAACATATTTTTTTATTGAAAAATACAGTGCTCCATAGAGCTTCCATTACTACACCAAATTTCTGAACAACAACTCTAGTGGAAGAAATTGATTTTACCATGCATTTTTATTTCATATCAAGATGATTTTTACACATAGTAAGTAACATAAAATTCACTTTATCATAATGTTCTAAATCATTGAAACTAAAATATATTGTTGTTTTCTTATATTTTATTTCCGGATCATATCCCTTGCATTCATGTGAGATATTACCGAACTTTCCACATCAGAATAACATCCTCGGCATTATAATACATTCTAAATGACACTTTTTACCATACTTATCACAAGATTGGAATTTTTTTCTTAACATTAACATTCCTTGATGAATTATTTCCCATTTCATTAAAACTGGGCCTCTTATTTTATTTTTTTCATGGGACAAAGATTATCATACTCTAGAATAATGCTATTATATTGAAGGGCATTAGCTTCTCTTAATTTCAAAAGGTATGAGAAACTTGTTCAATGTAATGTGAAGGTAAAAAATGGAGTTTTCTAATGATCATCTGTCCCATGAATAAAAAAGAAAAATACGAGGTCTAGTTTTAAGGAAATGGGAACGGATTCATCAAAGAATATTAATGGTAAGAAATCCAAATTCCCATCTTGAGATAAGTGTGGTAAAAAGAATCTAGTAGAATTTATTATAAAGATGAAGAAGTTCTTCTGATGTAGAAATTTCAGTAATACCACACATGAATGAAAGGGATATGATCAGGAAATAAAATATAAGCTAACATCAATATATTTTAATTGGACGGATTTAGAACAATATGCTAAAGTGTGTCTGATGTTACTTAATCAGGGTAAAAATCATCTTGATCAAAACCAAAAATGCCTGGTAAAATCTATTTCTGCTACTAGAGTTGATGTTCACAAATTTGGTGATGTAATGGAATCTCCATAGAGAACTATATTTTTCAATAATAAGAACTATGTTTAAGGTTATAGACACTCCGTATGATTTTTTAACTGAAGTGATCATAATTAACTTATGACCTTTTTGGGATATGTTTTTTTGGTTTTATGTTTATGTAAGGATTTATTTTAATGAAATGTATGCCTTTATTTTTGGACATAATATTTAAGGTATTAACAAAACATAGGGTTTTTAAAATTATTCCTAATTATAGTTATTTTTAGGGATTTTCAACATGAGATAATGAAAATGATATTATGAAATGGAGATCTTTAAATTAAGTATTATTCTTTCTATTCTTAGAAAATAAAATAATTCATCAAATCAATTAAAATTATCGGAAAAAGCATTTTCCATTTATTTTTCTTCTTAAATAATCAATTACGTTTTAACCAATCAAAAATTTATGTTTTTGTGATTGTTGATGTTATCCTGACCATGTTTTCTATCACTCACTATCAGAACTTGATGGTTAGATTATTCTTCCTTGTCTTTGTTTTCCTACATGGATCCCTAGTATGTGTTATCTTAGTTCAGAATCATAATTCATTTTTTATTTTAAAGTTTATTTTTTATTGAACCTTGCTATGAGGTGGGATTTTTATAAGTGTATCTTGAAAATTCAAACCCATAGTTTTTTATCCCAAATTCAAATTTACATGGATGCAATTTCCAAAGGGGGGGGGGGAGAATGTTCCATCTTGAGTGTTTATAAAATGAGGTACTAAGTTTCATAGTTTACATGATATGTCACATAGAACATAAAAAAATATTATTACTTAAATATTAACGTTAAACTAGTTTTAAGAATTCTAGGAATAAACAATGTTAATTGAATTATTAATGTATGGTTTTCAAATGTATATATAGTTAATTCATTGAAAACCAATTAATTATTAAATAGTTACTTTAATAAATATTAATATTTATGAATTTGATATTAATTTTACCTTAAAGGGGGTTCTTTTTTATATAGAATATGACACACGCAACAATGAGTTTCTCTGAAATCATATGTTGTATGCAAGACTATGTTATACCAAAAAAATAATATTATGCTAATATTGTTCATTTAAGTGGTAGATATATCCTTGAAATTCCATCATATAAAACTATTATAACTTACAATATTATGTTTAAACATGTTTATTAAATGTTTTTAGATTCATCTAATTAATTTTATAGGCATATAAATCAAATTTTAAGCATAAAAGTCTCTAAAATTTTTACAAGGAAGATTTACAGCCTTTAGATAGAGAACAAATTTTTAATATACATTTTGAAAAATTTATAATTTTAATATGAAAAATCTAAATTCATATTTGAAAAATAAAAAAAATTCTTATGGTAAATTTTTGGAATTTTTCTATAAACTTTCATATTTTGATGAATAATGACTAATACAAAATATTAATTCCAAACTGCTTTTTAATCTAATTTATTTATGTAGTTAAATTATATTTTAAATAGTTATTAAAGCATAATAAGTTAAATTGATCCAAAATAAAAACAATTTATGTCATTTTAATCAATTTCACATTGGAATTATATATAAAAACTTTTCAAACTTTTGAACATTTCTCCTTAAAACCCCTCTTTTTTTGTTGTGTCTGTGGGATTAATCTGAAATATAATTTTTCCAATAATTTTAATTTAATTAGGTAAAATGGATTCCATATTAAGAATAATAATTTCCAAATTATTTTTTAAGTTTAATTTTTTTTTGTTATAATAATGTTACCATAGTAATAAAATTATTACCGCGGTATAGGTAAAAAATAATACATGTTAAATGTAAAAGGGGTATTGGCTTAAAATACCAAAAAACAGAAACAATTAAAGGTTGGTCTAAGTTTTTCTTAACCCTAACAATAATACACAATAGTAATTGAAAATATAATTTTTTTAAATTAATTCCACCACAATGTGTTTAGAATTTAATATAAAATAATCAATAATTTAATCACTTAAACCAATATCTCCTAAAGTATAAATATCACCAGTCAACACCCCATTTCAAAACAATAGGCCTTTTAGCTCCTCAAATATCTGAAAAAAACTCACCTCCTAACTCTACCCACATCCATGTGCTTCCATTTTAACAAAAATACCAAATCCAAGGACATAAAGGGTCTCTTAAAGAGGTGATATTTAAAAGGTAATTTTATCAAAGTAACTCTCTTAATTTCGTTACTATTTCGATATTCTCCTCACATCATTCATCCATAAATTCATGATAACTCTCGAATCATTTATATAATATGGTTTTATGTTTATAATAGAATATATCATATCTATTTCATTTCTCATATCATCTTTTTCAAAGAAATGGAATTACTTCCCATGTTATGACAGTTAATTTCCACTCTGATTAATGTTTTTGTCCTCCTTACATTACTATCATCACTGATGATATTAACAAAATAAGGTTAAATAATATTTTAATTTTTATATTATAACTTATTTCATATTCTATAAATTTTATAATAAAAAAACCATCATGCTTTCCATATAGTGGATATACCTAATCAATCTTATGTGAAAAATGAATTTTAAATATATTATATTGAATTTATACATTTTTATGGGAATTTATAGTGAATATACATAATATATCTATATGAAGAAATAAATGATCTTTGTAAGGTATTTCATTGCAGTTTCATTTCATTGAGACATTTCATGATGATACACTCCTTTATTATTCTATATAATGTGTATATATATTCTCTTTGACATTTCATATCCATATTTTAACTATACTTATATTATTTAATTTTTTTAAAATTTTCTTCTTTCATGTAAATTTTTATTGAAATGTTAAAAGTGGTATGAGATGCTTTGAATATTTAATGATTTAATTGTATAATCTTTTTATCCATGTAAATATTTTTTATATTATTTTAAATTTTAATTATATGGATATAAAATTATTTTAATGTTAATTATATTTATATTTTTAATTTAATTAAATGTTCTTCAAAAGGATTATCTTATATTTTTTATACATAACATTATGATAAATGACAATAGGAATGTTTTTATTGAATATGGTGAAAAAAAATTATCAACCACTGTGACCATTATATTATATTTGGATTCATATAAATGCCTTAATGTTTTTAAAATAAAAAAAATCCATTCTTCATTTTTTTTGGGTGTTTTTGTATTTATAATTCTTTTGAAAATGGATTGATTATTTCAATATGTTGAAATGGTTTCTTGTGGTTGAAAATGAAATTTTATGAGTAAAATGATGAAAATTGAAATCCTTTATGTGTTGTGATTATATAATTGTAATTAGAAATTTTTGGGTGGTTACTTTATCAACTGAGGATGGATGGTTATGTAATAAACCAAGGATTCATGGATACTTTATAACAACCAAGGCATTAGGTATGGATGTCGGTCGTATGGATATTCTATTTGTAAAAGTGACATGTATGGAAGTCAAAGGCATGGTTATTCCATTTAAGTATAATTATGAAGTGAGTTGCCTTTTATGTATATTATATTCTTTATATGGGTTTTATGGTAATATTTAGATTTAAATAAAGGTTTAAAATTATATTATTTTCAAAGGAATGTATTTACTACTTATTATGGGTGAAAAGTATTACTTTGTGATAGTGTTTTTTAAAGTTTTAATGACTATCAATAGAATAACAGTTTTTTTATTTTTATATCCCTTAGTGAGATTTTTATTATCATCCCATTTATTTTAATGATTTTCATATTACTTAAGGATTAGTTATGTAATAGAATAATTCATGTGTAATTTTAGGAAGAGTCTCATAAAAGTTATCATTCATTATTTTAAATGTTTAAATTTTTGATAAAATAGGATACCATTTGGAATTATACAATTTTTATATAATGGTTTTCCTAAGTATGAGTTATGGAATAGTTATATAAAACTCCAAACATGGAAATATACTCAATGTGAAATAAATTAATTTTTCTTGGAATTAACTCAATATTATGTAATTTTTATTATCGGGGCCTTATAATAGGGCCCAGAAAAATCCCAAAAGCATCCAGTGAATCTCGTCTGATTATTTTATTCCTCCCAAACTACTAATAGAGTGGTGGAGTCTAGTCCTATCTTGATGTTACCTCTCTTAAGTGGTGATCAAGTCATGTTAGGGGCTAAAAAGTTTCTTTAAGAAGTTGAAGGTGTCCTTAGGTCATTGGGAACTCCTCTATCAATGAGAGTGTGTTTCATTTTGGATTTTTTTGAAAATTCGTGTTTGGATCAATGGATGGTGATAGTACTAGTTTTGTTACGGGTTGGGATATCCTATGAAGACTTCAAGACCACTTTCATATGAGGTTCTGTACCTCAGGAGGTGAGGGATATAAATGTGGAATAGCTAATGATTGTTCATCAAGGCTAGGGGATAGTAATAGTTTATGCTAAACATTTCAAGGATCTGTTTTTTTCACATCAATTATATTGTTGGAGAATCAGCTCATAGATCAACTCATCATATGGGGTATTCCTATAGAAATTAAATAAAGAGTTCTTCCATCAAAGTAATTTTATTTTGGAATGTTTTTGGATGTGTCATTATTATCTTTGTTGGTTCCTACAATGCAGTCGGTGGTGCTTGGAAATATAGTTTCTCTTGGTGCTCGTGAAGCATTCCCTTATAGAAAGATGTTTATTATAAAGGAGTGTGTTCCTAAGGAGTATCCTTTATCAGTTCTGACTAATTATTCATCAAGGCGATCAATATTATCTTTCTAATGTCATTGTTTTGGGAATTAAAATTCATATTCTCACAATCCTGCAAAGGCATGCCATCGATGTGGCTATTCAGGTCACTGGGATAAGTACATCATGAAGAATTGAAATAAAAGATATTTTTGGTTAGAGGATGTGATCTATTGACTATGGGGAATAATACTCTTCAAGACATCAGAGCTCCATCCATAGGACCCATAGGGAATATCTTTACATAGTCTAGAATCGCTTGAGGTATTGGGAATATTGGTCCAGTTTTTTTTGTTATTTTATAGTTTAAAAGGTTTATGTCCTACTATTTTAGTTTCCTTTATTTATTAATGTTCCCAATTTTTTTATAAATACATTATGGTATTATCTACCTTGAGACTATCTTGTCTTTTCCTTGTGTAATTATAGTGGTTTCTTCGTTTTAGAGGTGATTATTTATTAATTTCCCTTACTTGTGTGTGGGTATCCTTTTGATGGATATGTATTTGCTTTATGATTATACTCTCTTTGAATATTCTCATTTCTTGTGGAAAAGATGAGTGGTGGTTTGTTTTGTTTTGTTTTCTGGTTTGTGTTTCACTTGTGTTGGGGGTTTGGATTGTGTAGGTAGTTCAAGGTCATGCTGTAGGTAGGTTTCATATGGTGGGGAGAACCCTATCATCTTCTCTTAATGTTATGTCTTCTCTAATTAAGGTCGGGTGTGACTTTTGGAGTTAAAAGTTCACCCCAAGGTTCACGGTTCCATTCACCTTCTTTTAGTTTTTGGTTTATGTTCTGGTTCTCTTTCAGATTGGTGAATTTATATTGGAATAAAGCCTTTGGTAGAGATTATTATAAAAGCCAAACCATGGTTTTTATTTTATATTAATATTTTCTTGATTTTGGTTCTTTTGGTTGAGGTTTGAATTGAGTTCCCAATTTAATTTTTTGTGTTTATGATGTTTTTTTGATCATTTATGGGACTATTCATGGTTTGATCAGGGTTTAAGCATGGTTAGACAAAGTTTTCAACCTAGAAATATGGGGGTAAAATGTTTTCATCATGATTAAAACAAGTATTCCTCCTAGGTGTTTAGCTTTTGGAACTCTTAACTGTGAGAAATTATAGCTTTTGTGCACGGTTTGTTTAACTGTATGCTAAATTTGTGAAACCCACCCTGATAGGGGTGTTTTTGTCTCTTTTCCTTCATTTTATGTGGGATTTCTTGCCTTGGATACCCCACAAGAATTTTCTTAACTTAGAAACCTCCCATGGATATTTTTTGATCCTCCAAGTGGATTTCTTGGTGGTTTATTGTTGATTCTTCCCATAGATTGAATGGTTATGGATCTTGTATCTTTTTCCTTTGGTTTTATTATATTTTTATTTTCTCCACTTAACCTATGGACCATGATTGGAATATTTAATTCCTAGGGTGGTAACAAATTGAGTATTTTTTTCTATTGGTTGTGACCCAAAATAACAGTGTCTTTCTGATGGATTTCATCAAAGGTTATGTGACTCTTCCACATGAGGAAGGTTTTTCCATTACATTCATTTCTAGAACCTTCCAGAGAGGCTTGATCATTTCTAATTTTTTTTAAATGTTATTTCATTTCTTGTGGTGTGTTAGTATAAATGATTTTGTTGTTCTGATGATGATATTTTAATGAAAATATATCATTTAAATTGTTTTCCTTATATATATATATATATATATATTCATGCAAGGTTCTTGATAAAATTTTAATTGGTCTTTTGAAATTGAATTTGGTTTTTTAGAGTTTTATTGATATTTTTCGAACTTTAGTTATGTTTTGGTGGTTTTTTAGTGAATTAAGTCATAAGTATAAATTCTAGTAACAATTATGGTTTAATGCCCACGTGTGGATGTTGCAATTAGTGGTAAAGTTATTGGTGACTCATTGTTTTGTTTTGTGTAATTTTATAGTTTATAATGGATGTGAAATTATATTGGGTGAACATATGTGTGGGCTCACAATTGAAGATGTTATTTGATAAACATTCTCAATTTAATCCCTGGATTATAAATCACTTATTTCCCCTCCCTCATTTCTTCTTCAACACTATTCTACTCAAGTGGTTCCATGATGCCCTTAGTGTTTTTATAAAGGTCCCATGGATTAAAATGACACAAATTTAATTCCAAATTCTGTCTTTTATTTCATGGATTGTTTTGAACATTGATATGTGTGTTGGTTTCTAAATGACCTAAAGGAGGGTTTTGACCTTTTATACGTGTTGTGTGTCTTCTCCTTGGTTTTAGAAATAACTTAGAAAAATGGATTTGTAACTATAAAATGCAAATGGCATTTTTGGTATGTTATAATTTTTCAGGTTGTGGTTTAAAAATTCCAGTGACGTGTATGACCGATTGTTACACTATTAATGGATCATTGTGTGATGGGAACCTCAATTCTAGAACATCTGTGGAGAGGGTAATTGTATAGGTGGTGTCATTTTTTGGGCTAGGAAAGCATGGTGGCTATGGGTTTTAGTATGATACATTCATTTGAAGACCTCCCCATTAATTATTTACTATTATCAAGGTATTGTTGGGCGTTATATTGAGGGTTGAGTAATGGTTTCTTATCAACCCCCTCAAGATAGGTTGGTACACCCCCTCCCCAGAATTTCTTTGGTTCCATGTGGGACATGTCACCTGATTTGGTTGTTTAAAGTGTCTATTTGGTTATTGACTATAGAGATACACTATTCTCCAGTAGGTGAGTCCAAGTAAAGTGTGTCTAAGTAATACTTACAAGATATATTTAAGAAATTCTCATGACTACTATCTGTGTGTTTTGTTTTATTGTGTTGCACCTTTTTTTCATACTCCATTAGTTACTTGGGGATTGTATTGTTTCCTTTATTCTTAGAATAGTTATTTTACCACCTATTTTGGTTTCCTTTTTTTCATTGTGTTTTCATACTTATTTATTAAAATGGAATCTATTTTGAAATGGTAATCTATGTAAATTTTAATTTAATATTGGGTTTTCTCAAAAATCTATGTTAGGTTCTTTAAAAAGATAAAATCCTATTTTATGAACGAATTTCAACCAAATGTTGATGTTATATTTCATGAAAGGAAATATATTGATTTTGTGGTGATTACTTGTTGAGTGGTTATGCTCACACCCATCTTGTGCCTCTTATTGTTTGTAGACCCAAGCTATTTTGCAGGTTCATGATTCTAGTTCAATAATGCATTTGGAGCGGGTTAGTTTGTGGATAGAGGTGGCCTGGTGGTCATATATATATTTGCAGTATGGTGGGTTGGTTTTAGATTTCTTTATAGTTTTATTTCATTCGGTTGTGGTTGTTCCTATAATCTATTGATGTATTTATTCATGTTCAATTTTTTTAGTTTTGTCACATGCTATTTTCAGTTTATTTATCTAGATTTTTTATTGGGTTAAATTTTTTCCATTATGATAAATTTTATGATAGGTTCTAGTTTCCATCCATGGAGGATAGAGAACGCCTCTCGAGCCTTATCTCGGACCGGGTAGGGTGCTGGATTGGATGACATCCTTTCTTGGTACATGACATAGATTCTCTAAATGAAAATATATAGGGTTGAATCCCCCAAAATATCACTCCTACCATAAAGACTATAAAAAAATATAATTGTTAAGAAATTAATAGAAATTATGAAAATATGTGTGAGAAACAATAAATGTAGTGAATGATGAGATGTGAATGATGGTGTATTTATTGGGAAATGTGTTCATTCAGAATTATTAATGTTGAACAATATGTATGATAGACATTGTTACCATTAATCAATAATAAATTTGGAAATTATTATTATTGGTGAAGAAGTTGAAAAAAATCAGATATTGGGATTACAAAAGAAGAAAATAAAATTTTATTTTTGTGAGAATATATTTATATATAAATTCTATTAAATTTTTATTTTATGATAAATTTATAATTTTTGAAAAAAATTTACATTCATGCATAATAACATAAAACCCTTTTTAATTTATATTTCAAATTATTTATGTCCTATGTAATTTTTTTAATTCAAATTAATCATGGCATGTGTAATTTTTATAATGGTAAGACAGTTTACTATGTTATAAACCTATTAATTTTCAATAAAATAGGTCATTAGATTAAAAGTTAAATGTATAATATTTATAAAATTAGTTTGTGAAAATAAATAAATTTTTAATCATTTTACATTATAATTAATTAAGATGTGTTTTTAGAGTATTTTCAGAAAAATTTAAATTTTTGGTGAAAAGATAATAATACCTTTTAGGGGTATAGTGATTTTATGAAATCATTATGATGTCATCATGAGAATAATATTTATCAAATATTGTATTTAAAAAATATTTCATTTTAAAATTATAAAAATTAATTTAAATATAATATTTTGAATTTATAAATTTATAATTTACATTTTGGATACAAAAAATTGACTTATACGATAAAAAATATTTTTTTATTTGGGGAATTAATTTGGTCTGTTAGAAGGTGAATATATAATAGTAAATGATATAAATACAAAAAAAATATCACCCTCACATTAATTATCCATAAAATTAGTTATAATTGATTTCACCCACAAGTGGATGGATTCTATAATAAAAAATCTATATTTTAACCCTTAAAACCACCCCTCTACAGGTATAAATAACAACATTTCCTCCCATTATATTACAATAAAAAAACAATTGGAAATTAATTTACTCACTCTATTCTTCTATAAATATTTTCTAAGGTGTTCTTTTGATTATAAGGATTCCTTATTAGCCTCTATGAAGCATCCTCTCAAGGTAAGTGTTCTCTTCCCCATATTTTTCAATTCAACCACTTTTTTTTATGTTTTAATGTGTTTAAAAAATCCCCCATTACATTTAATATGTTGTATTTGTAATGTGATAATTCATTTTTCTATTAATAAAACCATTCTGATGTCCATTTGGAATAAACATTATGCTAAAAAAAGCTTCCCTTGATTTTATATTCTATATTTACATGTCATGAATACACAACCCTATTTGTATTCAAGGGTATTCATTTAGATATATCATTTAACTATTGATTTTGTAAATCTATGTATAGAACCCACATTCCCTACTCATAGGTTACTAATTCTAGGCATCAATTATTTTTTATCGATGTGGCACTAGACATATGAATGGTGTGCCTTGATGAAACTATAATGCATTGGGTAAAGTAAAATCTAGAGAGGACATGTTCATGATACCTTACCTGAATTTCGTGGTAATATTTTATGAAAAAATTGTCAAAATCATTAGTAATATTATTTATAAAACCTTATTGATGATATTTGGTGAAATATGTTAAAATGTGTCATGTTTATGTTGTAGCCACATTTCCATGTTATCCATCATTTTATTATATTCATATAATTATTATATGACTCAATTTATTGTGTACATGTTCTTATTATATGATACCTGTTTCACCTATGATATTACCAGACATTGTTTATCCATTATTGGGATTTATTTTTACCCTGTTTTATATGGTAAATTTATAAAGGAAATCCTATGTTGTGGGATAATCTAGGATGGGATAGTAAAGAACCATTTCAAGAGTGTTCATTTTTTTTACTTTATATACTATGTATTTATTATACTATTTACCAAGTTTCCAAGAAACTAATCCAAAAAAAATTTCTTTATATTAATTTATGTAATATTTTTTCATGGAATTATGGTTAAAATCATATAATAAATTGTGGGAATCCATAGTTGTTGTCAATGTATAGTTTAGTTATTTTTATTAATTTGGATAATAATAACCATAGTACGAACCCTAGGTATAATTATAAATATAGTAAAACAACATGATACTTTTTTGAAATTATAAATTTATTGTTCTTTAAGAAATTAAATGCATGCATGGATTCTACATGTTGATGTGGTTCTATAATTTTTATACCTTGGGTTAAGGATCCCAAAAAGGGTACATTATGTTTTAACTTCATCATAACCTAGTACACAAAAAATAATCCTTGATTCACATCTAGATAGACACATTTGTGAGATATGTTATGGTTATCATAATCATTTTATGAACCTACAAGGAAGGATATATAAAATGTTCAACATTTTCTTTTAATATAATGAAATGATGGAAGTATATATGATCCTTGAATCCCAATGTTATAAAAACTATCGGATTAAACTATCCATTTGAATTTATTATCTATGTAATTATTAAAGTTTCCCTACTTATTATTTCATATTTTCATTTTATAAAATGTCTACGAATATAATTTACTATGTAAATAACAGAACCAATGGAAAATTAAATTAATTAATTCCTTATATAAAGTAATATAGAGATAAAAAATTATGATGATGTATCTCTATGTTATGAATCTTGTAAAGTGTAAAGATTTACCTGGGATATAATAACTAATAATTGAATACTTCATGCATCAATTACCACCAGATATTTATAGACCCTTTGACCATTAAATTTCAAAATATTTTATCAATACTGTCAAAAAAATATTTTTCATACTATATGTTTCTATGGAAGATATGTTTTCTTCTGTTGGTTATCATTTGGAGGTGTAAACTAATAAATGGTGGAATTTGATACAAAATATAAATTTCAATGATGAAATTCATTTTATGAAGTGGGAGGTATTCAAAAAGATATTTTACATTATGTATTTTTCTCCCACCTTATGACCAAATATGGAAAGGGAATTACATAAGAAAAATTAAAAGGGAGTTGAATTTATGAGAATCTATGAGATTAAAACCCCAAGGCATTCATGTTACACCTCAACTATTGTTATCTATTCCAAATGGAATATTTATAGATTCTTTAGTGGGCTATGACCTCATTTGTAGAAACAAATGTGAAACCATGACTTTGGGAGCTATGATGAAATAGTATGATGTACTATCAAAATTGAAATAGATTTTGGGGATGCACATCAGTCCCATGGATAGAATTATAAAAATATAATGATGGATCAAAACATTGGGAAGTACCATGACCATGAAAATGATGGGGAAACTACAATATCCCTCATAAAATAACTATATGAAAAGGAACATATGGATTTTTTTTAAGGAAATGTTATTTTATATAAATGTTGAAATGATTTACTAATTTCTCAAAAAGAATAGAGGTGTAAAGAATTAACACCATAATACTGAAGATTAGGTAATGAAAATGTAAGAACATTCTAGGGGGAATTGCATCACGTGTGGAGTCCTTGGTAAATTTACTAACCAATGCCCAAATATGAGGGTGATAGAGGGAAACTGTGTCCAAGGTACAATGGAACAATTGAGGTTGGACACAAATTTCAAGGGTGAAATTTATTAAGGGGGAAAATATAAAGTCATTTAAATTCTATTATTTTATTAATTGTTGTATGTTTTTATAATGAAATTTTTGTTATGATAACATAGAAATAATTTCACATTTTATAAGAACATTAAACATCCAATTTTGATATGGACTACTACAACTAGTAATTATAAATGGATATACATATATAAGAATGTTATATTGGCTAAATGAAACTATATATGCATGAACTCCCCAAACAATATTTATACTCCCATAATTACTATAAACAAATAAATATAGGCATTGAGAAAACAATTGACATTATATAGGATGTGTATGAACTATTATAAATAGGGAATGATGAAGTGATTATGAAGGTTTATTTATTAGTAAATTTGGTCATTCTACATTATGAACATTGCATAATATGGTTGATAAATATTGAAAACATTATTTAATATGATAGCTGATCATTATTATTATTAGTTATAAAGATACAATAATGTTACCATTAGGATTAAATAAGATAAAACCAAAATTATACTTTTAGAATCTATAAATATATTTAAATTATAATAAATGTACGCTTTATGATAAATTTATATGTTTTAAATAAATTTTATTTTCATGGAATAATATTATAAATCATGTTAAATGATCATATAAACTAAAAAACCCCTATTTAATTTCTATAATAGTCAGATAGTTTACTTTGTTATACAAATGTTAATATTAAATAAATAGGAATTTTCATTTAATAGTTAAAATTATAATTATTTTAATAACATAAATATAATTCTTTTACTCATCACATCATAATTAACAAAGTGTAATTCTTCTATAATATTTTGAAAAAGTTGATTTCTCGTAAAGAAAAGAAAAAAATATCATTTTACAACTACGGTGATTTTATGAAATCCTTATGATATGAGAATCATTAAAAATTTTATGAAACATTTTATTCAATAAATAATTCATTTAATAAGTAAAATAATTTATTGGATTTTTTTTGAATTTTGAAATTTCTACATTAACATTTGGAAGAAAAAAAATTCTTCTTTTTAGATAAAAAAATAATTTTGGATTCAATACTGTAAGTGGCCTTGTTGGAAGGATAATTATGAATTTGAAATATTTTTATTATAAAAAATCACACTATGTAATTATATATCTTAAAATGAGTTATAATTTATTTGACCCATAAGTGGTTGGCTTATATAATAAAATAAAATATATTAACCCCTAACCCACCCCTCCAAAAGTATAAATTACCATCCTTTCAGTGATTCCAAACCATTAACAACAAATTTTTATGAAGTTACTGTCTATATAACTCTTTAAAGACCACCCAAGTTGTTCCAATGTCTCTAAGGAGACCCTACCATGCTCCAAGAAGCATCCTCTCAAGTTAAGACTTCTCTTCCTCATCTTTTTCAATTCGGCTAATTATTTTGTACAAGCCTTTTTATTTTAAATTTATTATGTTTTCATCTGTTTATAAACACCCTTTTTACATATAATATGATTTATTTTTTTATAGGCATCATTTTTCTCTCATTAAACCCATTCTGGGATCCATTTGTATAATTGTAATTATACGAAATCTACCCATGATTTTCTATGTAATATTTTCATTTCATGAATACCCAACCATATTTCATTCATAGGTATTCATTTATATGTAACATTTAACCAATTATTATATTAATACATGTGTTGAACCCATATTTCATACTCATGGATTATTAATTTTATATACTTTTTATATTTTATCATTCTGAACAAACATAATGTTAAACTTATGAATGGTGTTCCAAGAGAGTGAAGAAATCTATTTTGTAAATAATTAATCTCTAGAGATCACATATTCATGATACCTCTGAATCATGCCTTGGTATTTTTTATGATACCTTGGTAAAAAAACCATAGTAATACTCTTCAAGACATATTAGGGATAATCTATGGTGATATGTGTACAAATGTATCATGTTTATATTATAGCCATGTTTTCATGTTATGCTTCATGATATTATTTTCATGTACATAAGTTTTTAATCATGTTATTATATTAGTACATTTATTAATAGAAGGTCATGCATGCTATAAGAAACTACAAATAAACCCACTGGCATGGGGACTCAACCTGGTGACCCTGCCTCGAACCCCATTCCACCCCCACCACCAAATCAGGTAGTTGGGGGGTTTCATCATGTTATTAGGTAAATGTTATTATTTTATTCTTAAAGTTTCACCTATGATTTTACATCACATTATTTATTCCTTAATAGGATTTATGCTCACCCCCTTTTATTTGATAAATTTCCCCATGAAATATTATGTTGTGATTCGATCTGGAATGGCATAGTAAAATAGAATTTCAATAAAGATAAAAAACATCATATATTTTACTTTATGTAACATTTATTTCATGTATTATGTACCTAGTTTCCAAGAGACTAAACCTAAAATGATTCTTTAGAGTTATTTATCTAATATTTTCTCTAGAAATTGTGGATAAAATCATGATATAAAATGTGGTTCACCATAGGAATCATTAATACTTGAGTATATGTCATAAAGTGAGTATGAGATAAATCTCTACTAGTGTAATTAAGGTGTATGACTGATTTTGAAGGATTATTTACATCAAATAAGAAGATTATAAAAAAAACTCATTAGATCAGCTAGGGAAGTTAACCATGGGATTTTCTCTCAAATAGCTAACCAATTCACTATTTGTCTCTTTCACATATGTATATTTTTATTTATTTATTTAAAAGTTTAAATAAATTAAAATTTATAGGGTTTGGGAGGATTTTTATATTTCATTAATTTAAAATAGAAAAAAAATAATGTAAGAAGATAGAAAGATTAATGTATAGACCTTACAATAATTATAAAGAGTTTCATAATTATTATCTAATATCCAAAATCAACTATTTCAATGAGAAGATTAAATTCCACTACTCTACTCACACCACACTATTTGTTAAGTATAATAATACACGTACACTCAAATATCCTTAAGAATAAAAATTAACTCACTTATCTGTCGAACCATATTTTCATGACACATAAAATCGATTGCATTTTTAATGTTTATTTATGGTGTAGGAAAGACCCTAATTCATCTCTCAAGTATCCTTCATAGGGTTAGTGAATGTTTTTTTAATGAAAAATACTAAAAGGGGGATGGTTTAGAGAATAGTTTTAAGAATATAACATCCTTTAAAGATTTTAAAGATGATAAATAAAGGTGGTGATTTAGTACTTGTGATATAAATGTGGTTGTTGTGATTTAACAACACAAATTTAAATTTCATTGTTATTAGATATTAATTTTTATTTTAATAAATTCTTTGGTTGAAATTAATTGGAATCCTGATTAATTCCTATCATTTTATTTCAATGCTTGAAAAACCAAACCTTGAAAAAACAATTGTATTTCCAAGTTACAACACTTATTCATAGAATAATAGCTTCCAATGAAGATTTAAATCTTAATATGTTTGGCAATAAAAATTTTCATATGTTTTCCAACCGAAACAACACAAGTCAGTCACTCAAAACCTCACAACGATCAGTTAGAAATGAGGAGGACGACATTTATATTCATCGAAAAAAGCATTACAATATAAAATCATGTAAGGTACATGTAATTAAATGTGTTAAAACCCATATTAATACAAAAAAGTAGCTAATATATGGGACAAAACTCCCATGAAATGTTTGTAGATTCCCCACAATGAATGCCCACCATTTATCCAAGCATTGAGAGGAGGAAGCCCGAGTGGATCTCCATTTTAATTTCATCTATCTTTATGAGGATTAGGAGCTTTAGAAACTCTAATGGGATGGAAGGAATCCTATTGAACATTAATTTGGAAAAAATTCCCTCTCTTAGTTGAACTTACAAATGTGGTTCCCATGGTGCCTTTTTATATCAAAAATGTGAAGTAGTTTTGGGAACCCAATTTTGGTCATACCACTTGTATCTCAGTTTTTTGTTGGTAAATGTCATTATCTAGACTTGTAAAAAATTGAAAACATATTTCATAACCTATTATATATATCCACAAAATTTTTGGAATAATATTATGCTCTAGATATTGAGATATGGATTAAACAAATAATACCACCTTTGACTCCAGGTAGATTCGGTGTCTTGGAATCAATGATCATGGGAATAGAAATCTCAAAAATTGTGTAAGAATGAAATTACAAGAGATATATAACATCAATCAAAAAAATAATTCAAAATTTAATCATTTTTTTAATTCTCTACAAGTGTGTGTGACAACTAGTACATGTTGTGCTTACCAGTTTATATCGAGTAAATATAAGTTCATTGAAAAATTGTCTACTTACATGATCATTTTCACCAAACCCACCCGACATCCTTTTCAATATAATTTCAAGACCCACTCACTTAAGAATTCCCAGAAGTAAAACCATAATCTCTTGACCAAGATATCCCCATACGTTTTATGTTTCATCACTCCCCTCAATGATTTTTTTTTGTTTTGTTTTTTTTGGGTTTTTTGGTGTACAACAGTCAGATAACAGGAATTCATGCATAGGTCAATCTAGTATAGTAAGGATATATATCAGATAAGTAATGAACATATGAAAAATTATTTTTGAAGGTAGATAAAAATTAACCTAACTTATATATACCTTCTATTAAGTAATAAATATGCATACTTCATGGTTGGGTGTAAAAATGTGTAAATAGATAAAGTGAAACAATTTTATATTAAACTATTCACAAAATGTTTACCATTATTCTAAATTTTTTTAAAATGATATAACCATTTATATCAACTGAAAATTATCAAATTTGAATAGAATACCTCACCATAGTATTTAATTCCTCTTGAACTGAATGTTTCATTAGATATTGTTGTTGAATGTGAAAACAACATGAAATAGATAAATTATTCGTGCATTTTCAATAACTTCCCTAATTAATAATGAATCATTTTCCATGAAAAATTGGGAAAAAAATTAACATTAAAAAACAAAAAGTGAGGGGGTAGGAAAGGGGGGAAGTAAGATGCAATACAATCTAGCAAGTCAAAATGAGAAAAATAAGAATAATGATGAAAATTGTTAACTATCCCAGAAATATACCCATCCCACCACACCTAAAGTGTGCAGTCTCTTCACTATAATAAAATAGAATGTGGAAAGGAAAGATAAAACCTACTGAGTGTCATTGGTAGGTTACATCTTGAACATTGATTTCCTTCATCGGGAACTCTGGAAGGTCTTTGTGGAAGTTCATAAGACGTTGCCCATTGACAATCAAGATTTTCTTCATTTCATAATTTGGTACCTGAAGAACACAAAATGGATATATCGTAATAATAGTGTATGGGTTAAACTAGATGGAAAGAAGCTTACCTAGATGATACTTTATCATGTCGTTGTAAAGGAGGACCTTTTACCTAATGTGGAAATGATGATGAAGTATGAGGTAGTCGTATGCAGCCTTGGTTCGTCTTTATAAATCTGGGAGTTCTCATATGAATATATTCTCATTTCCTCTAGCTCACGAACCTCCAACAACCTTTGATCACCTACACCCGAAATATTAGAATTGTATTATTTAATGTCCTTGTTGGCCTGGTTCTCAATATCAAGTGGTAGGTGAAAACTCTATCCTAAAATAAGTCGATAGGGTGATATTCCAATGGGAGGTTTCAAAGTAGTATTTTAATCCAATAATGAATCATTGAGTCTAAAACTCTAATCTTTTATATTAGGATGAATTGTTTTTCAGGAATTTGTTTTTCCTCTCTATTCGACACCTCATCTTGACCATTGGTTTTTGGGTGATAAGAAGTAGACAGTTGATGCCCGACTCCATAATAATGAAAAATATATTTCATTTTTTGGTTAAATAAATGAGAACCCTTGTCAT
Source organism: Viscum album (assembly GCA_963277665.1). Taxonomy (NCBI): domain Eukaryota; kingdom Viridiplantae; phylum Streptophyta; class Magnoliopsida; order Santalales; family Viscaceae; genus Viscum; species Viscum album. The sequence goes on along the minus strand of CAUJRU010000299.1, from coordinate 397,445 downwards.
TGATCATGAACCTAGGTAATCCAAAAATTCAAAAAAAAAATTGGGTCCTTAAAATTCCACAATAATCTTGTAATAATCAGTCTTTGTGGTCCATGATTCTACCCATTTTGACACATAGTCATCTTTCAAAATTATGTACAAGTTCCCAAATGAATTACATAATGGTTTCATAAATTCAATACCCTAAACAACAAATATTTCATTGAAGAGAAAGGGTTACTATGTAATTGAATTTATTTTAGAGGAATTATCTATTCATTGACTGTGAGGGTTAGATTTATATAAATCATGGGCAACCCAAAATAATGTTGGTAAAAAAATACCAGAATCAAGGACATTATAACTAGTCTATTAGGGACAAAACTGGACCCCACAAGCATGAGTGTGTAAGAACTTATGGAGAAACTAAAACTCACTTCCAAGAACACAATGCCTGAAGACATGGTCACTACATCTACACTAATGGATGGGATCATTCCAAATATACCAATGGGAGTCGTGTTTTAGATGGTCAAACTGGTTTTTTTAATCTTATAAGATGAAATATTCTACCAAATAATTTACAATTTCATCATTCTAAGGAATAACATCTTGAACTTGGTACAATTTCTCATCAGGAAACATGTAATTTATAGGAATATAGGGGGATGATTCAATGTACAAGGATTGGAGGATCCTACTGATATGGTCAGCCACCACATTCTATGCTCCTTTTTATGTATAATAACTAGATTTAATTCCTGAAGGAGAAGCATCCAAAATATGAGATGTGGTTTGGATTCCAGTTTTGAAAGGTGCTACAAGAGGGATGTGTGGTCTGAGAACACAATGAATTTGTACCCTTAAATGTGTGACTAGATTTTATATAATGAAAACGCATTGACAAAGAATTATTTTTTAGTTGTAGTTTAGTTTTATTGGAAAGGGTCAAATGTAATGAGGTATAGGCAATGACGTGTGAAGCGTGATCAATAAGTTGAGATAAAATAACCCTAAATATATAGTTATAGTCATCGAACATGAGATAAATTGGAAAATCCCACTAAGTTGGTTGTATTATAGGGGGTTAAGTGGGAATCCATTTCTATTTATTAAATGAATCCTAACATAATTTATCAGAAAAAAATTCTCTTTATTTTTGGAGAAATCAGGAGAGGGGGAGTTTAATTATACAAAAGTCATGAATGAAATATAAGTAAAAGCCAACATAAACAAGGAAAGACCGTACATTCCATACATTTTTTGGGGAATGGTATGGACGAAGCGGTGTCAACTTTTTATTTATCAACATGAATTCCATCCCTAGAAATTACATGTCCCAATACAATACCTTATCGCACCATGAAATGGAATTTCTCATTATTTAATATGAGATTAGTTTCAATACAGTGATGTAGAACTGAACCAAGACTACTCAAACATTCATCAAAAGTTCATCCATAAATAGTGAAATCCCCCATGAATACTTCTTTGAAATTCTCGAGATAATTTAAAAAAATACTAAAAATGAGTCATTGTAAAGTGCCCAAATCATTTCACAGACCAAATGTCGTCATCCTATATTAAAATGTTCCAGAGTGGCATGTAAAGGTTATCTTTTTCTAATCCTCAGGGGAAATATGGATATGAATGTATCCAAAATACCCATAAAGAAATTAATTATGGTACTTCCCTCCTAGCCTCTTTAGTATCTGGTTAATGAATGGTAATGGTAAATTGTCCTTCTTGGAGTGTTGGATTAGTCTGCGATAATCTATATAGACACACCAACTATTCTTCACACGAGTTGGAACCAATTAATTTTTTCCATTTTTAATTACCGTTTGGATAGTTTTTAGGAACCACTGGTATTGTACTAAACTATTTCTTGTTAGATATGGGATAAATTATTCCACCGGCCTATAATTTGGTTACCTCCTTTTTAACAACATATAAGAGGTTTGGTTTTTTTGACGTAGTGACTACCTCACGGGTTTAGTCTCATCATTAAACAATATATGATGTTTAAAAATTTATGGGATAATTATAATAATGTCATAAAGTGTCCATACAAAATATTGTTTATACTCTTTCAAAATTTCAAGAAGTATTAATTCTTGCTCTCGAGGGAGTGAACTAGAAATAATGACTGGCAGCTTGTTTCCATTCTCAAGATATGAATTTTTTAAATCTTCAATTATTTGTTTTAGTTCCAATTCAAGGAAATTTTTTGTTTATGGGAGTGTGTGTGAATGTGAGGGGTCAAAAATATCATCTAACTGCTCAATGGTATCATCCTCTGATGAGGAATGAGAATTTTCAATCTTGGTAGTATCATCGATGGTCATGTGATCCTCAGTGTTCAAGAAATCATCAATTAACAAACACATGTAAAATTTTTATATATAGGTTCAACATTATATACTTTATTTATTACCTACTATTTCACTAAATGAAGAAGAATCAGAATGGGGAACAATTAAATTAGGGGACATTTTTTAGGGGAAGTAATTACATCAATTTAATTGACAGCTAGGGGGAATATTTCACTAAGGGGTGCTTCATGAAATCAAGGATATTGAAGTGGAAAATTTCACCACAAAACTCCATATATAATATAACATTATGGAAACTAATTATGTTTTTGGAGGTTTTCAATAAAGACCTTTTTAACATAATCAGGGCATGGTCATTTATCCAATCATCTTCTGTATTTAACACATAAAAATTAGTAGGAAAAAATAAATTTTTCACCATCACAAGAACATCCTCTAAGACACCATAAGGGTATGTTATAATCTGATTTATTAATTGAAAAAAAATTCCATTGGGCATCAGTTCTCCAACATGCAATGAAGAATAAATAATATGCGGTATCACATTTATAGAAGTATACAAATCATGCATAGAATTGGAATGGAATACTCTCTTATGGTGCATAGAATTTAGAATGTTCCCATATCAATACATTTAGTGGGAACTGATGGATCTATCAATTCAGATATGTTACTCCCCAATCTCACCTTCTCATCACCTCATAGCCTCATTATTTGTGTTCACATCTCCTTGATAAACGTTTCCGATCATGGAATTTGCATCATGGAATTAATCCAGGGGATGTTAACCTGAAATTTTTTGAATGTTTCCAATATTTATTTCTCAATTTTAGTTTCTTTTTTTCATGGATGGGTTTTGATTTTTTGAAATAGAAGAGGAATGGTTGGGCTATGCGACTCATAAACAAACACACTATTTCCTTTGGAAAAGATTCTCTTATGATATAGTTTTTCAATATTTGGACCAATTTGAATGGTTGGGATGGTGTTTTCCATAGGATGGGATGACTCTAAACAAAGGTTCATTTGTATTTTATGTTGAGAACCACTTCTAATAGTGATGGCACTGGAATTTCCCTTATCTCTAGGATTGAGTAGTAGTTTAGAGGTTATTTTACCCAACCCATGACTTTGGATTTCCCTCACCGAGTTGGATATTATCCTAATTGGGTTTTTAGGTCTTCTATATAATCTTGGATGGTTTGTTGAAATTGGAGAATGTTTGAATCAATTTTTTTCTTCATGTCTTCTAGAATAGTATCAGGTTTTTTAGGTGGATATGGGAATGATCGTTGGTGAGGTTGAGGATTTCTAGGTGGTAGTGGATTCATAATCATGCTTGGTTGGTTCCATGGTTGTTGAAATTGATTGAATACCCACCTTCCATATAAACTTGATTTTCTTTACACCCATGTTTGGATGGACAGTAAGGTTATTTCCTAAAGGGTTGGTTATAGGGGTGTCCTCAAAATATTGCCTCACAACTCTTAGAAGTTTCTCTCATTTGGGGGAATTGGTCAGAATAGTGGGTGTTAAAATAACATATACCGTAATAGATTAGAGTAGGATATTGGTATTTCAATCTGGAAAGAGAAGGTTGTCGAAGAAGGGTAATTACATTTTCAAACATCATGTCCTTCTTCTTTTTGAACTCAGTACTTTGTACCTCATGGTCACCTTGAATGGCTACACTAGACCTTGAACTGAATTGTTGAGTGTTTTGTGCCATGTTCTCAATTAGGATCATTATAGAAATTGGGGTTTTATCAATTAGTTCACCACCTAATGAAATATCAATAATATTTCAATCAATATGAATTAATCATTCATAGAAATACTAAATTAAATGGTGATCACTAATTTCGTGGTGTGTACAGCTTGAAGATAACCTTTGGAATCTTTCCAAATATTCATGTAATGTTTCCCCTTGTGATTGTTTTATTCAAAAAATTTCTTTCCTTATTTTTTCGGTTTAGAGACATGGATGTATTATTATAGAAAAAGGTTTTTCATGTCCTCTCATCCTCTAATTAGTGAATTAACATTGTAAAGCCAGTCTTTTACAATGTTTTCTAATAAAAAAAATTCCATAATATTTACTTTTTCTTCTTACAGAATTGAGGTTTTTAATTTTGAACACATATTATGATATTGTTTTAAGTGATTGTGTGTGTATTCACTTTTGATTCCACTAAATCTTGGTAATAAGTGAATTAAACTAGATTTTAGTTCATAATTGGGTGCCTCACCTTGTAATTTAATATAGGTGGGTTGGATATCAACATCAGGTGAGGTTTGTTATTTTAATGTTTGGTTGTTTTAAGCCATATAATTAAATTTTAATTTAGTCTTTATGTTGGTCCTAGAAGAATAATGTGGATCAAGGAGAGTTTCATGATTTTTTATTTCATCCTTTAAAGGCTAGTCTTGTGTGTCACGGTGTCGCTAACATAGAATCATCTCTAGTTCATGTTTAGTGTGTACTAAATATCTCATAGTAGAACATGTCATGAATAGAACCTACACAAGGAGAATATTTTAGAAATAAACTAAAAAATAAGGAAGGAAAGAAGCAAAGAAATGGTTAAACAATTAATAATTATTTATTAAAAAATGCACACTAAAAACAAAAGCACTCCCCGGAAATGACACCAAAAATTTCCACATTTTACATACATGTAAAATTTATTATTTTTTTAAATTTGACTTATAGTCTATGGAATACCTTATGACATCACTCTATACGAGTTGATTGGTGTATTGTCTGAATTTTTTATAAAATGTACTAAAGAAGTGGGTGGTTAAGAGAACAGTTTTCAAAGAAAAAAAATAATTTAACAAATTCAATTGTTGATAAATGAAGGATGTGTTTTAATAATTTTGAAATAAGTGGTTGTTTTTATTTCACTACAAACATTTCAAGTTCATTTTTCTTAGAGATTCATTCAGGTTTCAAATAATTCATTGCTTCAAAATAATTTGAATCCCAATTGATTCATAAGATTTTATTTCAATTATTGAAGAACGAAACCATGACATAACAATAATATTTCCAAGATAGAAAATTATTCATGGAATAATAGCATACAAATCAGATTTTAATTTCATGAATTTCGGTAATAAATGGGTTCTTGTGTTGTCCAATTAGAAAAACACAATTCACATTCTCAAAACCTCACACCATGCGGTCGAAAATTAAGAGCATAGCATTTACATGCATCAAAAAAAAATTAAATTATAAAATAATTTAATATACAAGAATTTAATTGTATAACACCCAAATTACTTATGAACAGTAGATAATATATGAAATAGAACTCCCTTGAAATGTGTGTTGCTTTCTGACAATGAACGACAACTGTTTAGCTTGACATTGAAAGGAGGAGGAATCACAAGTGGATCTGAATCTTCATTTTAGCTCTAATTATGATGATAGGGATCTCTAGAACCACTAATGTGGTGGAATTAATACATTGAAACTTCAATTTTATATCAATTTCCTCTCTGGGTAAAAATTGAAAATGAGGTTCTCATGGTGACTTTTGATAGCCCAAATTGGATGTGGTTTTGGGCACCCAGTTTTGCTCATACTAATTGTATCTCATTTTTATATTGGTAAATGGTTCTATATAGATTTTTAAAAAACCAAAAACATATTTTCCAACATATTTAATATCTCTACAATAACTTTCTAATAATTTTTAGGTCTACAACTCTCGATATAAACAAAAAATAGCACAATAAATTTGACTATGTGCAGATTGAGTAGCATGGACAGATCTGTCTGGATGAGAAAATAGATAGAAGAATTGGTATTTTGTTCTTCATACCATTTGTGTTCCATGAGGATTTGGATCCTTACAAAAAATCATCCCAATTTGAGGAATGTATTTTTTTCAATGTGAAAACTGTTTATAGCTGTCCTTGGGATTCAACTCATTTTGGAACATTTTTATTTTGGATCATATTCGGCCCTCCAAATCATCTCCTCCAACAATAAAATCACTAAAAAAGTAGAATTTACCTTTTTTATTGTGATAAAAATTAAATTATTTAATCATATGGGAATTGAAATTTATTATTAAATTTCTATTTTCAAATACAAAAATAGTTTAATATTGTGGTGCATGATTGAAATAAAGAAGTGAATCATGGTGTGATCACTACCTAATGAGTGGAAATGAACATTCCTCAATAATGAAAGTGAACCTACTCAACCCACATAAATATTATTTCATACCATTAAATTTATCAATTCAACCACACCCACTGGTATGCGGAGTTTATCGATTAGTGGGATACTTTTAAATTCAATCATTGAAATAATTCGGAAATGGTGGTGTAATATAGATTGATGATCTCATCCTCTACCTATTCCCTCTATTTCCTTGTTGGAATCTGGTAAGATGATTTTGAATTAAACCCAAAAATATATTAACATCACTATGATTCCCCCTTGGAACACCTATCAAAGTTTAGATCTTCATAATCATAAAGCAATATTTCATAAGTATATCAAAGATATAGAGAAACAATATGTAATCATAAAAGGGGAGAAGAAAACCTCACAAATAAAGAACAAGAAGCATTAAATTTATATTAAAAGAAAAAACATACTAATCATATTATTATTCTAGAAGTTCCAAAGTGATATATATAGAATATATTACAAGTGAGAATTGGAAAATATTTATAGTCATCAAGGATTGTCTCATTTATCCTCCTAAAATCCAGCATAGAGATCCACTCGCTAGATCACCTCAATGTTTATAGTTTAGGGGTGAGGTTTCCTCCTTGTATTCACACTAAATTTTAATCATTACTTTGAAAAACTTCATATGATCATTCCTAACTTCAATTTATGAATATAGGCTACATGTATTGCTATATATAATTTTACCTAATTTTGGTAGAGTAGAAGAAAAATTATTTTTTTTTGTAAATGGTCAGTCCCCTAAACATCTTAAACATCTCGATGTTATTACAAATTAAAAATTTCAAATCCATTACCTATAAATGGTAACTAGTTCCTTTTTCCATACCTATAAAAGAAAATGAAATAAAAATATTCATATCAGAGGGGTTGTGATGAGTTTCTTATGTATTGTAAAAATAATAATGTGCGGGGTTATCCCTTTCGTAGTGATGGAAAAAATCACATATTATTTCCAATTGCACGGTAACCATTATATATCAATTTTGAACCCTTATGTATCAGAACGTCCATATGTAAGGTCTATACCATTAGAATTTTTAGGTAGTGTCTTAAAATGATCAACTCTTAGGAATCAATATTTTATGCATCACATTTCCCATTCTTAACGACTCTCAATTAACCATCCAATACTTTTCCAATCTACCAATTTCATTCTCATAGATAAAGGAATATATCTAATGTATAGGTTAAATGATACATGTTGTTTTTCTATTAACATATCTAACTACACTACTAAATTGTTTAACTATCTTTTATAAGTTAATCCTCCTACTTCTAAACATTTCATGGTTCTTGATGTTATCTTTCAAGGAATAAATAAATTCCACCCAGACATTTCTTATCTCCAAGAAATTCATCCTCCTATGAAATCCATCTGTGATATTTTCAACTTATATAATATTCAATCAATTCTTAAAAACTTTATTTTTCTTATGGAACAAAAAAACAAAAGAAATTAATTATGTCTATTGAAATAAAATACAGATTATTAAAAAAATAAATTAAAATAATGAATTGATTTATAATAAAAATTTATTAAAAATTTATTTTAAAAATAAAAATGTGATAATTACCATAAAATATTTAAAATACAAGGTAAATTATAATTGAAAATCAATAAAAAAATCACAAATTTCTCATTTTATCACTCCCCCACACATACTGAACTACACCACTAGGAAATATCTACACATAATATAAACCCAAATAGTTAAATCAGAAGTGTCTATGAGATTTCATTTTCTATCTTATTATCATCTTAGTTATTTTTTTATTCAAATTACATTTTCATTATTCTCAGGAAACATCATTCATGCCATTTGATATATAAGTTCATCTCTCTCTCAAAAAATTATTCTTGAAATATATTTTTCTCATTATGATCATGAACACAAATTATATGATTTAAATGTGATTATATCTATAATAAAATAAAAATTATTCTCAATTAAAATATAATTTTCATGGATTGTGTTGGGGATTTATTTTAGTGGATTTACGGGTAGAAAAGAGGCTTAAATTGGTTTTTAACACATAAAGTTCAATTCATGAGTTTACATTTAAACAATATTGAACATCCCTCTTTGTATACCTCCATCAAGAACAAAACCACATAATACATTCAACACCTTTCATTAAAATTCATATATAAAAAAGTATAATAATTAATAATATACACATTCTTAATTATTTAATATAGATATATCAAGTAAGAATGTAGTGATAGTAAATTAAAATTTCAAAATAGATATATACTCCCTTTTATTATGATAATACATATAACTCATTAATGAAGATACAATGAATAATTTAAATCACTTCTCCATTATTCCATCATTTTTCTAAACACACACATTTTATATTTCTTTCATTTTTTAAGATATAATAAAGGTAAAAATGTATGTCATGAAAAATGTTTTTTATTTCCCCCAAAAAATGAGAACACCACATAGTCATCCTTATAACCATGAAACTCCTTTAAAAAATTATCCACAGAAAAAAAAACTCCCCCCACACTTGTTTTAAAATGAAATACATGCACGAAAACATTATTTTTTGGTTGGGAATGTATTTGTCTTGAAATTTAGTTCTTATAACTCGAAATCTCACAAATAGATGATCATATGTAAGGAAGTCTTGAAATGAGTAAAACAAATGTCTTTTAAAATTCAAAAAAAACATTTATCAAATTAAACTCATTAAAAATCATAAAATTTTAAATAAGTCAAAAAATAATGTTTTATACTATGAAACATGTGGATATATCATAATAAATATATTAATGTAAGAAAATTTAACAATGGTTTAGAAACCTATTAGGTTGGGAAATATTTTTATTGGATAGTATTTTACGTGAAATTATTTCTAAAATGAACCAAAATATCATTAAATGATAAAAATATATAGGGATTAAATAATATAATAATTGTGTGAGTTTGTATATTTAGTTTCCAATAACACTATCATAATCATCTCAATGGTCAAAAATCATAACAGTGCCCAATAAATCACAATCCTCATATATTAAAAAATAGAAAACATAAAATAACCCTAATGTAGTAGAATATTTATTTCACTCCTCCAGGCTAATATGTTACTATCATCATACGGACAAAATATTTAAATTTTTCATTTTCCCATAATATGAATAAGTTGGTAGTAATCTAATGAATAGGTGAAATAAAATAAGTTTATTAGGATGGTTATCTTCTAAGGTGGTGAGAATGATTCTCAATGGTTTCAAATCCATAACCCTCCCTAAAATCCTATAATAAAAACTAATAAATCAAAAAAAGTATTAGAAAAATCAATAAAAATTAATGAGATATGGGAATATAATATTTTTTTAACCCCATAGAGGGTACCAGGTTTTTACAACCCCTTATAGAGAGTAATTGTTTTTACCAAAATCATATGAAGGATATAGATCATATAATTTGAACAAAAATATCCTTTTAATTAAAATTTTAACCAAATTTAACATAAAATAGAGAAATCCTTTAACATGTGTCTTAATTCTAACCCCATTATCAGGGTAGTGTGTCTTTATAGGTGGGTGTAAGGATGAAATATATTGTCTCCTCTTCAGGTATATTCACACTTATATAGCTCTCTGAGTTTGGGAAGGTTTCTTCTAAGAGTGTATTTTCATCTTATTTTACTTCAATAGGCTGTTAATCATGGAATTAATCCTTTTTTCTATCTCATAATTTAATTTTTAGTAAGCAACCATATTGGTTGTAATTCCACAAAATTTTAAAATATGAAAATTATGTTTGATAGCATAAATGACATGAAACACATAGATTAGATAATGATGTTACACCCCAGGACTCTATAATATATTTATTATTAAATAATTTTAACCTATTATATATCTTTCAGTACATGAAACCAGATATTTTTATTTTTAATAGTTTATTCAACACACAAAACTTATCTTAAATGACCCATGATATATATAATTGTAACACCCCATGATTTCATAGTATGTTATTTTTTCAAAGTAATTCAATAACTTTCACCACACGCAACACCGAGATCAAGCGCACCACAATGTACCAAACTAGCCATTCAAAAGCAGTTATCAATATTATTAACTGAATTTTGAGCAATATATAATCCTTATAATTTTAGAATCCATATTATGAGTTTCTTAGACATAATTCATTTTTTTCAGATAAAAGAAGTATTTTTAAAAAAATGCACTTTTACCACCTTTTAATGGTGAGCCCTTTTTAAATCCCATACATGAAACTTTTATATATTCTATTTGACATAACAAACTTCTTCATTATAATTGGCACATAATAATTTAGTTTCAATAAATTTTTTGTGTTTTTCTGATAAATTTCATATTTGGATGAATAGTGAAAATTCTATATTTTAACTGAAAAAAACTTTTTTAATCAAAATAATTTATAATGTTAAATTATAAATTTTAATGGTTTTAAAGTATAAATAGATTATATTTTTACCATTTAATTCAATTCTGGTCATTTAATGTAATTTCACTTTGAGATTTGACATAAACAAGTGTAAATCTTTTGATAGATAATGTTTTTTAAAAATACACCTTTTGGTTTTGACAACGGGAATTAATATTAAATTAATAAATGAATCTTATGTGTTTTTAATTTGGTAAAATGGAATTAATCTTTGGATTCACAATATCGAAATTAGCATTGGGTGAATTTTTTGTATTTTTCTGAAAACATTCAATTTTTGATGAATAGTGAAAAACACTGAGTTACAGTTTAAAACCAAAAATTTATTTAAATACTTATTTATTTAATATAATTTTATTTTATGTAAAAATAGTTACATAATACCTATATAAGTTAAATGTAATTCATTGGAGTCAGTTTATAATAATTTTATATATAAAAAAAATTATTGAACATTTCACTGTCATTTACCCACCTATTAAGAGAATTTGCAAATTCACATAAAACTTAATTTTACCACTTCTGTGAGTGGAATTTCAAAAATTCGAGAGACACGGTTAATAGCAAGGAGTAAAATGTGGTTCAACAAGGAAAAAATAATTTCTGGTGAATAGTAACTTTTTACTTTTATTTACCACAGTTAAATGTAAATAGGGTAATTAAGGGTAAAAATGATATTAATATTATCCTAAAACATGTCCTAATTGTATTGTAAAAGTGTATGTAGACCAAAAATGACCTTATGAATAAAATATTATCATTTAGGTCCAATTGGAGTAGATTAGGACATTTATTATTATTTAATTCAAAGAATAGTTCAAAGAGTTAAAATCAATGTTTAATAACTAAAACATTTTTAATATAGGGTTATGCATAATATAAATTCGATGATAAACATAAATTAAAAATATATAAACATATTCTACATTATTGTATTTTATTTATAATTTTTAGAATTAAAATAAATAAATTTATTTATGACACAATAATGATGCAATATTTTCTTTAGTAATGAAAGAATCAAATAATTGGTAATATAAATGTTAAAATAAATATATTTTAAAAGTTTTGATGACATCAAAAGAATTTATTGGTTAATATTAAATGTTAGTATTTCTTAAATAAATTTTATTTGAATTAATAAAGTTGTTAAGACTTTATCAAAAATCATTTATTAAATAGTGTCAAAATTGACATAAAGGGGTTTTTCAAACAATTATTATATTATTAATTGATATTATATTCCTAAAAATCTATGGTTTGGCCACATGACTTATATAATGATAGGTGTATTATTAATGGACCACTTTGGGGTCTTTTGGACGTTTATTGTATGATTATTGACAATATAATATAAAAATACAAAGAGACATGGTAAATGTCAAACTATTTAACTAAGAGTAAAATCAAAACGATAAAGTTAAAATAGTGACACAAACCTATCTAAATCCTATTTTCTGAGTGGTTTTAGACCTATCCCAACCTTAACCTTTAAATAATCCAGTTTAAAGCCATTATAAACCTAATATGTATTTATTATAAAATAATATTTTATGTTTTTCCTAAGATGCCCATCACCCCTCTTATAAAAGGGCACTCCCCTTCACTCTAATTCACATATTCTAAGCCATTTGACTTGTACAAAACCTTCCCAAATATTTTATAAACTTACCTGAATTCAAACTAGAGGCCTTATTTTGATCATAAGTCCAACCTATGGAGACCTTTTGATCAAATCAAAAGGAAGAACCCGAAAAAGAGGTAATGTTTTCACCACCCTCTTTCAAGTTCCTTTCTTCTTCAAAATCTTCATTCTTTGTTATTTCCATTCTAAAGTAATAAATATAGTATCTTCTATATACTGTGATTTTATTGTCAATATTTTTCAACCATATTCAGTATTCTATCCGTCCTTTGAATGACATGTCACCATATGTGCGTGCGTACGGATTACCGTCTACAAGTCGTGGTGTGATTGTTATTCAAAACATTATTATTTGGATGGGTATGATAAGGATGTATAATTTATGTAAATAATAAATATAACATTATAATTATTATTTATATATGATATAAAATTTAATTATATATTATTTTAATATCAGAAGAATGATATTGTCCCCTGTGCGTACGTACGGACTACCGTCTCCACGAACGCGTTGAGATTCATTCCCCATCGTATCTGTTCACGTCTAATTATCATTTGATGATTAAAAATAATTTTTAAGGACTTTTTATCATTCTGGATATGAATAAGATACAACCTATCCATAATAAACAGGGCTTATGTAACCAAACATATAAAATAAAACGAGTAAGTTAACACCCGAAATGACGATAATACTAAGATATTGTTATCAAGGAAATGTTAATATATCATATAAGATATCATATTATTGTATATGATTCTTGTATAATATAATAACAACTATTTCACCATTATACAGGAGGTTAAACTACCCTCATCATAGGAAATGTTCAAGGTAATGGGTTTTCCTCTCAGTCATTATTCTCTTGATATTCATGCCATATTTCCACTATTAACTTTTGTGTGGTGTATATACTACCCATAATTGTATTATTTGTTTAATACACTTTAATTTATGTGTATTTACATATTCAATGTATGATACCCCTTTCATTGTGTGTATGTTTCGTAAGTTACCAAGTTGGTAAGGGTTTATTTCACAATCTCTTCATTATCCGAGGTTGTTTATACGTAATTATCTACTGGGACCTCTTTATCATCCACATCCATGTTTTTTTAAAATGTATTTCAAAACATTCTTAATATTTTACATAATATGGGTTAAAGAAATTTTTACCCTTGTTTGACTTTGTATAAGAATTTTATAAAGGAATCTTTCTGTCGTTTTCCAAACAAGGTCCTTTTTATCCTTTTCAACAGAATTAAGGTTAAAATGTCTTTTTTTAAATAATATGGCAGGTGTGGTTATTTTCTGCCATTATAAAATCTTTGAAGCTTCACTTAAAGTCTTATAAGAATATTTTGAATGTAAATGATTTATTTAATATTTATTTGACTTTTAAATGATTTCAAAATGAATAATTTATGAATTTCTGAAAGGTAATCCTTATCAAGATCAAAAGTTTAAATGTTTTAAATATTTATATTTCTAAATCTTTTTAATTAATGTCCATGATTTCAAAATTATTTTAAGGATTTATTTATATGAACATGAATGTTTTGAAATGATATTTCTTTTCAAATGTTCCAAAGTGGTATGGGACACTTTTATTCAAAAATATATTTTAAATTAATTCCTTTATAAATGTGTGACTTTTCAATGATTTCAAATAAAGAGATATTTCTCTCAAATAGTTTTGATTTCATATATGTCAACATCCTTTTTTGGATTACTTGAAGTAGATTTATTATGATACAAAACTTCTATATTTTATTAAAGGTTTTGTGATATGTTTGACTATGGATGTGTTATTTTTATACCAATCCTGGTTTATGGAGAATGTATTGACATTTCGTATGATAGTTTTAATATAAATGTTTATGTTATGTTTAAACCTATTCATATGAGGAATGCATTGGGCTTAATAAGTGACGGGTGGAGCCCTCTACAGCTCCTAAATGCATCGGTAGGTCTCATGAGACAAACTAGTCTCTTGGCACAAGGGCTTGACCAAAATCTTATTTGTATTCATGGCACAAGGACCTCACAATGTGGTTATGATAGTCTGTCATTATGCATTCCATTGTTATTAAAGTGGATATTGATATTGAATGTGATTATTCGACTGGTAGAATATCCATGTGAGTAAGTAAATGGAATTATTTTTATTTATATATTCTATATTATGATGAATTTTATGTGGAAAAGGCTTTTGTTTTAGTTTTATACATTGCCTAAAATGTTTATGCTTATTTATGAATGTTTCCTCTGTATTGATTACCCTTACTGAGCATTTGAGCTCACCCCTTTCTATGTTTTATTTTTCACTAGATTCCAATAAGTGTAATGTAATTGTAATGAATGGTTAATCCCAGGGAATAATGGAGTTCGTAAAGGATTATTTATGTTGTTTTGTATGTTATAATGTGTAATGTAACATTAAGGTATATAATCTATCTTACAAGACTGCTAAACTGTTCGGACCTTCTGCACATGATTCCTTGTAATCATGCCAATGTATTAAAATAATGCACCGACTCTAGGTAACTAGGGTCAGGGTGTTACAGTTGGTATCAGAGAAGTTTAGTACAAACCTTGGAATCTAGATTTAGATAAACTCTTATTAGAGCACATAGCCCTTAGAAAAACATTGAGGATTAGTATAGAAGAACTTCCAATGATTTTGGTAATGTAGATATTTTTGTGAGTTTTCCAAGAAAATACATCCCTGTCTGGATAAGAGCAGGTAGAGGCGGATATAGCACAGATGTACCTAGGGGTAAAAACTGAAAACACCGCTTTGAGCTAGACTCAAACGAGAACCGATGCATGACAACGCGCCTTGCTGCACTCTTGGTTACGACACTTCTAGGGGATATGCTGAGGATAATTCTTGTTTTCTTTACAAACCACTATGAAGGGTTTATGAGTATATACCTCCTCAATGAACACATTTTGGTGATTATGGATTATATCCATAAACTTTTAAATTTACGTTAGGTATTTTACATGTTTTTAATTATGAATTGTGATTCATAAACTGACCTAGTGTATGTCATTGTATAGAAATGGCACCCAATAGAAGGAATGTGTACTCCAGAAATATGTATGATCCAAAGAGAAAGAAGGATCATTTCATTCAAGGTATTAAGACCAAATTTAGAAGGTAAATAGTCTCCCATATATTCTCAATATATGAAGAAATAGTATCATGTGTTAATATGATAAGTAAAGAATTTTTTGAGTATGGCTTTGATGGAAAGAAAGAGAAGAAAATGATAGAAGAGAGAAAGTTGGATAAAGGGAAGAGGGAATAGAAGGATTTTTATATATGTTATAAGTGTGGAAAGAATCACAATGGTATATTCATTAAGGGAATGATAGTTTTTTATAAGTGTGGAGAAAAAAAGGACACCATGTATGTGATTTCAAGGGTAAAAAAATCAAATGTACAATGCTTCAACTGCAAGGCGCTGAGACACTACACGAATCAATGTCTCATTCATAAGAGTATACCTCAAATGATGTTATTAGATAATAATCATGTTATGATACTAACTCAGATGAAGAGGAATGATTAGAGTTCTTATGTTGTTATTAAAGAATTATTTCATTTGAGTGTTGTATGAACTATGTAATGGTCATAATAATTATGGAGTATATAAGGATTGTACTACAGTACTATTTCATTAAGGAGTTGAGATTGCGTGGAACCAAGAAAATTCCCTCAATAGTAGTTTAAATTTTTGGAAAATATATGGTTGAGAGAAAGATAAACCATAATATGGTTTTGATACCGAGGTAGTGATTTTGGAATAATACATGATTGATTTGGATAAATTATATTATATATTCTTCACTAAATTGAAACTGATTAATGATTTGTATATATTCCATCATTGTTTGAGTTAAGAACTTTTTTTGATAGAAGGAGTACATCTAGTACTCTATAATGAATAAGGGAGCATGGATGTAATCAATAAGGTAAGATGGTAATTCCAGATGTTGTAGTGTTTTAAAAGAATACATGATGAGGGTTTTCACATGTTATTCTGTGGAAAAAAGGATCTTCATTATGTTTATCTTCCCTATAAATTTTGGACTGTGAGTTTGGATATAAGTATTTTGGATAAGTCTAGTGTGAGATTATTTTTGGATTTCCATAAAAAGGACAACTCGGAGGTCGGGCGGCAACCCGTCACGTCCGACAAGGTCGTGGGACTGAAACCCGCAACCGAAGGGCGAAAATGGTGTATCACCTACCACTGACCCACGTGATGTCCTAAATTGAATAATGTAGTTTTATTAAAGGTTCTGGTTGATGAATTATAAATTCATTTTTTTAAAACCCTATACTAATAGGATAAATATAATATTTTTTAAGTTCTATTATCTTTTAAAGTGAAAGATGAGTTTGTGGTAGAAATTAGTTAAAGGATGGAACTCTACTTGACAAGTATACATTTTTTTCTTCTCTTATTATATGAAGAAATAAATTCTTAAACATTAGGTAGGGAATCTTAAAACAAAAATATTGTTATCCTAATACATTATGTTTTGTTGAACCGATGGTATTTTAATTCGTCATAGATTGGTGGCTTTGAGGCCCACAATTCTACAATTGTTTGTGATTGATGACCTCAATCACTCCCTATAAATATTTGAGTTTTTTCTCCAATTATGTGTCTCTAATTTCCACCATTGTTCTCCTAATCAAGGTCATAATTTGGTGGTAACTTTATCATTCCCCTTTTCCTCTTATTAAGACAAAATTTTATTTTCCCAAATTCCGATGTGAGTTTTCCCACAATGATATATTATATTTTCAACCTCTTATTTTCAAAGAAAATTTCAAATTGCAAGGACACAATTTATTGAAGGAGGGAAGAATGTAACACCCCAATATTTCATAGTACATTTTTTTTCAAAGTAATTCAATAACTTTCACTAGACGCAATACCGAGTTCAAACGCACCACAACTTACCAAACTAGCTTTTCAAAAGAGGTTATGAATAGTATTGACTGAATTTTGAAATATATATAATCTTTATAATTTTATAATCCATATTATGAGTTTCTTAGACATAATTCATTTTTTTCAGATAAAAGAAATATTTCTCCAAAAATGCCCTTTTACTGCATTTTAATGGTGCACCCTTTTTAAATCCAGTACATGACACTTTTAGATATTCTATTTGACATAATTAACTTCTTCTCTAGAATCGGGACATAAGAATTTAGTTTAAATAAATTTTTGGTGTTTTTTTGACAACTTTTTTATTTGGGTGAATAGTAAAAAACATTATATTTTAACTGAAAACAACTTTTTTAATCAAAATAATTTATAGTGTTAAATTATAAATTTAAATGGTTTGAAAGTAAAAATAGATTATATTTTTATCATTTAATCCAATTCTTTCCATTTTAAGTAATTACACTTTGATATTGGACATAAACAAGTGTCAATCGTTTGATAGATAATGTTTCTTAAAAATACACCTTTTGGTTTTAACAACATGAATTAGTTTTAAATTAATTAATTCAACTTATATGTTTTGAATTCAGAAAAATGGGCTTCATTTTTGGATTTGGATTATCGAAATTATCTTAGGGTGAACTTTTGGTATTTTTCTGAAAACATTCATTTTTTGATGAATAGTGAAAAACACTAAGTTATATTTTAAAACCTAAATTTTATTTAAATAATTATTTATTTAATTTAAATTTATTTTAGGTAAAAATAGATACATAATACCTATATAATTTCAATGTAATTTATTGGAGTCATTTTATAATAATTTTAGATATATAAAAATTTTATTGAACTTTTCACCGTCTTTTACCCACCTCCTAGGAGAATTTTGAAAATTCACATAAAACATAATTTTACCACTTCTGTGAGTGGAATTTTGAAAATCATAGAGAAATTGTTAATATAAAGGAGTAAAATGTGGTTCAATAAGATAAATTTTTTTTGGTGAATAGTAACTTTTTTCTTTTATTTACCATGGTTAAAAGTAATAGGGTAATTAATGGTAAAAATGATATTAATATTACTCTAACACATGTCCTAATTCTATTGGACAATTTTATATCGACGAAAAACAACCTTAGGAATAAAATATTATCATTTTGGTCCACTTGGATTAGATTAGTACATTTATTATTATTTAATTGAAAGAAGAGTTAAAAGAGTTAAAATCAAAGTTTAATAACTAAAACATTTTTAATATAGGTTTATACGTAATATAAATTAGATTATAAATATTAATTACAAATATAAAAATGTTTTCTACATAATTTAATTTTATTTATAATTTTTAGAGATTAAATAATTAAATTTATTTATGACACAATAATGATGTCGTATTTTCCTTATTAGTGAATGAATCAAATAGTTAGTGTTATAAATGTTAAAATAAATATAATTTGAAAGTTTTGATGTCATAAAAACATTTTATTGGTCAATATGACATGTTAGGAACGCTTAAATAAATTTGGTTCTAATTAGAAAAGTTGTTATGACTTTAACGAAAATCAATTATTAAATAGTGTCAAAATTGACATAATGGAGTTTTTAAAAAAATATTATAATATTAATTGATATTCTATTACTAGAAAATCTATGGTTCAGAAAAAAGACTTATATAATGATAGGTGTATTATTAATGGACTAATAGGGGGCTTTTGGGAGTTTATAGTATGTTTATTGACTTTATAATATAAAAATACAGAGAGACATGGTAAATGTCAAACTATTTCCCTAAGAGTTAAATCAAAAAGATAAAGTTAATATAGTGACCCAAACCTATAAAAAACCTATTGGTTGAGTCGTTTTAGACCTATCCCAACCTTAACCTTTAAATAGTTCACTTTGGAGCCTTTATAAACCGAATATGAATTTATTATAAAATAATAATTTAAGTTTTTCCGAAGGTTCCCTCACCCCTCTTATAAAAGGGCACTCCCCCTTCACTCTAATTCACACCTTCTATGCCTTTTGTCTCGGCCAACCCCTGCCCAAATATTCTCTCAACATACCTCACTTCAACCTATAGGCATTATTTTGATCGTAAATCCAACCTAAGGAGCCCTTTTGATCAAATCAAAAGGAAGAACCCGAAGAAGAGGTAATGTTTTCACCACCCTCTTTCAAGTTCCTTTCTTCTTCAACTTCTTATTTCATTGTTATTTCCATTCTAAAATAATAAATCCAATATATTATATATATTTTTATGTTATTATAAATAATTTACAACCATATTCAGTATTCTATCCATCCTTTTAATGATATTTCACCATACGTGCGTACGTACGGCGTACCGTCTCCATGTCGTTGTGTAATTGTTATTCAAAACATTATTATTTGGATGGGTGTGATAATGATGTGTAATTCATATAAATAATAAATATAACATGATAATTATTCCGTATATAGTATATACCATCCAATTATATATTATTTGAATATCAGAAGAATGATATTTTTGCTTGTGCATACATATAGACTACGGTTTCCACGAACACGGTGAGATTCATTCCCCATCGTATCCATTCAAGTCTAATTCTCATTTTATAAATAAAAATAATGTTTAAGTACATGATATAATTCTGTATTTGAATAATATACAACCTATTCATTACAAACACGACTTATATAACAAAACATATAAAAGAAAACGAGTATGTTAACACCCAAAACGATGATAATACTAAGATATTATTAACAAATCAATGTTAAAAGATCATATATGATGTAATATTAATGTATATGATTCTTTTATAATTTAATAACAACTATTTCACCAATATAAAATAGTTTAAACTACCTTCAACCAAGGAAAAGTACAAAGTAAGGGGTTTTCATCTCACACATTATTCCCGTGAGATTCATGCCATATTTCCACTATTACCTTCTGTGTGGTGTATATACTGTGCAAAATTTTATTCTTTATGTAATAAACTTTAATTTATGGGTCTTTACATATTCATTGAATGATACCTCTTTCATTGGGTGTATTTTTCTTAGGTTACCATGTTGGTAAGGGTTTATTTCACAATCTCTTCATTATCCGAGTTTGTTTATATGTAATTATGTACTGGGACCTCTTTCTCATCCACAACCATGTTTCCTAAAAATGTATTTCAAAACATTTTTACTATTTTACAGAATATGGGTTAAACTCATTTATACCCTTTTTAACTTTTTATAAGAAGTTTATAAAGGAATATTTATGTTGTTTTCCAAACAAGGACCTTTTTAACCTTTTCAACAGAATTAAGGTAAGAATGTCTTTTTTTTAACTTATACGGTGGGTGCGGCTATTTTCCACCATTATAAAATCATCGAATCTTCCCTTACAAGCTTATAAGAATACATTAAAATTAAATGTTTTATTTAATAATTATGTGACATTTAAATGATTTCAAAATGAATATTTTAAGAATTTGTGAAAGGTACTCTTTATCAAGATCAGAATTTTAAATATTTTAAATATTTATCTTTCTAAATATTTTTAATTAATGTCCATGATTTCAAAATGATTTTAAGGATTTATTTATATGGACATTAATGTTTAGAAATGATATTTCTTTTCAAAATTTTCAAAGTGGTATGGGGCACATTGATTCAAAAATCACTTTTAAATTAATTCCTTTATAAATGTGTGACTTTTCAATGATTTCAAAAAAAGAGATATTTCTCTCAAATAGTTTTGATTTCATCTATGTCAACATCTTTTGTTGGATTATTTGAATTTTATTTATTATGATAGAAAACATCCTTATTTTATTGAAGGATTTATGATATGTTTGACTATGGATGTGTTATTTTTATACCATTCATGGTTTATGGAGAATTTATTGACATTTAGTATTCTAGTTTTAATACAAATGTTTATGTTATGTTTAAACCTGTTCATATGAGGAACTAATTGGACTTAATATGTGAAAGGTGGAGTCTGCTACATCTCCTCGATGCATCGGTAGGTCTCATGAGACAATCCAGTGTCTTGGCACACGGCCTGGACAAAAATCTTATTTGTAGTCTTGGCACAAGGCCTTGACTATGTGGTTATGATACTATGGCATTATGCATTCCATCATTATAAAAGAGGCAATTGACATTGAATGTGATTATTCAACTAGTATAATATCCATGTGAGTAAGTAAATGGAATTATTTTGATTTATATATGCCATATTATGATGAAGTTTGTGTTGAAAAGGCTTTTGTTTTAGTTTTATACATTGCCTTAAATGTTTATGCTTATTTAGGAATGTTTCTACTATATTGCATACCCTTACTGAGCGTTTGAGCTCACCCCTTTCTATGTTTTATTTGTCCCAGGATTCTAATAAGTTTAATGTGATTGATATGCAGGGTTAATCCAACAGAATAATGGTGTTCAGAAAGGATTATTTATGTCGTTTTGTATGTTATAAAATGTAATGTATTATTCATGTATGTAATCTATCTTCCAGGACTGCTAAACCGTTAGCTCCTTCAGGACTTGATTCCTTGTAATCATGCCAATGTATTAAAATAATAGACCGACTCTGGGTAACTGGGGTCAGGGCGTTATAATAATTATTATAACCTAGTTGTTAAATTGGATGCATTAATAGTTTTAAATAATTTATTAAATATATATATATATATATACACAAATACACATACATACATATATATATTAACCCAATATTAATTTTTATTAAATAACAAATTAATTATTAGTAATGTGATTTTATTCTTCAAAAATATGTTTTCATTAAAAAATAATTTTTATTTATTTTCTTGAGAAATATAATATAATAAATTTTTTGTAATTTTAGAAAATATATTCTATTAAATGAAAATTCTTTTTTTAATTTTAATATCATAATTTACAATGATTGAAATTTTTGGAATTTTCATAAAATATTAATTTCTAGTGAATAGTGAAAATAATGATTTTTTTGTAAAAAAATATTTCTTTTCAATATATTATGTAATTTAAAATTCACATAATATCTTTCATTTAATATAATGTAACATAAGTATTATTTGGTAATATTTAACCCACATCAATACATTTTAATCATTATTATATTGTATTTTATCGTAACATTGTTTTTTGTTTTAAAATAAGATTTTTCGGAAAACTATTTTAATGTACATAATGTTTCTATATTTTATTTAATTAAAATAAGTAATAAGTAGTAATTATTTTAATGAAATTCAAATATTACATATCAATAAATACTATTTTATATATAATAATAATTATTATTATAAATAGAGTTGATAAATAATCATCATATGCTTGAAAAAATACACTTCTTGAAAGCCCAGTTTTCCCTCACATCTATAGGTTTTGTTATAATATTAATTCTTTATAATTTTAGAAATTTTTTTAAAAAATAAACTTAAATTTTAAAATAAACCAGTAAAAATTATATTTTTTTGAATTGTTTAGTATTTTCTGAAAAGATTAATTTTTTTATGAATAGTGAGAAATAAAAAATTTTAATTGAGAAATAGCATTTCTTTAAAAATATTCATACATTTATAGTATATTTTTAGCATAATTTGAAGTAAAATTATTTCAATTATATATCTATTAATCCAATTTAGATCATTTTAGTCAATTTCATATTTAAATTGGATATAATATCTTTGTAAGCATTTGAATATTTTCTCTTTGAAAACCCACTTTCCCCTCGCGTCTATGTCGTTAATTTTAAATCAATTATTTCCACTTTTATTAATTGAATTTTAAAAAATAGATTAAATAGTTTTTAATAGAATAATTTATATTATCTAATAACTTCGACTAAATTTTTGACCAAATGAATTATAAAAATAGCAAAAAATTATTACCACAGTGGAGATAAAATCGATTTATATGAGGTAAAACTAAAAAAGATAAGGTTTAAAATGACAGAAACACTAGTATAAAAATTTTTATATAGTCATATTTAAACTTTATAACTCCTATTTTTAATAATTTTTAACAATTTGATCCTTATTACCAGAAGAAAACATTTTTGGAATTTATTTGTTTCAAAAATTGCAAGTGTGCTACTCTCCTCACTTATAAAAGGCCACACCATCCCCTCCCCTCCTAAATCTATTAAATCCCATTAGTTCGGAACATAAAATAAAAAATAAATTCTCTAATAAACTATTATCATCATATAATACTTATTTTTTTCATAATTCTAACCAAGGAAGGCATTTTGTGCAAACCAAAGTTGTTTCCTGAAAAAAGAGCTAACATTCTTGAACTAGCATTTTTATTTTATTTATTACTCCACCTCTATAAATGTGTTTTAAAAATTTATTATATAAAAAAAATTAGTATATTACATATAATATTATTTTATTATGTTAATATAATAACCTCATTCTTTCTCCTCTTCCATCAAATTGGTTACAAAATAATTATTTGCATGTATGGTGGACTACCGCCTCACAAACTGATGTCATTCATTTTAACATTACCACATCTCATAGTTGGGTATGATGATGGATATAAAGTATATATATGATATTAATTACATAATTATACCTATTTATCTATTATATCGTATATGTGTGTGTGTGTGCGTGCATGTTTTTTTACTTCTTATTCTGTAATGGATATGATAATGTCGCTCGTGTGTACGAAGGACTACCACCACACGAAGCGATGTGATTCATTTTCACTAACAATTTTCATAGAACATAATAAGTATAAATTTAACAAATATATATTATATAAATGAAATATTAATGATATTTATGAAATATTTGTTACTCTTAAAATATAATATTTTAGTTTCATTCTTACCTTTACATTCACTAAAATTTGATAACGTCATTCGTGTACGAGTGGACGACCACCTTCATGAAGCGATGTGACATTTTATTTTCATTCCCACACGAAATGGATGATATATAAATGTATATTTATAGAAAAAATATGTTATTTATTATATATATTTTTTATTTATAAATATAATGTTACATAACTTCTATAGATAATTATCATTGAAAACTTTAAATGTTACACCTACGTACGTATGGCCTACCATCTCCATGATTGTAAAATAAATTATTTTTCAAAACCACTTTCATAATTGGTCCTAAAATTATTTTTTAATTATTAAAATTTTAATTAGTTCAGTATTATTATTCTAGAGATGATAGAACTATATTATATTCACAAGAACATAAACATTAATAACAAATCATGAAAGAGAAAATAAGGAAAATAACACCCTAAATAATGAAAATAATGAATCAATATTGATGAAAATTTGATAAGACTTTATAAAATGAATATATGTATTATTAAAAATATTAATATGGTTCTTTAATAAGTTAAAAACATGTTTAAAACCAATATATAGTAGGGTAAATCATTATCTAACAAAAGGAAGTGTGGGGTAAGGGATTTTTACCTAAATTTCCTTTTAGTGGGTTAAACATTTACTTCATTGATTACGGAATGATAAGATTGTGTTTTTAATTACATTAGATTATTTTATGTTTTATTTCAAGGTGTTTTATTTTTATTTACATTTTATACACTTACTAAATTCATTTTTTAATCCGCGCATCAATGATATCATCTTTGTATGGATTATAGTCTCAATTTTAATTCATTAACACTTATATCATGTTATGAACCTAACTTCTTTTATGTGGTATTTATAAATCTTAATTGACATTTAATATCATGAATTTATTTATTCTCAACCTATTTTATGTTTAATTTTATGTTATTCTTCCATTAGTATTATTATTCAATGTTACCAAAGTGGTAGCAGTTTTATGTTACAATCTCATTGTTTATTAAGATTGTCTATAATTAAGTCTCCAATGTTGAAATATTATGATCTACCTATCATGAGTACCCAATATAATTATTATCTTCTTGGTATTCCTGATATATTCAATTAATAAAACCATTTATCTACTCTTTGTTAAATAGAATAATTGAGAAAACATTTTTAAGAAAATACACTTTATTTCCATCTTCGATAAAAACCCCTTTTGCATCCAAAACTATGTTTTCTAAAAAAATTAATTTTTTTAGATTTATTAAAATTATTTTTTAAAGATAGATTTACCCATTTTTAATTTTTTTCAAATATTTTTAATGTAATATTCCTATTTTTTAAAAATAATTATTATTTATATTATACCAAACTTGTGAAAGGAATTATTGTTTTAATGCATATGGAATGGAAGAATTTTTCTACAATCAATTACATTATTTGTATTCAAGATTAATTTAAATTTTTTCAAAGTTATTTTGGAATAAAATTATTTTTAAAATGATTTAAATATTTTCTGTCAAAAATAAAAATGATGTTTTTCTCAAGAAATGTTTTAAATAATTTTCAAATGTTCTTTCATATATATCCTATCTTTTTACAAATAAAATTATTTTCATAATATCATATGAATTTTTTGTTTTTATAATATTTATTTTCAAAATAAATAGGTTATTTTCCAGAAAATGTATTTAATTATCTTTAAATAGTATTTCCTTTAATCATTGTCAGAAAAACTTGTTGTTACTTATTATTTAATATAGATATTTTCTATCGATACGAATATCATTCTTTCTCTGGATAGATTAACATTGATAAAAAGTTACTATTATGGATCCCATTTATTTTTAATGGTTTAATCATGTTTAATGTTGATTTTTATGGAATTGGTTTTTCTTATATTGGTTAATAATGTTTAAAATATATTTTTTGGGGTCTCTATTCATTTCTATGGGTTAATAATATGTCAAATATGTTATTATGGAACTCGTTTATTTTTTATAGGTTGTTAAAGTTATAAAAATAATAATGGTTCTTTTATAATTTTTATGATGATTATAATCTCTATGTACTTTTATCTTGGACATTATATATAATAGGTGTGCTAAGAGAGTATTGGATGAGTCTGTTATATCTTATACACCATGTGCACTTAGATATCACCATGTGATCCTATTATCGTACATAAAGTTAACATAAAATCATTCTATTCTTGAAGAAAATAAACTTATTGAAAACCCATTATTTCATCACGTATATGGGGTATGATTTAAATATAATTTTTTACACTTTTAAAAAATTTATTTTGAAAAATAAACATCACTTTTGAAATCATCATTTCATAATAACATTTGGCAGAATTATTTATATTTTTATGAAAAGACTAATTTTTTGATGAATAGTGAAAAAGGTTAGTTTTTAATTGAAGACTGTCTTTTCATTTAAATTTTTTATAAATTTAAGTTATATATTAAATTTGTTTTAATGTAATATATTAATCAAATTAAATTCATTTTAATATATTTTATATTGAAATTGGATATAAAAACATTGAAAACCTTTGATCATTTTCTCATCGCATCTATATGATTAATTTTAAATCAAAAGTTTTAAATTTATTGAATTAAATTTATAAAAATTTGTTAAATTTTTAGAATAATAATAATTTATATTATATAATAACTTAAATATACTTTTTGATAATCATTACATTGAAAATAGTGAAAATTAATTACCACTGTTAAGGTAAAAATGGATTTACCTAGGGTTAAACTAAAAAGATAAGGGTTAAAATGACATTAAAAATTGAATAAAATAATTTTTTAAGACATATTTAAACATTAAAAGTTAATGTATCAATAATTGTATATTATTGGATCCTTTTTACATGAAATGTTTTTTTAATTAATGGTTTTCAAATTTTACATGTGTATGAGTCGCCTCACTTATAAAAGGCCGCCCCCTCTCCTCTTCTATTCACACCTTCAAAACGCATTAGTTTATATAATAAATTCCCAAATCACTTATACAATTCAGTATTATTATCATATAATCCTTATTTTGGGCATAATTTAATCTAATGAAGGCCTTTTTTCAAACCAAATGAAGTTACACAAAGAAGATATAACATTCTTCAATGAGTGTTTTTATTTTATTTCTTCCTCCACATCATTCAATACTTATTAAAATGTTATTATATAATAATAAGATTATATTACATACAATTATATGTTATTGTGTTAATATAATAACCTATATCCTTCTCTTATTCTATCAAATGGGTTACAAAATCTTTATTCATGGGTACGATGGACTATCTCCTAACGAACCAATGTCATTCATTTTTCCATTACCTCCTCTCACAGTTGGGTATGACCATGGATATAAAGTATATATTTTATATTTATTAAAGATTTATTCATTTTTATTTATTGTATAATATATTCCTTTTTTACATTCTATTCCTTATGGGGTAAGATAACATTGGTCATTTGTACGGTGGACTACTATCTCACGAAGCGATGTGATCGTTTACACTAACTCATTACCTTGAAAATAATAAGGTTATTATTAATGAATATATATGATATGAATTAAATAAAAAATTTATATATGAATTTTTTTCATTCTTAATAGATAATTTATCACTTTATTTCTAAACATTTTACCCATTGAAATATGATAATGTTCTTCTCGTACATGTGGACTATCACCTTCATGAATCGATATGACTCTCTCTTTTCAATCACAACACCACATGGATGGTATATACATATATATAAGTATATTTAGTGAAATAAAATGTTATTTATGATATTATTGTCATTATTAAAATATAAAATATTTCTTATCCCCTATCCATAATGACAATTAAAAATGGAAAGGTTACCCATGTGTACGTACGGCATGTCGTCTCTATGATAGTAACATAATTTATTTAAAAAATAAATATTAATTGGTCTTAAAATTATAATTGATATATAAATATTATAATTATTTTTTTATTATTAATATAGAAATAATATGACAATATTATATGAAAAAATAATGGGACTTTCATAACCAATCAAGAATGATTTAACACGGGAAATAACACCTGAAACAATGAAAATAATGAATGATTATTATTGAACAAGTGATAAGAGGTTATAAATGGAACATATAAGATATTATAAATATTAATATGGTTATCTAATATGTTAATAACCTGTTTAAAGTCACTATATTGGAGGTTAAGACATTTTCAACCAAAATTAAGTGTGACAGAAGGGATTTCTTAACTCATTTTTCAGTCGTTTGGTTAAACTTCTACTTACCTAATTATGTCAGGATAATATTATTCATTTAGTTTTATGTTTTATTTCAACTATTTTTAATTGGATATAAATTTTATACACATAATAATTTCACTTATTAATCATTACTTCAATGATATGATCTTTGTATGTGATTTTAGTCTCAATTTTCCTTCTTTGAAACTTATATCATGTTATGCACCATTCTTATTTTATAATGTGTATATAAGGCCCCTTTGACAGGAAATATTAGGAATTTTTTATTCCCTTTATATTTTATGTTTAATTTAGTTATTCTCTTTCAGGGTTCTTACGATTCTTTATCACCAACGTGGTAAGTGTTTTATGATACAATCTCATGATTTGTCAACCTTGTTTATGATTATGTATCCAGCATTAAAGTATAATTATCTAACTCTCAATGATTTTCATGGTTTTTATTATCCATTGGTTATTCAGGATATTTTTAAGTAATATTTCCATTTATCCAATCTTTTATACATAAAACTTTTGGTAAAACGTTTTTATTAAAAAACATATTTATTTCTCGCTTCTTTTAAATGCGATCTTTCATCCAAAACCATATTTTCTGGAAAAAAATTTCAAAAATGTTTTTATAATTCTTTATATTATTTAATAGAGTAATTTTTATCCATTTTTACATTTTAAAAGTTTTTAGACATAATTATTTTTATATTTTTCTATACAATTATCATTTGTCTTTGACTAAAGTGTTAATAATACATTTGTTTTAACATGTACGGTAATAAAATAGTTTTCCACCATCATGACAATTATTTGTTTTGAAGTTTACTTTATGGGTTTTCAAGTTTATTTTCAATAAAAAGGTTTTTCCATCTGTTTTAAAAAGTTTTTTTAAAAATGGAAAGGATATTTTTGGCAATAAAGTTTTTAAATTCTTTTTAAATATTTCATTATATATATCCATAGATGTTTTTAATGAAAATTATTTTTCAATATCGTATGAATTTTTAGTTTTTAAAAACATAGATTTTAAAATTTAAAATTATTTTCCTAAAAATTTATTCAATAATATTTTAATGGTATTTCCATTTATCATTTTCAACATCCCTTATTGTTACTTATACTTCAATTGGGATATTTTGTTTGAATTACATCCTCATTCTTTGGATGGATCATTATTATTTCAAATATATTTTTATGGAAGCTGTCTCTTTTCTATGGGTTTATCATGTTTCAAATTGATTGTTGTAGAACATGTTTTTTATAGGTTAATCATGTTTCTAATAGATTTTTTGAAAATACTTTTATTTTCCATAGGTTAATCTTGTTTCAATGAGATTATTATGGAACATGTTTATTTATTTCACAGTTTAATAAATATAAGAAAGTAATAATGGTTTATTTTAATAGTTTTATATTGATGTTTATACTCTATGTACTTTAGTTAGGGTTATTAAAATTATACACAATGGGTGTGCCTAGATAAATCTGAGTGATCTCATTATAGCTTATATGATGGGTGAACCTAGATATATCATGGTTAGCCCATTATATCTTATATATTGAATGAACATTGATATTGTCTAGTGATCCAACTAAAGATTATAAGAGGGGTGCACCCAGATAGTGTTGGGTGATCCCGATATATCATATATGATGGTTGAACCCAAATAGAACTCCAATTTATTGGGTAATTGTTATATAGTTCAAACAATTATATTGATTGTTGACCATATAGTTATTCCATTTGTAAAGGTTCTATAAGGGTTTTTTAATTGTTCTGTGAAGATTATGATCCAAGATACTGATATGTTTTATCTTTTCTTTTCATGAGTTTTTAATGCTTCCTTTGATAAATATTGATATCATATATCTCTTGAATATTGATTATTATGACTCTTTCCATAGTTAAATCTGTATTTAATGTTTCTAATTTATAATTCTAGTATTGAAGGGTATATGTTATTTTAGTATTTTATTATGAAGTATAATTATGACCTTATAAACTTATGATCTTATTAAACTCACTGATGACATTCAATTATTAATGATTATATTTACCCTTACTGTGAATTTTATCTCACCCTTATTATGATTCATTTTCCCTAGGTTCTCGAGTATGAAGTTGAATTAATTGTGTTTACAAGGGATTAATATGGATAATGTTTATGACCTAATATTGAATATGAAAACATGGTTATATAGGGAATGATACTCTCTTGAATTCATGGGAATTTTTTATGTACTTGTTTTCCATATTTAGTTAAAACACTAAACCAAAAGAATTCATTGAGAATATAAGTTATCCACTTTTTTTATTTTTATACTTTATGTTTTGGATGGTAAAAATTGGGTCACCTCCATCAGCATCAAAACCAAAAATATAAAGTTCATGTTTTTAGCACCAGATAATGGATTGAGGGTTCTAGGATATTTTAGTGGCTATACATTTCCTTCTTCAAAATATTCCACTTCTCCTGTTATTTTATAATCATCTTCATCCTAGGATTTTAACAATGGTACTGGATCTACATTCATAGTATATGGGATTTTAGTTTTAGAAAAATATCAATAGAATAAATACATAAAATAATTATCACCCTTGAATGTTTCATCTAATCTTTATTTCTTAATAAATAAATCCTCTATAAATTTTTTGATTGGATTATTAAGAATTGGATCTAACATATTTTCATCAAGATACATTATCTATAGTGTATTTCCCTCTACTCCATTCCCCGAAAGCATGTATTGGGATAAATATAAAAAATTAAAACATGAAATATCATTAGACATTTTAGTTTTCAGATGAATAAAATAAGAATAGTCTAAATTAGTCTTATATCCCTTGAAATTATAAAGAGTCATATCCCTTTCTATATGTAATGTTACTAGAAATATGCTTGTCTACAAATTTTTTGTATCATAAATTAGTTCCTCAAAACACAATACATCCAATGTGGCATCATCATTCTTAAAATCATGTAAGAAATTTTATAGGCCTTCCTTGTTAAATATGGGTAGGTGGTTTTTTGTGTCTACATTGATAAAATATCCCCAATATTCAACCAAGGGTGTTTTTAATCCCCCAAATAACTACTCCAAATCTAAATTCGGTGAAGAAATTTTGGATTTTCTAATTGTTTTTCATTTGACCTTATGTACACTTCATCAACAAGAAACAATTTTATTATTCTCCCATATATTTCGTTCTCATGTACTCTTGGTATGATTTTTTTATTGCAGACATCCTATTAATCATTTCTTTAATTTTACTCTTATTGATCCCTTCTTCTTTCTCATTAGAAAATTCATCAGTGTTGGAATTTCATTCCTCATAGTATGAGGGCAATGAGTAATCATTATTGCATCCTTGAACTCTTCTCCATCTACATTGGTTTTGCACTAGTTTGCATATTTATTTATCCTCTTAATTGTATACTCAATTCTTTCGTCTTTTAATATATTGGATGTTGAATTATTTTTATAATAATTTATCATTTTATCTTTCATTATTCATTGCATTTTATTTTGAATATTTAACTCTTCTATAAACATATTTTCAAAATATATTTGGATTTTTATGATTGTTCAAAAAGAATCTATGTATAAATGAAAAGAAAAATAAAATGAGACTATTTACAAAGAGATAAGAGATATTGAATTAAAGTTAGATCCAAAAAAGTGGTGTTAAATTTTACAATTCTAAAATCATGTTGTAGGATTCTTTTTGTTAAATAAAAGTTTAAAAATACCCCAAGAGAGTATATAACAAATATGGAGATGTGTTTTTCTCTATAATTTTCAACCAATTCTCTCACTATCCCTGAAACTTTGTATATTATTATTTATTTTTGTTTAAATCTAATGGAATGAAAAAGTGATGGTAAATATTTGGTTTTTTATATTTATTGTAACTAAAACAAAAGAAAATAATTAATGGAAAATGTTATCAAGAATCATAAATAGACCTTTGTTGAATTCTAGTGGGTTACAAAATTATTATCCATTATTTTCAATCACCTAATTCAATTATAATAATTAATACCATTCATCTAATCACCCATGAAAAATTTCAAATGATTAGAATACCATTATGCTTAAGGATTTACAAGACCACAAGTAACTCACTTATCAACTCAGTGATTGAGAAATAACACTCCTCAATTGAGAAGGTGAAAAAGTTAAACCCAATTGGAAATAATCTCATACCATTTAACCTTTCAATTCACTCACCTCTATAGGTATGGTGAGTAAATAAATTGGTGGGGGATTAGAAATTCATACAATTAAATAATGTAGAAATGGTTACGGAATAGAGTGACCATCACAACCACTACATCCTACCTACACAGACTCATTGAAATATGGATACCATATTTGGAATTAAACTTGATAATTCAGGAACATAACTAAGATTTTCCATTGGATAATTTATGGTGGGATATATCTTCATAATAATTAACAAAAAGGCTGTGACTATATCACCGTGATTGAGAAACACAATAGAAAAAATAGTGGAAGAACCCAACATAACTGAAAAATTTTAAACACTAAATTAAAATTAATATATTATAAATTATAAATCATATTATAATATAATCAAGGAGAAATGTACAAGTATTAAGTCTCTTACAATTTTGATGAGAAAAAATACTTATAAGAACTAAGGGTCATCTCTTGCATCCTCCTGAAATCCATTTTAGATCTCCCTCTCTTTAGATCTCTTCCATGAGTTCAACTAATAGGTGAGATTCCTTCTACAAATTGAGTCTCTAGATACATATGTACTTCTAAATCCTTCCCACAATCATAACTTATTTCAATTTACGGAAATATTCCACATGTATTCCTCGAAGGAATTTTACCTCATTTTGGAAGACCAAAGGAAAATGTACTTTTATACAAATAGTATCACTATTCAACACCTTCCATAGCTCGATATTGATACCAAAAAAAAGTGTAATTTCTTATGTACTGGTGTGGAATTAGGTCATTTTTATCATATTAGAAAAGGAAAAAAACCTTTTATAAAATATAGGCTATAAGGGTTGTCTTACAAGTTGGAAAAAATATATCTTATGTATAGTAGTATCTCTCCAGCGACAGAGGAAAAATCATCATGTATCATGTGTATCCATGAGGTAATGCTTAAATATTAAAATTGATCTTATAATAATTAGGGAATCCATATATAAGATTTTCCCTTTATTATTTTTAGGCGGATTCTTAAATATAGTAACTCTTACAAATAAAAATGTTACACGTCATTTGTCCGAAAAGTACGACTTTTCACTTAAAATCCCAATAATTTTCTAATGTATAAACTTCATTGTTAATGAAAAATGTATATTTCATATGTGTAATATGATCCATATTTTAGGTTATTTACATAACATATCATATTCCTCTACTACATTATATAATTATCTTCCAGAATTTAATCTACCATCTTCAAGACATTTTATTCTTCCTGATGATTTCTTCTGAAGAACAAAGTTATTCATTTTGGGCATTGTTTTTCCTGTAAAAATAAATATATTTAATACATTCATCTTTTGATACATTCATATTCTAAAATATTAATTTTCATCCTTTGTACTTTTTGTTTCCTCTAAAACAATTCTTATGAATCAAAACCCAATAAAATAAACATGGTCAAATAAATTAAATCTAGATTATTTTCCAAATCAATTAAAATCAGGAATTCAGGTATGGTGATATAAATTCCCAACTTGTACCTAAACCATAAAAATGTTGAAATTGAAAAAAATAAAGAATATATATACAAAAATAGAAAATAAAAATTAATAAAAAGTATTATAAAAAATATCATTTTTTTCAAGGTAGGTGGAGGATTCATCAGATAATCAATAGATATTGTTGTTATATATTCTTAGTGATCAAGAAATTCCGAAAAAATACTAGGGTGGATGCACCTTATTGAATCATATCAATGAACATGATAATGAGATAGATAAAGAAGGGCAAATGATAAATGATATTAACATTATATGTTACATATATAAAAATAAAATATGAAGACATGTCTAATGATGATATACTCAAGATAATGGGGTATCAATAAATTTGAAAAGTTGGGGTTAAACATGGAAAAATAATTATCAATAAATCTCATTATTTTATCATTACCACCTAGATTATCCACTTTCATTGAAAAATATAAAATGAATATTATAAAGAATATTCTCAATATTATTTTGACTAAGAATTGATAAGTTGATAAAGATATGTTGGAATTAGTTTCTTAAATCCTTGATTTAAGGAACTAGACATAATCATTACATCATATTGATTTTAAATCAAGAATTTTACATTATTTAACATTCATGAGATTTTAAGCATTATTTTTTTATAGAATTATTCCATAACTCATCCATAACAAAACCATAATATAAAAAGTGTACACCTCTAATAAGTATCCATTTTTTCAATAATCTAAAAATTTTAAAATAATGGATGAATTATGATTAAGTAAAATCTCCATGAATTTAAGCTTGAAGTATAGCTTTAACTTAACCATCTTTAAAACCTATGAAAACATTTTAAAAATATGTGATGATCATAGGATCTCATTATAGGATATAAAAATAACGGAAACTGTTAGTTTAGTAAAGACATGAAAACTCATATAATTTTTACCTTTTTTCCAATGTTCAGTAAGAATAAGATATTAAAAATTCACATGAATAAAAAACATGAATTGTTTTCAAATAGAATCAATATAACTCATAGAATGAAATTAAAAATCTTTTAAGTAACATAGATTATCATAATCATAAAACCATTTAAAATCCATTTTAATTTGAATAACCATAAGGCCAACATTAAAATTTATCATTATCTAATTTATTAGAGATCTATAATTGGTATCACCCTTCATATAAGTTATTTCTGGATCACTCATGATCTATAATGGGGCTCAACACTTCGTATTATTTATATTGGCCTACCCTATTTCTTATGAGATATATGGGGATCTACCCTACATATAAGCTATATCAGGTTCATAAGTGATCTATATTGGGGATCAACCGTTTGTATAAGAAATATTAGTCTCACCCAAATTATATAATTCCCATGTACCATATCAATAGTAAATTACATTCATCATAAAACTCATAGAAACAAATATTATTCAACTATAATGTGATAACCCCATAGAAAAGAAATGGACTTAATATAAACCCCTTTTAAACATGATTAACCTATGTAAAAGAAATTGGTTCTATAAAATCTTATTGAAACCTGATTAACCCAAGTACAGTAAATTATTTCTATAAAAAACCCCTTGAAACATGAGTAACCCCTGGAAAATAATTGGCTTCAATAACACACTCTTTGAAATAATATTAACCCACAGAAAAGAAATGGGTTCCCTAAAAATCCATTAAAAATAATAATATTTCATCCAAAGAAAGGATATAAATGATATAAATAAAAAATATCTCTAGTAAAGTATAAGTGAAAATATTTTTTTTGACGTTGATGAATGGAAATACCTTTAAAATATCATTAAGGACATTCTTGGGGATGAAAATCTTAAAACATTCCAAAGTGTCTCATAGAATATTGAAACATTTGAATCATAATTACCATGAAGGAATAATATTTTAAAATATTAAATACAATGATAAAAAATAAATTCAATGTTTTATATTTCTATGTGTATGTTTATACACCTTATAAAATAAGGTGATGATATAATATAAAAAATAATGCCTTAATAAAAGAAGATTGATACCGAGTCCCTTACATTGTGTATAACTTGTCACATTTGTACTTATATTCCATAATATTAAACACATGTTAATTATTTTCTTTATTAATAACATTTTTCATGCATATATTTACCTTAATTTCACTTATTACATTTTTGTGTTCAACAACTAAAAAAATTAAGTCTACATCGAGTGTTTTGACCATATTCGGTTTGGGTCTCAAAATGACTAAGCTTTGTAAACTATTGTCTAATAGGACATTATATAAACACATATAGAATAATAATCCTGAAATAATTATCATATTTATAAATAAATTGTAATTTTTAAACAAGTCATGAAATATGGTTATGAAAAATGAATTATTGCCACAATCATGGAGACGGTAAGTCGTACGTTTGCGTGAGTAATGTTACCACCTTTTGATGACCATTATAAAAGGAAGTTAAGTAAAATTTATCTTTAAAAAATTATAATTATATCGTAAATACCATATTATTTAATCATATATACTTATATATATAATTCTTGTGACTTAAAAGGAATCTCATCGCTTCAAAGAGGCGGTAGTCCAAAAGTCAACAAAGGACATTAACACTTTTTTAATGTGTGAAAATTTGTTAATGAAAATGATTTATTATATTAAAATAAATGTAATTATGTAATTAATATCATATATATATATCATTTACGTCACATATTTTTAA
Source organism: Viscum album (assembly GCA_963277665.1). Taxonomy (NCBI): domain Eukaryota; kingdom Viridiplantae; phylum Streptophyta; class Magnoliopsida; order Santalales; family Viscaceae; genus Viscum; species Viscum album. The sequence continues at coordinate 360,283 of CAUJRU010000299.1, read as the reverse complement.
TTAAACTCATCATAATAAATTACATGTAAATTGTAAACGTATCACATCGCTTTGAAGAGGAGGCAGTCCACACATCGATAGATGATGTTATCGTATCCCCATAAAATTGAAAGAATGAAGCTATGAATTATATAATAATTTAATAATTATTAATATATCATTAATATAATATATAAAATATAAAAATATTTTATACATCATAATTCGCAACCACGATAGGTGGTAAAGGAATGAATGAATGACATCATTTCGCGAAGCGGTGGTTTCTTGTACACACAAATGATGATTTTTTTACCAATTTGAGTGAATTATGTGTATTTGTTGGTATAACCTATAAAAAAATATCAATCAATTTAGGATACTTATAATATTGTATAATCATATGATAAAAATAATTAAATATGTGGATAAATAAATAATACAAAAGATGTCGTTGAAAAATGAGGCATTTTCTTTGTTTAATCCCTTTTTGTCTGAACCAGAGGCCTTATTTAGTTTTATTTCATAAAAAATTTAGTTTTCAAGGATGATATGAGTGATTTTCGGAGATTATTTGTTCAGGTTTCTGATGAAGAAAAGGGATTTGTGGATGTTAATATGTGGGGAGGGTAAGTGCTTTTGTATAGTGTATGAGGAGTGACATTCTTGTAAATATAAAATTGTAAACATAATTGGAAGGTATCCCAAAAATAATTTTCCTCAAATAATGAAAAGAATTAGATAAATTGATGTTATATGGTCTAATTATTGAAATGCAATGGGGTTTTGACATGTGTCTAGGTTATTTGGCCACTTAAGATTAATGTATTACCACTAAGTAAACACATTTTTACCTTAGTCACTGTAATTAATTTAAATTTTTTTACTAATATTTTTGGACAACAAATAAATTGGACTTAATATACAGTATAAATCATTATTATTAAAAATATTTAATTTATTTTTATAAATTCCAATCCTAGAAATTGTAGAAATTGGTTTAAAATTAATCCAACAGATAGGATGAGATGAAGGGTTTTTAAAGAGAAAATTTCAAAAGATTGAAATGTTTTTATATCCAATATCAAGGTAATAAATTATTAAAATTACATAAATGGTATTTATTAATATTTAGTTAAACTTATTAGACCTTAAAATAAATTTAAAATGTAACTTAAATGTATAAATAAATTAGTCAAAAATTCAATTTTACATTAAAATTTGGTGTCATTTGTTATTCATTAAAATATAAATGTTCTTAAAAATTATACAAAAATTAAACCAAAGTAAATTTTGATGTTTTTATTTAAAAAAATATGTATATTTTTTCAAATATTATTTTAAAAATAATTAAAAAATTAGGTTTAAAACAATTTTTCTTTTAAAAGACGGTAAAAGAGACTCTTTAAAATATACAGATTCGTATCCTTAAATTATGATTTATTTTTTTATTAATCCCATAAAACATAATGAATTAATTTAAATAAATTTTATTAAACATAAAACATATAAATTTCATTAGTATATTTCACAATTGTGGATTAATTTAATTTATTAATATAATATTCTATTCTGATAATAAAAATAGTTTTTCATAAAAACAAATCATTTATATTGAATTGGTCTTTATATTCATTTCTAATTAATTGAGAGCCATTTAATTTTAATTATAATAAAATTATAGTATTATCTTTTAAGAATATGCCTTGTGTTTAACACAAGTTATTATACGACCTCAGTGTTACGTGCAATGAATGATATACATTATGTTTCATATAACACAAGCTAAAATTTTCATTGTGCTTAATAAAAGCTATTAAATAATTTAAATCTATTTGAAAGAATATAATTTATAAAATATCTGGATGTTAAATCCTTCCCCTTTAAATTGAATTTCACCCTCAAAATTCAAATGGCTCATCAAATGATTCACATTTCTAAAATTTTATTACTTAATCCCACATCATACAATGGATTAATAAAAAATCCTATTAAGAATAGAAAGTGGGATACTTAAAGGTCACGAGAAGTTTTCATAATTAGGATTTCACATAAGGATAACATTGTTGGGGAATTAAAAGATGGATATTGAAGGAAAAACATGTTATCATGGACTAATTGAGATTGGTAGATAACATCGTAAAGAGGAGTTCATTTATGAAAAATCAAAATCCTAATAGGTATGGAAAATTTCATTAGAATCGTCAGAAAATATGGTAATATGATAAAATTTTATTTCAAAATCATTTTGCAAGAGTTTAAGGAATCCTTCACTATGTATACTACGTGAATCAAAGAATATAATTACTTTATGAGTAGAGATTCATCATTTAATCTATTTCCACTACTGAATCATGTCTTAATCTAAAAAATGAGTATCCAAGACGACTTTTAATTATTGAATAACAACAATCAACATCTAATGGATGCCATAATCTTTAAAAGGATAACATGATAATCCTTTTATCTCTAGATATTGACTAAAATCAAAATTGTTAGAATATAGTAAAATAATTAAAAAATTAATGTGATGAGATGATAAATTATTTTTTGTATTTAAATAGTAATACCCAATGTTATAACGAAATAATTTCATATATATAAAAATATATTGGTCACTAAGACTATTAAACTTACATCCACATAAGTAGTGATATTCTTTATCAAATAACATTTAAACATACACCTCATACATCTATATAAACTCAATAAATTTATCCCAAAGTATTTATATTATTTAAAACATTAAAATATAGGTGACTAATAAATTGGTATTTTGATCAACCGTTCAAAAATATTGAGCTCCCTAGGGCTTTCACCGCTTCACTATAAGTCTCAACATCAATTATAGAAGTAGAAAATAATTTGTCCATCATGTTTTACTTTTAATCATGATGATTTACACCCTGAGTAATTTTATTTATAAATATGTTAGAGAATTTTCCTAAATCATTGATGTTAAATAATCCTACTATAGATAGGTTATTTTTGATCTCATTGTTGGATTGTTCAAGACTCTTTTTCACATAATCATGAACCATGTAACCAAACATATCGCATCAGAAAAAACATTCCAGATTCTGACATACATTCCCAAAAATATATCTTACCACATATGGAATAATTTTTAGGATTACAACCAAAATTATTATTTGGTTTCTTATCCATTTCCTACCACCATCACCACTTTTAACTCTTGTTATATTAAGGAACATAACTTTTAGAGAACTCCATATCATATTTCTCATCATAATGAAGAAATTTCTCATAACATTTAAATTTTCAAGAGGCATAATCTCTTTATTGAAGTGATTCAATCATGGGTAAAAAATAATAATTTTACTATCAATTTCTTGATTGAAATATGGAACATACGTAGCCAAAATTGTGCAATTTTCTCAATGCACAAAAACTAAATAATCATTCGTTAACATTAATTCCAAGAATTATTTATCCATCCTATGAGGAAAAACCTTACGAATATATTTCTCAGAAAAATACCCTTAAAATTTTCATATTCCATAGAATCAGGATCATCTTTCTCTCAAGCATTCCCAAAAAAATACCACCATTGATTAGCTTTTCCTTCACAAAAAATGGAAATAGTTACCTTTTTATGGTCTAAACATCCCATGACTTCAAATATCTTCTCCATGAAATTAATCTATCCTTTTATTACCACTAGGTTAAATTTTACATTAAATGATATGGGATGTTTCCAAATGAAATTCACCACCGTAGACATGTTAATTCATTATAGATCTGGTTCCTCTCTGGCATAAATAACACCACCATTTATATCATGTGTCAACAAATCTATCGCTGCATCCAACTACTTAGTTCTAATTCCAAACATCATGGGATGCTAATTTGAAAGGACGCTTTCCTCTAATATCCTTCCCATTTTAGTTTTCATGTTTCCTCTATAGAACCATTCTGTGCAAACATACACTATATGATGCATCATGGAAATCATATAAATCTATATCATTTCAACATACCTATAAAGTAAAATCCTTAGTGGAAATCATATCAACAATATCAAAACCACTAATGTTCCAAAACCTTTCCTCTTATACCAACTAAAATAATCATCCTCAATCACTACATAATCTTAATTTTATGTAAATAATTTTACTTTATTTCACATTGAGGATATTTTTAGGATTATTTTTATAGAGAGTTAGGCCATAAATCATACATAACAAAACCTTAAAATACAAAGTGGAAACATCTGATCAGTATCTATTTTTTCACATAATATAACACTTATAAAATAGAAAATAAATTATTTTTATATCAAAGCTAAACAACATTCAACTTGAATTCTTCCTTTCCCTTAACATTTCTTAAACCCTATGGAAGCATTTTAATAACATGGGATACAAACAAAATATTAGTAAGGGATATAAAAATAAATGAAATAGTTTTTTTGGTAAAAACATGAAAACTAATATAATATTAAACTTTATATTATAATTTTTTTAATAATATAAAATAAAACATTATAATATTAATAAAAAACAAAAAAATTACAAAAAATAATTAAAATCAACCCAAATAAATTAAAACTTCTTTTGTTGACTTAGATAATCAAATACATAAAATGATTTAAAACCTCTTTTAATTTGAAAAACTATCAGTCATAATTCTAAAATTATCATCCTTGATGCATTAGAGATCTATAGTGGGGATCACCCATCGAATAATCTATATCAGGATCACTAGTGAGATATAATGGGGGTTCAACCCTTTGTATATGCGATATCAGGATCACCTATTTCTCACGATCTATAATGGGGATCTACCCTTCATATAGGCTATATAATGCTCACACATTAGCTATAAAGTGAACAAAACCTTTTTATAAGTAATATAAGTCTCACAATTTTCATATAATTCTCAATTACTATATCAAAAGTAAAAAAACTTTCATTGTAAAACATATAGAAACAATGATTATTTATTTATAACATGATAAATCGGGGGAAAGATATGGTTTTAATTTTGATCCCTTTGAAAAATGATTAACCCATGTAAAACAATGGGTCCCATAAAAATATAAATGAAACATGATTACCGCATTTAAAATAAATTATTTCCATAAAAAAACTCTTTGAAACATGAAAACCCCGTGGAAAATAAATGGGTTCAACAACAATCTATTTTAAATAAGATTAACCTCTGGGAAAGAAATGACTTGTCTAACAATATGTTCAGAACAATCATAATCCATATAAATAAATAATAATGATAGTATAAATTAAAAATACCCCTAATGTAGTATAATTAATAAAAAGGTTTTTAAATTTTCATTAAAATAAATACCACTAAATGTTCATTAGGAACATTCTTGAGGGAGATAATCTTTAAACATTCCAAAGTGTCCCACACCACATTGAAAAAATTGAATCATAATCCCCATGAAAGAATGAAATTCTACAATAAATTTAATAACATTATAATAAATAAATTAAATATGTGATATTTCAAATGTTCTTTGTATACACCTCATAAAATAAGTATGGTGTATAACATTAATGACAATGGCACAATTAAAGGATATTGGGATGAAATCCCGTAACTTATGTCTGAATTTTCATTTGTGCCATTTTCTTCATGAAAAGTAAAATTATATTAATTATTTACTTTATTAAGAACCTTTTTAAATTTTTTGATTACTTTTATTTCAATTATTAAAATTTTCTATACAAATACTTAAACGATTAAGTCTATGTCACTTGTTTTGATGATATTTAGTTTATGTGTCAAAAATGACTATGGTTGGTTGCCTATGGTCAAGTAGTTAATTATATAAACATATAAATAATAATAATCATGATATTATTTTCATATTTATAAATCAATTAAAATTTTAAAAACAATCATGAGATATGCATATTAAAAATTAATCAACATTACAATCATGGAGACTGTAGGTTGTACGTACGCATGAGTAGCATTCCCATTTTTCAGTGACCATTTTAAAATAAGGTAATTGAAATTTATCTTTCTAGGGTGATCATTATATTATAAAAACAATTTAATTTAATAATATATAAATATATTTTGAATTATTTTGTTGTAAAAGCATTCACATTTCTTCGGGGAGGTGGTTGTCCACACGTCCACAAATTACATTATCATTTTTCTAGTGTGTGAAAAGGTCATAAAGAAAATGATATATTATATTTATAAAAATTTAATTATTTCATCAATATCATATATATTTCATGTATCTGAACATATTTTTAATTAACCCTATACATAATACATTCCATTGAAAGTTTGAACGTATCACATCATTTCGAGGAGGCGGTAGTCCAAGAATCCATCAACGATGTTACCATTTCCACCAAAATGGAAGGATTGAAGGTATGAGTTATATAATAGTTAATAAAGTATTAATACGTCATAAATAACATATATTTTATATCATAAAAAATATTTCCATCATAATTCCTAATAATTAGTGGTGGTAAAGGAAAAACATATCATATTGTTTCTAGAGGTGGGTGTTCATTGTACACAAGAACGGTGATTTCGTTACCAATTTAATGAATGTTTTTGTTGGTGTAGGTTTAAAACATAACATAATAATGTCTTGTTATTTTTAGTATACTTATTTAATTAAATAATAATGGAATAATAATAATGTAAGGTGTGTATTAATAGATAAAACAAAATTTATTGTTGAAAAATGTTATCACTTCTTGTCGTAACCCATTTTGTGTTGATCCAAAGGAATTTGATAGTTTTATTTTTTTAAAAAAAATTATGTATTATAGGATGATATTATGGTTTTGAAAATATTATTTATTGATTTATTGGTTATTCCAAGGTTCTTGAGAGGTTTGAAGAAGTCGGGAGGGTGATTACCTTTTTATAGAGGAGGAGGAGTGTCATTCTTGTAAATGTAAAAAGGTAAAGACATATTTAGAGGTCTCCCTTAAATAATGATCTTAAAATATTGATCCCAATTAGAAAAAAATAGGGTATATGGTTGAATAATGTTGATAAAATTGGGTTTCTATGTGTTTCTAGGTGATTTTTCTACTTAATATTAAAGTTTAACCGCTAAGTAAAAACATTTTTACCAAACACTATGTACTTAATTTTAATTGGTATCAATAAAATTTTTGGTAAACAATTAGGTTGAAAAAATATAAAATATAAAATATTATTATTCTAAATTAAAATCCATTTTACCAAATTATAAACACATAAGTTGTGGAAATTGATTTAAAATTAATCCTGAATATGGGATGAGATCGCTGGTTTTTGAAGTGAAAGGTTCAAAAGATTGAAATGTTTCTATATCAAATTTCAATGTGAAATTTATTAAAATGGACTAAATTAGTCTTATTTATATATTATTTAAATATTTAAAAATAAAAACTGTATAAAATTTAATTAAACTATTTAAATAATTTTGATGAAAATGTAGTTTTCAATTAAAATTCAGTGTCATTCACCATTCATCAAAATATAAAAGTTCTCAAAAGGTGCCAAAATGATCCCAATGTAAATTTTTATATTAATCCTTCAAAAATAGAGATTTTTTGTAAAATATAACTTATAAAAGTTTAAAATTTTAGTTTTAAAACATATTCAACATTAAAATGCGGTAAAACTGCCTTTTAAAAATATGAAACTTGTATGCTTACAATTTCATTTATTTTTATCTTAAGCCTATAAAAATTTGATAAATTTTAGAAAAAAATTTAAACATATAATATAGAAATTTTATAAATATCTTTCACTAATATTTATTAATTCAATTTATTAAGATAAAATTCCCTTATGGCCACAAAAATAGTTTTTTTTGAAAAACAGAAACTTTATATTCAATTGTTCTTTACTTTCATTCCTAATTAATTTGTGACCAGTAAATTAATTCTATAAATATTTTTCAACTATAATTTCATACTTTATTTAATCTCATTCATTCTGTATATTTCAATGTCTTGATGATAAATACCATTTAAAATAATAATAGAATTAATATATTAATGTATGGTAAGAATCAACCTTTCATGTAATAAATGTTATTGAAGGAAATTGATGATGAATGCAATGAAAAATAAACATGGTGTTTTTTATATCAAAAGATAACATGTGAATTGAATGAAACACAAGATATTAAAATATTTAAATTAATTTAAATTAAGATATTTTATAAAATCTCAAGATGTTGTACTTACGGTTTTAAAATAAAGGACATAGTAGAAAGTCCAATTATAATTTAAATATCAGTGGTTACATTAAATCAACCTTACAGGAAACAAAATATTAAAATGTATAGAAATGAGTAGGAAATATTTTTTTTAAGTGGAGGAAATGCCACTAGAATAAGAACAACAATTCATTGAAGAATTAAGGGAATAATCTTGCATATTCAACATTAGAATAATAACAATATAAATAAATATGGGTGGTATTAGACTTAATTTTTGACTTTAACATTTGTATGTACATACAAGAACCAATTATTTTATAAAGGGGTTCATGAAGTGAAGTAAATTTTTATGTTATTGATAAAGTTATCCCTTCCATGTTAATTATAATACAGTATCACTTCTAATTTCCTAGGAGAAAAATATCATATTTATAAATTTTTATTATGTTTTTTTCATAACCATGATAGTATATTTTATCAATTTTATAAAAAAATGGATTTATACCAGGATTATTAAATAAAATATCATGTTATGTTATTATATGACATATTAAAATAATAGTTTTAATATATACATGAATTGATAGAACCTAAGTTAGAAAACAGTTATCAATTAAAATAATAAGACATGATGTGAAGAATTCTCATACATTGTCACTTTTACCAATTTCATATGTAGATATAGATATATCAATATGATGAGGTATAAATTAGTTTCCTTTAGATTATTTAGGAATTTTAATGTGATGTTGAGAATTAACTTGGTAAGAATATAATGTTTTTTATATCAGAATGATGTAAATAATGTCTTATCCAAGATATCACTTTTCATGAGTCGTGAAATTATTCTATATTCCTTTCATAAAAATTATTTATGAACAATGATATTAAAAATTAACCAATTATTCTAAATAATTTATTTAATGTAATCTTAATTGAGTTTTAGTATGATAGTATATTAGAAATATCACATATAATTTTTTGGTGATGCAAAGAGTTTGTTAAGGCTATGTATAATAGAACATTTGAATCACAATAAATGAGTTGTATATTTATTTAATCCTAGGGATAAATTATTATATATAGATATGGTTCATATCTTACAAACACATAATATAACAAAGATAAACATTAATGAAGTTAGAGATCATGAGCTATAGAAAAGTTAATTAAATTAAAATCTTTATAATACTAAGTGGGAGAATTTGTTTCAAGAGACACAACATTCTACATATTATAACATAAAGAATATTAGAGATTGTTTCCCTCTAGAATTGGGGATGACCTCGTTTGTTTAAGGTTCAAACATTCCAATCAGTTTTTAACGGGATTTTTTGAAGAACCCGAAACATCCAATGATTCTATATCTATTTGGACCTACTTTCCAAAGGTAGGTTCTCATTAGTTGTGGACCTATGAGGCTTAAGAATTTCCATTGGTCGAGAGGATGGGAGTTCGGACTCATCACACTATTTTCAGGGGAATTATTGTCTACTTCGGGACTCTCTGTATAGATTTAAGTTTTGTTCATGAATCCTTATCAAATTACCAAGTATGAAAATGAGCTCTCCTTAAATCTGGAAATCAATGATTGATATGTATAATATTTTGAGAATCTTTTATATGTACTTGAGGTTTTTCATCGATAGAGAATCATCTATATTTTTTAGAGATTCTTAGTCAATAGTTTCCTTCAATACATTATATAGAGATCTCTTGGTCATTATGATAACCATACTGGTTTTAAAGCCACTCTACTGGGCACTTGAAGTTTATTGTCATTCATACGGACATTGATTATTTCAAAGTTGGGATCGTACCCGCAGATGGGCTACATGTGTATCCTTGTAAAAAAAAGGAATCAGAACCCACATTGTTCGGAAATTAAGAATTATTTTGTTTATGTATGATTGATGGCTCAAAGAAAGATTTCATAATTACTTTTATGCTCTAATCTCACATGAGTCATGTTTGGTGTGAGAAACAAGAGGAATTATTAAAACCTGAAAATTGTTCCATGAAATATCCAATCATATGAAATGATGTGGGGATTATGTATGTATGACTTCCCGGATAGATAAAGATTAGAATTTACTTCAGGGAAGGAACTTGGGACCAAGGCCCATAAATGATATGTTCTTTATGGATATTTTGATACTTAACACAGGACTTAATCCTAAGAAGGATTCCTAATTATAGGGTACTTATTATTGGGTTTTATTACTGGGGAAGGAAGCCCTAATCAAAAGAAATTAAACCAGTTAAGAGAAATTATGACTAAGGCTTATTCGAGAGAACGAGGCCCAGGTTAAAGGGACTTGATAAATGGGGCATACTCCTGAGAAGGAGGCCCTAGTTAGGGAATTATGATTTGGAATTACTCCTCAGAAGGAGGCCTAGGTTATGGAATTTGAAGACTGGGGCTTACTCCGGAGAAGGAGGCCCAGGTTAGGGAATTTGCAGACTGGGGATTACTCCGAAAAAGGGGGCCCAGGTTAGAGGACTTGGGGCTTACTCTTAAGAAGAATTCCCATATTTGGGAACATGAAGACTGGGGATTAATCTTTAAAAGGAGGCCTAGGTTAGGGGACTATTGAAAGGGGCTTACTGCTGAAAAGGAGGCCTAGGTTAAAGGGATTTTGGGATTTGGGGCTTACTCCTAAGGAGGATTCCCAGATTAAATATCGTGAATAGGGGATTACTCCTAAAAAGAACTCCCAAGTTAAATATCATCTCATCTTAAAGGATGAGGTTGAATGAATGAAATCTCTCACCTTAGTGACATGATGTTATGTAAATCACTAGGTTTTGAGAGATGATCCGTATAATTCTTTTCAGATAAGGAATCCAACCAAGAAATCATGCCATAAATGTCTTGGAAGAGGATTGTGAAGGCTAAATCTTGAAGAGGAGATATAGATTTAAAGAAAAGATATGAATAGACATGAGGGACACCCAAATATAAGTAGGCGCACAGGTCATGTTTGGGTGCGCAGGCCCTGGTCGTGTAGGTATACCTACATGACACATGTGTACATGCGCGCTGGTCAACCCATAGGGTAATACTTGTGAGAGACATGGCTCAAACCCTTAGTATTATCCCTAAAGGATTATAAATGGGTGGCATGCAGGATCCTGTTGAAGGGATAAGGCGGCGTCCAGGTGTGTCCATTTTCCCATAAGGGTTAGACACTTAGGCGCGCAAGTGTTGGTGAATTCCAACACTTAGGCCATATCCCCCCTCTTTAGATCTTCCATTATAGGTAAGAAATTACCTTAGAAGTGTTCGGATGATGTCGAGAAGAGACTAGGGCGCCAGGATCTCAAATCTGACTTTTGAAATTTTTCCATCTCCGAAATGGGGGGCCCATAGAGGGTATTTATAGGCTGCTGAATACATTGGACGAAAATCATATAGGGCGCGCAGGTCACCTACACACCCAATATGTGGCGCGCAGGTACCCTGCACGACCTTCTTGGAACTTTCACGGCCCATGCTGAAGTAAGTCTTTGTTCATGCCTTTGTAAATTTTTTATATTTCTTCAAAGGATGAATCAATTTGTGTTAAGGTATTTCCCTTTTAATTTGTTAGACTCTGTGATTGAAAAGTGTGTCAACAAAAGTCCCCCCTCAGAACTGGATCCGAAAGGAATGGGGATGTTACTCTGAGGTAAAGAACAAAACCAAGGAAGGGGGCGCGCAAGTCTTGAACGTGCAAGTGGAGGTGCACAGGTGAAGGCGTTCAGGCTACGACGCGCTGGGTGAGGCTTTTTCCTATAAATATGCGGCCATTCCTCACTCAAAGTAACCGGTTCTCAAAGATTCTCTCTCTCGCCACGTAATTTGCCTTCATCGTGCAAGTGTCTTGTTTTCTGCTGGTTCTTTGTGTCACTCTTCTATAGAGGTATTTGGACTTGCGTGGTGATACCTACATGCCCAAAACTTTCGCGACACAACTATACTTGCGCGCCAAAATTGTACTTGCACACCTTTATTCCTTAGCCATTTTTTCACTTTTCTTCACAAATTTTATGAAAAATCAACTCACTTAAGAGTTAATTATTTAATCTTTTTGCAGATTCAATGGCTCCTAAATGAATCGAAACTGCAGATGAACTGGCCAGTAAGAAAATTAATGATATGATGAATATTTTAGGACATGATTACTATGATATCTGCGAGAACACTCTTCCAGATTTGGCCAAGTACTTGAAGAAGTATCATCGGGAATTTCCACCGAGCATCTACTAGCCTCTGTATCTGTATGGTCATCTGCAAGGTGTCAATGTTACAAATGAAAATAATTATATGCCCGAGATGCAGCCTCACTATTACTCCACAATTTTGGTTATGATGTGAATTAAGAATAGCAACAATGGTATGAACTTTCAAATTTTCCCTTCATTCAATTTCATTGCTGATATGAACATGGCCAACCATGGGCTGATGTGTTTTCCACTGCTGGTTGATGCAGAGAAAACTATCATGATATTAGAAACAATATCTTAAAAGAATACTTTCTCCAAATGGCTCTTTACTTCCAATGCACTATTATCAAATCCATGTATCCATCTTCCATGTCTCTTGGACAGAAAAAGAGTCACTGTTTGATTGGCAGAAAATTTTCTCAAACCGCACTCAAGAACATTATTTTACAATTGTTCCAAGAAGAGCTGGTATCGCTGCATCTATTATTTTATTCATTTTAATGAATTAATTCTAGGTGGTTGCTGAGGAATCTCGGGATGCCGTAAATCAAATTAAGAGTTATGTTGAAAGCCTCTTATAATTCTTGAAAAAAAGAAGAGACTCCAGTCAGTGGATTTCCTTCTAACTCTTATTCATCAAGGAAAAACACTTTCATCTTCAATAATTTATGCCTCAATTTTCTTTCTACCTGCATTAAATTTTTACTTAAGCCAATGGACCTAGTAAACATTGTTTGATTTTACTAGGATTATAAAAATAACCCTACAAACATTGAATCTTTTAATTGATCAATATTACTTAAATCATGCGAAATGTATGTTTAGGGAGCTGGGACATGACTTTTGTTTAGAGTTCCCTTGTCTTTTGTGGGCAGTTTAAATTCATGCACGTCGGACATAAGAAGAATAATGTTTAAGGTCAAAATAACTTTGATCGAATGGATTAAATTTGACTCAATTCCTTGAAAATTTATCTGAAATCATATTACCATTTTCAAGTATGAGGGAAAATATGTAAACCATGACTTAAGAAATTTTGAATCTGGGGAATGATATGAAAAAAGGGATAAAATGTATTAGAAGAAGTATCCTCCCAAGAATGAAGTTACCACTATTTGAAAAACCCATTCAGGGGTTTAATTATATAGGGCCACATAAGGGCATTGGCTACATAGTCAAATAATTGCATCTTCTAGATGACTGGTCCATTATGTAGACTACTTATACAAGGCCGCCTAAGGTAATGTGGTGCATAGTTATGAAAAAGAACTCTCAGAAATTTTACTTTTCTATTGCTAAAAAGTCAGTGAAGGTTTATGGAGATTCAAATTTTCCAAAGCACAGAGTCTTCTGTATGGAGAGAGGTTCTCGAATATAGAAAGGATATTTCTAATCATTATTATCAAAGAATTGGATGAATTTCACTCCTGTGAAGGTCTGACCCAAACATAGGGTAGGGAAATATAAACCATATACTTGAATACATTCAGATCATGAAAAATAGTATGGGTCAAATACGTTAAGGATGGATATTTTTGTGGATTCTTACATATTTTTGTGAAGACAAATAAGGAAAAAAGATGTTTTCCTCCCAAGAATGAAGTTACCACTATTTGAAAACCCTGTTAGGGGGTTGAATTATGCAACACCACCTAAGGGAATTAGATGCATAGTCAAATAATAGCATCTTTTGGCTGACAAGTCCGTTATATAGACTGTTTATGCAAGGATGCCTAAGGGAATGTGATGCATGGTCAAACAAAAGAATTCCCGAGTATCAAACATTTTGTAACCAGAAGTCAAGAAAAGGGTTATGGAGATCTGGAAGTATTTAAGGTTAGGAATATGACACATCAAAATGGGCATTTTCCAATATATGTAAGAGATACACAGACCAATTCTAACCATAATCATGTTGTGGCTGGGTCCTGAATTGAGTTGTTGTACTTCACTATGTATCCCCTAAGGATGGGAATGAAGCCATACGTAGTTCTTGAAATATATTTTAAAGCCATGTGGGATGAGAGTGTAGGAGATCTTTGTTTAGGGTCATAGAAATCGGACCATTTATAAGGAATACACAGTGTGTGTTATAAACCTGGTGTGAATGAAGACCATGGTTTTCATACCACATTCATGTTTTCAAAAGGGGGCTTTTAAGCAAAGGGACTGAAAGAGAAATTTGGGGTTAGGCCCAAAAAATTGGGGCGGAATTCGAGGGATGCACAAATGTTCTTATGTATCCCATAAGGATGGGAATCAAGCTGTACATAGTTCTTGAAATACCCTCTGTACAGATTTGGTTTTACAAGTAAAGGGTGAAAGGGGACTTTAGTGCAATTATGGTTTGACCCAAGATAAAAGGTTCGGGAATTGCCATGTATGCACGTAGTCTTTAGAATATAACAGGATTGGATATCAATGTAAATAATGATTCCCGCTCAGGTGAGGGTGTCAAAGACTGTTGTAGTTTATTGTCATACAGGAAAAACATGTTGTATATTTTAACGTCATATAGCAAGGATGACGGTGAACCAATTTAAAAACAATTGGTTCTGGGGCTGCTTCACAGATCAACATCAAATGAGATGGAGGTGAACCGATGTGAAGAGATTGATTTTGGGCTTAACCTCGGGAGGGTTCCTATGAACCTATCCTAGAAGGCATGGATCAATGTTCGCATAGTTCAATTAATGAATGAATTCGTAATCAAGTTGTTCTTGAGGACAACTACCTAAAAAAATAGTGTCAGGACTTACACATGGTTAGAGGCCCAGAGAGGGTGTCATGGTTGAAATTTACTCTAAGCTCACGTGATTCATACTCGGTGTGAGAAACAAGAGGTAGAAACAACCATAACGATGCATAATTTTAATGTCATGTAGGACATATGAAGGGACTATTGTGTTTAAATTCATGCAGTGAGGATTATTGGTGCTGCATAGTTTAGTGTCATGTAGCACGGAGAAATACAGTTTAACATCATGTAGGACGTATTGAGGGACTTTGTTCGGTTTTACGTCATGTAGGAAGAATGAGCAGTACAGTTTAACGTCATGTAGTACAAATATAGGGACACAGTTTAACATTATGTTAGACGTGAACACAATTTTGCATGATGTTGGGAAATAAAGGTGTTTTACAGTTTAGCGTCCTGTAGCTAAGACAATGGGGTTAATATAGTTTAACGTCATGTTGGATGAAAGGGAGACTGTGCAGTTTAATGTCAGGTAGTAAGGAAAAAAGAGGACATATTCTAACATCATGTTGGATGTATTAGGGACTTTTTCATAGTTTAACATCATGTTGGACGATGGTACAATTTAATTTCATGTTGGACGATGGTGAGAACAATTTAAGGTCATATGCATGGACCAGTGATTGTGCAGTTTAACGTCTTGCTGAACATAAGGGACTTATGTACATGTTAGCATCATGTATCTAAAAAGTCACAGTTTAATAGCATGTTGGACGTGAGGGAATATGAATTTTAACATCTTGTAGTAAGGACAACATAGTTTAACATCATTTTGGACAAATTAGGGTATTTGTGTTACACAAAATACTTCTTCAAGAATCTGGCATTGGTTGGAGTTGTGACAAGTTCTCAATCCATTGATATTAAAGAATAATATCCATTGGATTAGACCATATGTATTGAGTAAGGTCCTTCCCACATTGGCTCCATATTGGGAAGAGGAGTCTGTTAAATGAATCATGTTAACAGAACCAAAGATCAAATCTTCTTCTGATAAAGACCCTGCCTGATTAACCCCATTAGGCTATGCCGTTTAGTGAGATGTTGCATGTGGCTTTGAAGTAGTTGGCATAAAATCTGACAGAGTCAAATATAACATAGAATTTGACACAATTTAATCTTCTTCTGATTGTTCTTCATTCATTGAATTATGTCGTTTTTTTGAGGATTTTTCCTATGATGAAGAGGGTTTAGCTGTGTCATTCATAGAAAAAGACACAATTGGTTTCTTCAATTGCATTCATAAATTGAAATGATTTCGGTTGATTGTTTTCTTGACAATATAATCATCATATTTATGCACATTTTTGTTTTGGACTTCTTGCCACTTGAATTATTCCTCTAGATTTATAGCAGTAACACATGCCACCTGAGTTGAAGAACCTTTCAGTTTGACTTGTCCCGAGTCCACCATCTTTTGTAGGAGGTCTTTAAAGACAAAACACTCATGAATGGGATGCCCCAATGTCTGATGAAATGGGAAATAGTTGGGATGGTCTTCATCTCCTTCCTTGTTCGGCCTTTTGGGACTTGGAAACCGAACCAAATTATTTTCTAGAGCTGAAATGAAGTAACCAGGAACTTGTTCGTTTCATAATGAATAAACATTTCTCTTCAGATTCTCAATTTTTTTTGTCTTTGATCTCTTTGATCATCTTGACGAAATGCCCTCTTTTTTTGATGCTCATGAGGTGGATCCCTTCTATAAGATTAAGGTTTTGAAGTAAAAGAAGGTACTTGTTCTGTATTAAGCATAACTGTAGCAGTCTCTGCGTTACCCATTCTCCTTCCTAAAACTGGTGGAATTACAAGAGCTTTATCCTTAGTATTTATAAGAGAGTCTTCAATCTGTTGAGCGATTGATGTATGGTCTCGAAACCCTCCTGTGTATTTCACAGGGATCAACGGTGTGCGTAATTCATCAAGGAAATTTTCCACACAAATTGGCAATAATTATTCTTGAGGGAGTTCTAAGATTATGGAATATGTTAATACCTTCCATCGAGCAATGAAATCTAAAACCCTTTCATTATCCCTTTTCTTAAAATTTGTCAGATCAAAAATTGTTTCCTTTGGAAATGTTGAACTGAATTGAAGAAGGAATTTTTGACAGAGATCCTCCCACCCAGTAATTGACCGGGATTGTAATCTTGTATACCAGACAAAAGCAGGCCCTTGTAATGATTGTACAAAACACCTGAGCTTAACTGCTTATTGTTGCTGAGTAGTTCCAATCATAGGATCACAATGAGAAAGAAAATGTGTTATGTGTTTCTCTGGGTCTCCCGAACCATTAAAGATTGAGAATGTGGTACTTGAAAAATTTTATGGGGGAGGAATTGCATCAACCCATTCAGGGTAAGCTCCCTTTTCTGGTTGAACCAGTGCATGCTTTCTTTCCATAGCTTCCAACCGAGTTGTTAATGACTCAATTGTTGTCATTAATTTTAGAGAAACAACTGGTTCAGCTTGGTCCTGTGCAGGTGCAAGAACCGGAGCTTGGATAGGTGTGGTGACTGGGACTTCCACTGATGGTATTATTGCGGGTTGTTGTTGCGTATAACCCATAGGATTGGACCTGTGTGGGTGCACTGGTAAGGGAGGATATTATTGATCCATACCAGTAGCTACAACTAATTACCTTGAATGAATGACTCCAGCACACTTAGGAGGAAGACTACCTTGAAGTAATTCTGTATTCAACAACCTTAACTCCTTCATTTACACCTCTTGTTGTGCGATCCTTTCATCTAACGAGTGTGATTGGCCTTCTCCAGTGGTAGGGTGGAATTAAACTGGACATTTTTCCTTTCCCCATGTTGGACTCCTTTCGGAGAGGGGGAGTGGTTTATTGGACGGAATACCTAAATTTTGGGTAATCCTTTGTTTTCCTATACACACACTTTCTTCATTTGTGTCGACATGTACAACTTCTTGAGTAGGAACCTCTTCATCTATTCCCTCTGAGTGAGCCTCATCTGGGGGATCATCAATAATGGTATTGATGACATTAATTGATGAATAACACATTGCATCCCTTCTATCATCATTTTTGCAATATTGTATTCTTCCATGTCCTTGATGAGACATTGACTTTTGTTGATTTGATCCCTCAGGAACTTCTTGAAGAAACGTAATGTGGAGGGAGTCTCCTGATAATTTGGATCTTCGTTCCTCTTGGGGCTTCTTCCCTAACTGATAAAAGACATAATTTCTCTGAGGAAGATATTGAGGATTTGAAAAAGTCTTAAATCCGGTGGACTGGGGATGTTCCTACTCATCTCCTCGAATCCTATTTGTTGATTCTGAGGGTTGGGTTATAATAGTCCCCAGTCTGGAAAGCTGGGGTGGTTCTTGAGCTGCTACATATGATATTTTATAAAATATCTTCTAATCTTGTGGACTTTAGTCAGAAAATTGGCCGGTTTCATTAACCTACGTACACTTAAATCACCATTCTCAAATGACCGTTGGATGATTTCTGACACTTCTATCACTTAATGATGTGCACTCTCAAAAATAGAAGATTGTTTGATGTTATCGTTTTCCTGATGAAAAAGTAATTCAATAAATTGTTCCTTGTATTCCTGATTTTGGGAAGAACTAGTTGAGGCATGTTCTTGAGCAAGCCTTTGATTACAAACAAAACCAATTGGTTTTGGTCGTCCATGGGAAATAACATTAAATGACGCCACTTTCGGCGTGCATTGTTGGCTAGAGAGTACAGTGAAATGTCGTGCTCCATGAACACCCCATCCCCTGATATGAATACTAGATGGGGAATAGGCTATTAACTGGTGAAATCTTTTTAATGCGCCAAGGCAATAATGCTGAATGGATCTCTACTGCTTTTCAGCCTTCGGATATCGAGAAACTGAGAGAGATTTCATGTCAATTTGTAATTGTAACCCATTTATTATCTTGAAATGATTTTCATATTCATCATAAGATAATATTTTCTTTTTGAATTGACAAAGATTTTTTCACATGTTGAGATGAATATATTGAATACAATCTTTTGTCAACATCTCTGGAATGTTATACTAAGAGTCATCCAAAGGCCAAAACATGACTGGAACATCACCTTTTGCAAGTTTTTTTCTCATATTCATCACTTCCTCTTTATCATTCAAAGAATATTATTCTACTTGATTAGACCATAGCTAGTGCTTCCTTGTTTGTTCATCAGATTCAACAAGTTTGGTAGAGAATTAATTTAACAAACTAGAAGATGAATGACCCAGGGGTGGTTCGGAAAATGACCTACACCCCTGGCTATCTTCTGATTGAGAAAGTATTTCACCTACTAGCAGTAAAGAATCAGAAATGACTGGCGTCACATTTGAAAGTGCCTCAAGATAAGAGGGATTTATCGTCACTACATTGTCCATTGAAGCATTTTCCAGGAAATCTGAATTACTACTACAGAGATAACTTTCGTAGCTAAATTCATCATAATGGGCAGGACCACCATGGTGGGTTACATCAAAAGATGAAACATTTTTCTCTTTGGTCTTCTGACCACACATAGGGTTATCATGACTCTCATCTGAAGATGATACTTTGAGATCGACCGAAATATCATGAAGAAAGCCTTCATGAGGAATTTTCTAATAAAGTCCTTCGGAAATAATTTTCCCACTATTGGGAACTGAGAGAGTAGAATCTTGAGTTGCAATAGTTAATTGTTTGAGTACATCAAGAACTCCAGCACCGAGTAAGGCCTTATTACAGATTGGATCTTGATTTCTTAACTGTGTTGGAGGAGTTTTCTTCTTAGATGCCTTCTTAATCACTTTAGGAACCACTTTTTGAATAATGTGGTTATTATGGGCAGGTGAATGTGCCTCCTCAGGAGAATGGATCAGGTTAGGCTGATTACCTCCACTCAAATCAGGTGTATGTGCCTGACATGGTTGTCTGTATGACATGGGGGGTATGCCCCACAACCCTCTTGGACTGAAACAGAGGTGTGTGTCTGTTCCGGAGTAAACTGTTGATGTGTCACTCCACTGGTAGGGATAGATTTTCATTTCATTCCCTGTGATGCTACTGAAGCAGTTATAATATCCTAGAATACATCCAGAATATGAGCGGGGATTTGCATATACTACATCACCATTGTAAGAATGTGTGTGGTGAAATCAGCTACCGAAATAGGAATATACATCCATTTCGTGCTTGTAGTAGGTGTGTGTTCTTTCCCATATCCTCCTTTTCCTACCAGTGAATTCTGACAGTACTCATGTGTGGGAGCAGAGAGTTGAGTCTGCTCCAAATTTGTCGTCGGAGCTTTCCGACTGACTTCTCCGAATGCTACCAAACGAGACTGTTGGTAGGCTTTATTGAAATTGAAAAGTGTATGTGCATTCTATGTATTCCTCGTCAAGTATGGTTGATGATTTTCCTTCAATACTGGCAGATGAGACTGCTGACATAATTGTTGTTTGTAAACAGGTGTATGTGCATGCTTATTAGTTGCCACCATATTAGATTGGTGACCTTCTTTGGTTGTATTCAGACGAGCCTACTGACTAACTGATGAGTTATAAATAGGTGTATATGCCTACTTATAATACTCTGATAGAATTTCCTGGCAGGATTGGCGTGTTGCTGCCAGACGAGTCTGATGGACAGTACCATTAGGACGGACGGGTGTGTATACCCGCTCGTTAATTTCCACCAAGTTAAGTTGGTGGACATATCCTAAGATGGAAGAGATAAGAACCTGCACACTATTGACTAGATTTTGACTCGGGTAGTTCATCTTGCGTAATCGGGTCTGAGGAACCTGAGCCGAACCCCTAAAGGCGATACCCTCATCATTTTGAGGGCGCACTGCCGCACGAGTCTGGCGGCGATTGTTGACAAGAGACATTAGGAAGGACTCATGTCTCCTTGAATCAAGGCCTTTAGTGACCTCTTCATTCACCTCCCTATAATATGAGTGGGACTGGTTTTTGTGTTCTAGGGATAATGACCTGAAACGGTTGGAGACGGTGGCTAGCACCGACTGTTTCTTGATCGCTGGTCATCGCTATCCGGATAACCAGGGTGAGTTATTAACTTGGAGGGCTTGTAGAGAATCCTCTAGAGTTGAAATGGTACCATGTATATGGTATTCCTTAACCAATGCAGTTGAAACAGAACATTGCAGATGCTGAGTAGGTGATGTCATCCTCAGAGTGGATGAAGCTCCAGCAGGATTAGCAGTAGATGCATTCACAGCAGAGGTATTCACAGTTGTGAACTTCAGAGAATCCATTTCTGTAACACAGAAGATCATGGAAAAAGAGTGCATGTTTGATATAACAGACATAATCAAGATAAGTTCGTCCACTAAAACTTTTTGATGAGCACATATGTTATTGATTATTTTGTTTCCCCTCTCATGAGTTTAAATAGGGGCCTAACAAATATGTAAAACATCATTATAACTTTGTTAAAGTTTCATGTCGGGTTCACCATTTTTTGTCTCCCTCTGGAATTGGGGATGACCTCATTTTTTTAAGGTTCAAACATTCTTATCGGTTTCTAACGGGTTTGTTCATTGAACCAGAAACATCCAATGATTCTATATCCATTTGGACCTACTTTCCAAAGGTAGGTCCTCATTAGTTGTGGACCGATGAGGCTTAAGAATTTTCATTGGTCAAGGGGATGGGAGGTCGGACTCATCGCACCTTTTTAGGGGAATTATTGTCTACTCCAGGACTCTATTTATAGATTTATGTTATGTTCGTGAATCCTTATTAAATTACCAAGTATGAAAATGATATTTTCATAGATATGACAATCAATTATTGATATGTATAAGATTTAGATAATCTTTTATATGTACTTGAGTTTCTTCATTGATAGAGAATCATCTGTATTTGTTAGAGATTCGTAGTCAATGGTATCCTTCAATACATTATATATATATCTCTTGGTCAATAAGATAACCATACTGGTTTTAAAGCCACTCAGTGGGGCACTTAAAGTTTATTTTTGTTCAGAAGGACATTGATTATTTCAGAGTTGGGATCGTACCCACAGATGGGCTACCTACGTATCCTTGTTAAAAAATAGAATCAGAACCCACGTAGTTCGAGAATTTAGATGTATGAGGTTTATGTATGATTGATGGCTCAAAGAAAGATTTAATAATTACTTTTATACTCTAAGCTTAAGTTATTCATGCTCGGTGTGAGAAACAAGAGGTATTGGTAATACCTGATAATTATTCCATGAAAGATTCAATCATAATAAATGATGAGGGGATTATGTTTTTATGACTACCCAAATAGATGAAGATTCGGATTTACTTCAGGGAAGAAACCTGAGAACAAGGTGCATAAAGGTATATGTGCTTTATGGAGATTTGGATACCTAACATTAGACTTAATCTTGAGAAGGATGCCTCTATTAGAGGGACTTATGATTGGATTTTATTCCTAGAAGGAAACCCAAATCAAAAGAAATTATTACTGGTTAAGGGAAATTATGACTGGGGCTTATTCCTGAGTAGGAGACCTAAGTTAAAGGGACTTGAGAACTGGGGCTTACTCCTGAGAAGGAGTCCCAGGTTAGGGAATTATGATTGGGAATTACTCTTGAGAAGGAGGCCCAGTTTAGGGAACTTGAAGACTGGGGCTTACTCCGGAGAAGGAGGCCCAGGTTAGGGAATTTGAAAACTGGGGCTTACTCGTGAAAAGGAGGCCCATGTTAGGGGTCTTGGGGCTTACTCCTAAGGAGGAAGCCCATATTTGGGAACTTGAAGACTGGGGCATACTCCGAAAAAGGAGGCCCAGGTTAGGGGACTATTGACTAGGGCTTACTACTGAAAAGGAGGCCTAGGTTAAGGGAATTTGGGATTTAGGTCTTACTCTTAAGGAGGATGCTCAGATTAAATATCTTGAACCGGGGCTTACTCTTGAAAAGAAGACCCAGGTTAAAGATCTTCTCATCTTAAAGGATAAGGTTGAATGAATGAAATCTCTCACCTTAGTGACATGAAGATATGTAAGTCACCAGGTTCTGAGAGATTTTCCACAGAATTCCTTTCAGATAAGGAATCCAACCAAGGAATCATGCCATAAATGGCATGTAAGATGATTTTGAAGGCTAAATCATGAAGAGGAGATGTGTATTTGAAGAAAAGAGATGAATGGTCAGGGGGGACACCCAAAAACAATTAGGCGCGCAGGTCCTATTTGGGCACGCAGGTCCTGGTCACACATGTATACCTGTGCAACACATGTGTACTTGCGCCCTAGTCAACCCATAGGGTAATACTTGGGCGAGACTTGGCTCAAGCCCTTAGTATTATCCCTAAAGGCTTATAAAAGGGTGGTGTTCATGTTCTATTGAAGGGATAAGTCGGCGCGCAGGTGTGTCCATTTTCCATTAAGGGTTAGACAATTAGGCGTGCAAGTGTTAGTGAATTACAACACTTAAGTATTATCCCCCCCTCTTTAGATCTTCCATTCTAGGTAAGAAATTACATTAGAAGTGTTAGGAAGACATCAAGAGGAGACTAGGGTACCAGGAGCTCAAATCTAACTTTTGGAATTTTTCTGTCCCTGAAATGGGGGGCCCATAAGGGGTATTTATAGGCTCCTGAATATCTTACGCGAAAATCATATAGGGCACGCAGGTCACCTGCGCGCCCAATATGTGGCGCGCAGGTACCCTGAGTGACCGTCTTGGAACTTGTGCGTCCCATGCTGAAGTAAGTACTTGTTCATGCCTTTGTCAATTATTGATATTTCTTCAAAGGATTAATCACTTTGTGTTAAGGTATTTCCCTTTTCATTTGTTAGACTCTATGACAGAAAGGAGCGTCAATAGAGATCCAAATAGATAACTTTTTCTTATCATCGATAATGGTTACATATTATTAATTAATTATAATGATATATTATACTTCAATTATTTAGCATATATGTGTCTATTTATATGGTTATCAGTATTGAAAATGTTGTTCCTAGTAATATATGTCAAAGACATATAATTTATAGAAACAAGATACCAGTCATACAACCAGTTAAGGCCTATTTAAAAACATTCTCTCTGTGAAAGATATAGAAATAATAATCCTATATTATATTGATAAATATATATATAGGGATAGATATCCATGAATTAGTTTTAACTAAGCTAATTTACATATACTGATAAGGTATTGAAAGATACAAGACAGAGCTATAAAGAGAGAGTGGTTCCAAAAGTCACAAGGAATAAATAATGAGTAGAAATATGTCCACCTACGTTTTCATATCTATAATTTATTTTATGTTATACAATCTTCTGTATAGGTTTACTTTATAGATATGTAGTTAAAACTATCATAAATTACTAGAGTAGTATTGTAATACCACAATATTTTAGAATAAATTTATCTTTAATAACTTTGATGGATTTCTTAGCTTGTGATTCAAGGAACAAAGAAATTAATAAGATAATTATTTTTATCAATATAAAAAGGTATATATTACAAGATAACTAAATTAAAAAAAATTTAAAATCAATTAACTGATTATAATTAGTATTACTTTAATCATTCTTGCATAAATAGAAATGATTTGTTTACAAACATTGTTTATTTTATGTATGTTTTAATTTAAAATTGAATTCATATTATTTTTTGTATTAAACCTAAGGAATAATTTCTTTTTACATTTAGAATAATTAATAATCCTTCATAAATTTATTTTAAAATTTTTATAAATAAATATACAATCTTTTGAACTTAAGATAAAATATTTTTCAAAAATCAGTTTTTATTGGGGGAAATTTATTATATCTTTATAAACTAAATTAAACATTATTCATGAATTATATTAATGAAATATTTATATGATATATTAAATCCAATAAATTAAAATTCAACTAATTTTCATTTCTATAAAAGGAATGAGAATAAAATCATTTTTATCTTTAAAGATGACTTTTTCTAGAATGGATTTTTCTATGTTTTCTACGAGGATATAAAAATTAATTTATATTACATATAAGAATTGATTATTTAAAAAAAATATTTCGTATTTGTAATAAAAATAATATATATTAGGTAATAAGGTAAATTTATTATTTTTCCATAATGAATAGTTACCATCATAAATATCTTGTCACTATAGTTAGGGTTAAAAGGATTAGTGAGGGGATAAATTAAAAGATAAGGATTCAATTATCATTAAAAAAAATTAAAATATGATTTTTATTTAAATTTTAACCATATATTATACTATATTTTAAACCTTTTCCCTTTGGTTCCTTTTTCCCATGAAAATTTCGTTATATTATTTTTATGTTGAATGTATTTATAGGGGTGCCACTCCATTCACATATAAAAGGGAACCTGATTTTTTCACTTCTTCACACCACATGAGCACCTTATCTAAACCATGATCAGAAATAATACATTTAAAAATCCTTATCCTCAACCCAAGATTTCTAGCCCTCCAAAAAGACCCATCTATGAATCTATAAGGTGTTTGTCAAAAAACATTATCCAAGAAAATGGTATATGTTCTTACAGACCTATTTCTTCTTAAACCTCCTGAAAATATTTCATAACCATATAAACATAATTACATCAGTATATTTACTACAATAAAATGTTGTTAGGGTAGAATAATTTCCTATATATCTTCCAACTAATGGAAAATGAAATCATTACTCATGCATACATGTGGACTACTACCTCTATAAAGAGATTTACTTCATTTTTCGATACCACCTCTCATATATGGTAATGTAAATTGATTTAATAAAATTATATGATATCTACGATATAATTATTATTATAAAAATATACACTATTTTTTACCTTGTAACACCCTAATACATTATGAAATATTTTTTAAAATATATTTAACTTATTTTATAGCTTATGTTACATGCCACACCAAGTTTTTGTAAACCACAATATAATATTAACATTATTATTTAAAATTTCCATTACAACCTAGCAGTTGATATTAGATGTATGAATAGGCATATAAAAATTATTAAAATTAAGTAAAATGTTTTAATAAAATCAAAATATATTGAAAAAAAAGTACTTAATTTTTAGTCAAGTAATTATATTCTTTGGAAATACATTTTTCTCAAAAAATGGTTTTTAAAAAAAAATACAATCATATAAATTTACATAAAAACTGAACTTAATTTTTTAATTCATCATTTCAAAATTTTCATATAGTTAATTTTTTATAATTTTTTTAAAATATTAACTTTTTGAAGAATAATGAAAAATACTTATTTTTATTAGAAAAATATCTTTTCATTTAAAGAAATAACAAGTTTAATTTTGTTTTAAAATGGTTCTAAAATTTAAATTCATTAAATTTTATTATTATTAATCTACTTTAGGTCATTAAGTACAATTTTTTCAATTATCATGTAAACACATTTTATACTATGGAAATATTTTTCTTTGGAAACATCTTTTCCATCGCGTCCATGGGTTTAATTTTAAATTAAATACTACCAATTATGTTAATTTAACGTGGAAAACATATTTAATGTTTTTTAAATAATAATTTAAATTATATAATATGTAAAACATATTTTTTATCAATAATGATTAATAAAATGTTAAAAATTAATTACCTTGATTGTGGTTAAAATGGGTTTATTGGGGGTTAAACCTAAATATAATTTTAGTTTTTTCCAATTAAATGTATAAAATAATGTTTTCTCCCATATTTTTAACTTATAATATCCTAAATTATAATCTATTGTAATTAGGAGGTATTATTATTAGGAATTACATTATCATTTTGTATTCTTTTGGGAAGTTTCAATGTTGGTTCCCTCCTCAAACTTATATATGGACATCACATATCCTATCATATTCATGATTAAAAACACTTTGAGCTCATCCAATTACTACCAAAATGTATTCCATAATTTTCTCCTCACTTCCTATTCGCCTTAGTTTTATTTTAAACCAACTTAATAAGGCTTTTGGTGAAAACCTTATGAAGTTGTCTAAAGAAGAGGTATTATTCATAACCGACCATTTTTTGAATTATTTATTCTTCCAAATCCTTAAAAACATATTAAAATATGGTGATATAATAATATAAATACTTCCCACATACTATTATTTTATTATGTTAATTTAATAGCTTATACTTATCCACTCTTCAGCCAAATGGGAAACAAAATTGTTGATTTGGGTGTACGGGAAACTACCGCCTCACGAACCGATGTAATTTTCTTTCCATAATTGACTATAAATAATGGATATAATGATGTATTTAATTACATAATTTATATTCATTATGTAATTGTATTTGTAAAATTATAAAATCACATCTAAATTTTACCATCCAATCTATTCAAAAATGATAATGTTGTATGTGTGTACGTCTAGATTATCACCTCTACGATGTGATGTGAAACGGTTTTCATTTTAATTTTAAATGGATGTTAATAAGGATAGAATTAATGAGTATATATTAAATATATTATGCAATAAATATTTTTTAAATTTGATTTGTAATATACATTTATGTCAAAGAATCCATCGAGAAAATGGAATCATTGTTCATGCATACGTACGGTTTTCCATCTCCAGGAATGATTTAATTTATTTTATATCCCTAACATAAATGGATTAACATAAATACAAATACAAAAAATATATATCAAATTTATATCAGGGTAAATATTATGGATACTATGGGACTATGAAAATATTTCATGGATAAAAGATACTAAAACAAAACATGCCTAAAAATAAAGTATCTATTACCCGAAATATGCATTTTAACAAAGGATTTTTAATAATTTAGAGATAAAAGTTTATAAGTAAATCATATATGGTCTGATTTATATGTTTATTTTTATGTAATATATGTAAAATAAACCTATATTTATTTGAATTGAGTTTTGAAGATATATGAAGAAAGCTGATGCTTATGTTAATGGATTTTCATCTCACATTTTTTTCCATTGGACATACTCCAATTAACAACTCGTTTCTTTTGTGTGGTGTATATACTACCCATGAATTATTATTAGTATTATTCACTAGAAATTATGGGATATACATATCTATATAATTTTATTTATTACAATGGGATTGTAATTCCATGTTACCCAAGTGGTAAGGGTTTTATTATACAATCTCATTGTTTATTGGGATTGTTTATGATAAAGATTATAATGATGAAATATTATGATCAATATCTCCATAAACTCTTTAATTTTCATCTAATATGGTTATTTGTGGAGAATAAATATTTCCCTTTAATTTTACTCTATTTAAGAACTCAAGAAACAAAAATAATTTTTTTTAAAAAAATCATTTGTTTCTCTCATCAATCAAAAATAATTTCTATTCCATGCTTATTTTTTCTAAAAAATGTTTGTATTAATGTTTTTTATATTATTCATATATTATTTAAAGTTATTTTTACCCATTATTTCTTTTTTACAAAATCATTAAAAATGATTGTTTTTTTCTAAATGAGTCACTTTTGAATTTTTATCAAAAATATGAACGAAATATTTGTTTTATCATACATGACATGAACAGAATTTTCCACCAACATAAACACTCAAATATTTAAAAATTCCTTTATATTTTTTTATTTTTACTTCCATATAATGTTTTTTTCCATAATATTTCAGGTATTTATATATTTCTAAAAAGTTATTTAATAAAGGAAAGGGTTTTTTTCCTCAAAAATTTTATAATGATCGTTTATGGTATTTCTATAGAATAACGACAAAAACCTCAGATAATGATTATTAATTTCAATGGATATGATATAATGATACCATCTTTATCCTTTATCTAGATGATTTGTGTTTATTATGATAAAATGTTTATGAAACCCATTTCTTTTCCAGAAGTTACATTATGATGTAATGATTATGAATCTCATTTCTTTCCAACCTGTTCTCCGAAGATGAATTGTTTACAAATCCAATTTTTCATAGGTTATTTTATGATTAGGTTTTCAAGGATATTTTTTACTTTTCATTGGTTATTATATGATGAATATTCTAGGATCTTATAGCACACAAGGTATGGATCATATGATGTGTGGGACCTGTCAATCCCTCTAATTCATTGGGTAATAATGAATATCTAATTATATAAATAGGGATGAAATGGGGAGTGAACCTAGTTTATTAAGGGACATTGTCCACTATGATAGTCTTGGGAGTGAACCTTGAATAATATATTGGTTTGTGGAGTGAAATAAATCCATTGTGATAGTATTAGGAGTGAACCTTGACTATGATGTTGGTTTGAGGAATAAAACCAATCTACCATGATAGACCTAGAAGTGAACACTGAATACTATGACAGTTTTGGGAGTGAAAAAAATCCACTATGATAGTTTTGTCAGTGAGACATGACTAAAAGGGAATGATTTTATATTCTTATGTGTATGGAAAAAAATTCATTTCATGTGCCTATGTTATTATCTCATGAATTATGATATTTTATTCCTTTCTGATAAATTATTTATAAACATCATAGATTTATGTTATGACTTGGGTTTAGGAACTATTATGTTCATAGTATGGTTTTTAAATGTTATTCTCATGTTATCATACTTTTATACTTATATATTGTTGATATATCCCTCTTTTACCCTTAATGATTGTCTAATATCACCCTTTACTATGTTTTATTTACCCAAGTTATAAAGAATGGTATTATGTATGATATGTCTAAGAATGGCCCTACTTATGAATAACATAATGGGAGATGATGTAGTTCACAAACAAACTAGCTGTCCACATGTCAAACATCACAATGATACAAGACCTCTATGATTCTGTAATGGATAATTATTTTCTGTAATTAATATTCATATGATAAGATTTAATATCTTTGAATGATAATTATGGGTCACTGTATACCTTCCTTTATTTCTATTCAATAAAAAATGAAAGCATCACACGTGCATAAATGAAAATTACCACCTCGATGAAGTGATATAATTAATTTTTCATCATCCCCTTACATGGATATTTCTAAAAGTTTATAAAATAGAAAATATAATATATTTATTGCATAATTAAGATTTTGGAACCTTGAACAAGTTGAATGTTAAACAACCCTCAAACCAAAGACAGAAATGTAGTTGGAATAGTTAGTACCCAAATATTTATTTTAATAAAGAATTTTTTGTAAATGGGCTATTTGAAATTATATAAGGTAATGATATATGGTATAATAATTATTAATATATTTATTTTATAAATTTATATTAGGTATTGATTTATTATATAGCATGTTAGAGTGTGTATGAAGAAGGACATGACTTGTGGTATGTGTTTATGAGTCATTGACCCTTTTAATCTGGATTGTTTATGTTTGAATATTCATGGGTGAATTATATAATATTTATCTCTTAAACTCCATATATTTTATTATCCACGTTTCTTTTGTTTTTCAAGTATTTAATCCATTTTCCACAATTTTTCATTAAAAGGACTGAAAGGATTTTTTTTTAAAAATCAAACCTTATTTCTCTTTTTTGTTGGAAATCCCTTTCTTATATGACCATGTTATACAAATTTCTTAATGGATATTTTTTATGTATACAAAAACATTAATAAAATAATTTTATTCTACCTTTAAATTTCTTTCCAACTTATTAAAACAATCTTTTCCATTGTTTTTCGTATCACACTCTTTTTACTTTCCTTATAAAGGTATAAAAAGAATGTTTTTTAACATATGTAGTATGATCCAATTTTACCTATATCATTTCCATTATTAATAATTTAAATTTATATAAAAGTTTCATCTGTTTTAAAAAAAATTATATTCCCATTGCCCTGTTGAATTTATTTTTAAAAAAAATAGTAAAAAAATGTTTTTTATCCTACTTTTCAAGGAATATTTCTTTATGAAAATAATTTTTCATCTTTGTAAATATCATTTAAAAATTGTTATGATTCATTGGAGTTATGCACTAATGATATAATCTCTTTTAATTATATGGATGGATTTTGATGATTATGTTTTAAAAAAAATGATGAAATTCATTTCATTCCCATGGGTTCATTATGATTTGATAGAATTATGAATTATTTCATTTTCATATGGAATACATATGAATGGTTTGTTATTATGTGAAGTGTGGGTGTAATATAAACCTTAATTTTATTGGCTAATGTTTTATTTCTAGTAAAATCAATGGGTACATGGTATGTTAGCCCAATCCAATTACGGTACAAAACTGGTTATCATACTCCCAAGAAGGTACACGAGTGGTTTTACAAAGCCTATTGTGTAATTAATGTCTTAGTGGGTGTCCTAGAAATATTTTTGATATACTCGTGTCCATGTAAAAAAATTATTCCAAGAAATTATGTCTTCTGATTATGATATTCTTTCATGGATCATGATTGATTATTGATGATTTTATAGTATTATTACTTATTTCATTTCTTATGATAACACATTATTCTATGAATCATGATTTATAGTCAATGACTTATTGGGTAGGTTTTTTAAAGTTATAATCATGTATATATACAATAATTCTTATATTATGATTTCTTATGATCATTGATTGATATATCTCATATTTACCCTTACTGGGCATTTGATCTCACCCTTTCTTATATTTCTAGTTCCCCTGGAAATAAATAAGGGTTTTAAGTATGAAATGACCAAAAATGTACTTTTAGATAATAAAATTCTGGTATATATTGATTTTTTATCATTAATAATATTATTATGTATGTAGTCACCAAATATACTAAACATTTGTAGTTATGTAGTGATATATGTAATATGTTTTCATCTAAAATGATGTAATATTTATTTTTTTATGCTTGGGTCACCTCATTAGGTATTAAAGAATCTTTTAATAATTATTTGGATATGGATTAGAAAACTATTGTGATAAACCTAATAATAATTGTAATTATTATAAAGATCCAAAATTTTTAATAATGTATAGAGTGTATGGTTACTGAGAAGTTAAATATCTATCTGGATACAAATAAGTGGATATAGGATCTACCATGGATGTGCCTATGGATAATAACATTGAATATTATGGTTTGTAATTAAACCAAAATTCACCCAGTGCATGATAAAGATTTATAATTACAAACTTTGTTTTGAAAGTACTAGGGGATATGATTTGGTTGGTTAATATTCTCTTTATGAAACATTATGAGGGATATGAATATATCTAGAATATAAAACCTTATATGAAATAACTATGCTAAACAAATATTAACAAATGGAATGATATTGGTTGATTATAAGGATTCGTAATTTATGAAATATCAAGAACAATTTTAATTATCATATTATTGTTCACTATAATTTTTTATGCTTCATACCCACAATGTAATTTTTTTCTTTTAATAAATGGATAAAACAATAAGGAATCTTGTTTACAATAATTATAATGTCCAATACAATGACTATCCTCATTAAAAACCAAGTGGAATAGGATATGTGATATAAAATCATATGTAAATTATCACCCAGCTCTCTTAAGATATTAAAGGTAACATAAATCATGTTGAACATCCAAATAAATATTGGAAGAATTCACCAATGCGACTTTTATGTGATAATGTCCACCTACTTTTATTGAGTCCTCTAATATACATATTTCTGAGTGATGGATCAATTATATAGATAATAAATTTTCCCTTATACAGTTCTCATGCCATGACAAGGTTGATTTGGATTTGTATTATTTAGAATGTGAATAAAAACAATCATGGACTATGTTCCATAATACGAGGTTAGTGGACGAAATCGACTCCTTGAAATTGGAAGAATTTAAGATGGTATTTTTTAATAATTATTTTTTCAAACACTTAACACTAAAATTTAGAGGTAATTAAAATAACTAAATAAAAATTATAATGAATCCATTTTTATATATCTTTAAAATTTAAACAAACATACAATATATGCATCAAACTTTATTGTTGACTCTAAATGAAAAATTGATCAATATATTAGTATCATAAAACCATGTTTGTAGAAGAAATTGTATATAAAAGACATGGATAGATATAAATAACTAATTTTATGTGATTACATAGTATAAATGGAGCTTAGAGACTTCCATTATTCTCAAGGTTTTGGGAACAATAAGAGGAAGATAAAGTTTCAAGGAAATTTTAAGAATAAACCCCATATATGAAAGAAAATTAATCTTCCTTCATGATTTTTTTTTTGAATAAATAATTGTTTAAATTGTATATAATGGATAGGTAAATGATTTAAGTGTGTGAAATAAGGTCATTAAACACATTAATTATTAGTTTGTATGGTTGATAATAAATCTCAAAAAAATTCTCCACCCACAGTCCAATTCTTCAGTTGAACAGATTATAGGAAATATTACCACAAATGCACTAGACCAAGTATTAATGAAAATAATTGACATAATTTACCTTATAATCTAATGTAAAAATGGGAAATACTATTAAATAAAAAAAATAAGTGTGTCACCAGAACTATGTAGTGATGGGTACATTTATCAACCACTCAAGAACTCAACATTTATTATTTGAATAAGGTTCTATCAACTCTGTTATATTTAAATATTTTTTTTAGAGTATCACAAACCCAATTCAGTGGTTAGATATTAATTTACTAGTGAATAGAATTTATTTATGATGATTTCATCTCAATTTTATATATCCTCTCAAATAGAAGCTCGTGGGAATGTGAGTCTGGTGAATATTTTTATTCTCTCTATAATTGAATTCGATGTGATATTTTCCATGGATTGTTGTAACGACACTAACTTTTATTAATGAAAGTTACTCTTGATGTAATTAAATGTATTATTATGTAAAATGGTATATAAATATATTCACTTACTTGGATTTATTTGTTTATTTTAAAATACCATTATGAATTGTTGCAGTTTATTGCTGTTGAACAGTGGTAACATGATGAGTATAAATATATGGATTTTAAAAATCCAATTTACTCAGAAAAAGGAAGTGACGGCCTCACCCAGTAGAATTTATCCATACTAAGCCAATTTTTTCATATCTTATAAAGGAGTTAGAATCACTGGATTCGCTCTTGACCAAGCCCAAGATGAGCTTCAACACGTTAGGCTTGAATAGAACAACCTATGGGAGAAGTGGAAGTTTATAGAGATTCCAAACCAGGTGATGTTATCTGAGCCTCCCCAAGAGTCTTTCACCATCACACACATTACCCTTTGGTATTATATGATTGTTATAAGGGGTTATGTAATAAGATAGTAGAACAATAATTATATGCTTTATTTTTTGTATAAATAATAAACATTCATTAAATTATTATTACTTTGTAAATGGTTTTTAAATCACAAATAGTATTCTTAGTTATTATTAAATTAAGAAACATATTTTTATTAACTACTAGATTTTCTGAATTAGATACTATTTTAATAAAATATTATTATTACTAAATTATTTTTTATTAAATATAAATGTTCTTATAATTTTTATGAATAAAATTTTAATTTTTATAAAGGTTTGAAAACAGTTTTTGTCAAAGCCCATGAATTTTCAATAAATGTCAGTTTTTATTTTATAAGTGAATATTCATATATTTAGAAAATTATTTAGATAAAATTCATATTAATTTTGGAATCAAGATCTAGAAATTGTCCTACGGTGATTTTTTTACACGTTTCTGAAACAGTAAAATTTTTGGGTAAAAAATAAATATCGTTTAAATATATAATGTGTTTTATAACATCATAATGGCCCAATAGTGATGTAATAAAATACTATAAAATCTTTTTTCTGCTAATATATGTTTTAAATTTAAAATAATGTGATTTTATATTTTTTTGATTAATTTTATGGTGCCTTAGTGGACCCTCAATGACATATAAAACATTTTATCTTTTAAAATGATTTCCTTGTGATTGTGAATCACCTACACATAATAAAGCCTAACATTTTAAGCATTTCAGCCATTGGACTTATAAAATAATTTTTTAAACTCCCATTTGGAAAAAACAATGGGGAAAACAATGGGTTGGTTTGTCGTTTTGATTAGTTAAATGTGCAGTGTCCAAAACCTAATTAGTAAATAATCCCTTATTTTCCTATATAAACCTACCGAATCTCCCACTTATATTTACTAAAAACACCTATGTAATGACCCTACCCTGACCTACTCTATATAAAATCCTCTCAAGGCTCCCCAATCACCCAATATTCCTCTCCCAGACCCCTACCAAGCCTTTAGGATTACACTTCCATGTAAGGGTTTTCTTTCTCTCTCATTTTTGTCCGAATTTCTTTATATTGTTGTACCATTTTATTTTAAATTAAAAAATTTCGGGGAAGATTTATCACCTCCCCCATAATTCACTCTTTATTTTTTAATGATTCTATATCTATTTCCCTCTCAATAATTCCCCCCATTTACACTTGTTACCATGCCTAAATTCTGTAAGAAATTTCTCTCTTTTCATTTATATTCAAGAAATTATTTGGTATTATGAGTCTAAATTTAATTTCATATGTTGGGAAATGTATATATATGACCCCACCTTCCCTTCCATTTCATTTAAATATGATTATACACCCTGTTCTCTCTCATCGACAATTTTATGAATTCTTATGTCACACTATTATGCTACTACAATTGTACAGCGATTTTCCAAGACAAAGTCATATGGTAGTGAATACAATTCCCATTTAACTATCAAGGGTATTCTCCATTATTCATTGTTAATTATTGATTATATAGTTTCAAGTATTCATTCAACATTCCTTTATCACGTAATAAATGATGATGTTTAATGAATCCATGTTATATGATCCATGTGCTACACTAATGCATGAAATGAAACGATTAAGAAGGGTGTGCCTTGAGAGTGATACAATGCATTGGGTGAAGACAATTATCATGATATGTTAAGTGAAATGAGTGTTTAATCATGATAATTCATTTTCAATTAGGTTTTAATCATGATCCAGGTGCAATTATACATGGATCGTACTAATATAAAGTTAAATGTTGTTGTCACATTCTCATGTAATGATAATCATGTTATATCTTTCCTTTATATTTCTCTTATGCTCTATTGATATTCTTATTTCATAACATTAACTTTATTCTTCATGTTATTCATATTTTACTCCCTTACAATGATTTATAGATCACCCTTTTTTATGCATGTCCTCAAGTAATCCCATGCAATTCTAAGTACAAAGGAATGTGTGTGGTCATGTAAAAGTAGCTTTCAAT
Organism: Viscum album; assembly: GCA_963277665.1. Taxonomy (NCBI): domain Eukaryota; kingdom Viridiplantae; phylum Streptophyta; class Magnoliopsida; order Santalales; family Viscaceae; genus Viscum; species Viscum album. The sequence goes on along the minus strand of CAUJRU010000299.1, from coordinate 323,944 downwards.
AAAGACGTGTATTTGATGTTTTAAGTTGTTATGTAATGTTCCTAAGCCCCAAAGACACTATACCTCTCAATATTCCATTTTGTAAAAAGTTAATATTTTATGTATTAATTTATGCTTAAGTGTGAAATATAGAGCAAGGTTGTTATAGTTGGTATGAGAGGATAGGTTTAGTTATATTTGGGATTATTCTTAGAAAACCCCAGTGAAAGCATTAGGGATAAGACTAAATATAATAAAAACATATTTAAATTTATTTAGTATTGATTATGTGGTTTATAAAGCAAATATATATGTCTGGAAATGATCTTGTAGAGGAAGCTCTGGCACAAATATATCTAGGGGTAAAATATGAAAATACCACTTTGAGCTAGACTCGAACAGGAACGAGTACATGAGAATAGGCCTTGAAGCACTCTTAGTTATAAAACTCCTATTGGATATGATTTTGTAAATTCATAAGCATAGTATGAACCATTTTTAAGGCAATAAAACAAAAATTCTCTTAAGAAAATATGTTGGAATGTAGATCGTGGATAATATAGATAAGTTGAGGAAATAAATGTAATTTATAAGTTATCCATTTCTATCATTGTATTACCCTTTATGTGTTACCCCTAAATCTCCTTTTATTCTAGACAATGGTCACTAATAAGAGGACTTGGGATAAAAACTGATGTAAATATCAATTTGATGATTGTTCTAATGACATGCCCAATCCGATGGGAGTGAGAATCGTGAACTCTGTCACGATACTCTCTCAATTAACTAGAGTTTTGAATTAAAAAATGGGTCAATAGGAACGTTAAACCCCCATAAGAAATAAAAAGTCACAATAGAAGGCTTCATGAGAAAAACGACTCCTACTTTTAATGGATCATATGATACATCAATTGTCAAACAATGGATCAACTCTATTGGAAAGATCTTCTCCATCATAAAATGTTCTGAATAATAGAATGTTCTTCTAAGTTATTATCTTATAAAGGGTAAAGTTGATCAATGGTGGACATTGATCAAAAATACCAATCTTTAGGAGGATATCGAGGAATTATAATAGAAGGATTTAGGGAAAAAATTGATAATTATTGTCCTCAGGCCGTACAACTTAAGATGGAAAGGTACTTCCTTGAACTCAAGGAAAAAAAATAAAGAACCCATCAGATCATATGAGGAAAACTTCACAAGGCTTGCACGATATGCCTTCGGCTTTATTGTTACCCCTAAATGTAAGGTTGTTCACTTATTTTGTGGGATAAAACCAAGAATACAGAAAGACCTAACGATCCATGATTCAATAAAAATGAAGAAATTGTCTGATATACCCTCAAAGTAGAAATATAGATCATAGAATCTCTGGGGTATCATGGGGATAAGAAGTGTGAGGTGGACTTTAATTCTGGAATTCTAATGGATAAATCCAACAGTGCTAAGAAAATCCATCACCCCACAAGCCAAATTTGTGGAAAGAAGCACCCCATAAATTGTCTTAAGGGGACGAGGAAATGCTTTAGTTGTGGAAGAGAAAATCACCTAGCCATTAACTGCCGAAAAGAACAACTGGCGGCTGTGATAGAGGAGAGGAACCCTCTTTTTGACCCTCAACATGTTTTTTATTGATTCAACTACAAATAACCAATTTACATCGAAAACCAGTTCCCTATTCCAAGAGTTTATAGAGTCATCCAACAACCTCCAAGGTAGCAGGGAAGAATTTTTTCTGTCACTACCACCAAAGTGAACCTCGAAAACATAGCGGTGACTGGAATGCTAGTTATTAATTCAAGAATACTAAAAGTATTTTTTGATTTTGGTTCTATTAATTCTTTTATATCCCAAAATATTTGTAGATAAATCACAAAACTACCACAAATCATGGATTTAAAGATGTCGGTGAGAAAAAAATGGGGAAATCATTAGAACCCATGAATATAACTCCTTACCTATTATATTTTGTAGTTTTAACATCCTGGTGAACCTATTCATAATCTCTTTCATAGAATTTTATGAAATTCATTTCATGTATTTTATTTCCTTATATATATCCATAATAAATTTTCATAAGAGGGAAATCACTCTCTATATGGATAATCGACCCCTGATCCTATAAAAGTGAAAGGAGGATGATGAATATTCTTTAGCACCATCATATCAGTCATAGATATTAATTCCCTATAAGAATGCATATCTTGATCATATGATTTATTCTAAGGAAGAAACCATCCTTGAAGAAATTCCTATTGTGATGGAATTCACTAAAGTGTTTCCCAAGGAATAGTCTGGTCTTCCTCCAAGAAGATATATTGAATTCTCAATTGATCATATACCAAGGGTGTTTCCAATATCCAAGAATCTATATATAATGTATGTTGTGGAGCTTTAGGATCGGAAGAAAAAACTATTGGAGAATCTGGATGAAGGGTTTATATGCCCAAGTGCTTCACTATGGGGTGCACCAACCCACTGTCAAGAATAAGCAAGGTTTAATTCTCCTTTGCATTGATTATTGTCAGCTCAAAAAAATCATGATAAAGAACATGTATCCTATTCCCTAAATTGATGACTTGTTTTATTAGCTACGTGGAGAAAAATACTTCTCCACAGTGGATATTTGGTCAGGATATTACCATGTAAGGGTTAAGAAGGAGGATATCCCCAAGACTGCTTTTCTTTCAAGGTACAGGCACTATGAAATCATTTTAATGCCTTTCAGACTTATTAATTCTTCATAAATCTCCATGTACATGATGAAAAGAATGAATAGAGATTACCTCAACGAGTTTTTGGTATTCCTTACTGGTGATAATCTAATATACTTAAAAAACCAAGGAGGTGCATGAGGAGCATATAAGAAATGTACTAGAGAACTTGTGAAAGGATAATCCTTATGAAAAGTACATAAAGTGTGAGTTTTGGTTGAAGAAAGTCTCATTATTTTGTCATATCATCACAAGCAATGCGATATGTGTGTATCTCTCTAGGATAGATACAATTGAGGGATGGAATAGGCCAACATCAGTAATGGATATCCATAGATTCCTGAGGTTAGCTAGATATTATTGCTGATTTGTGAGATATTTCACACGATTTTCCAACCCTTTTACCAAGCTAACTCATAAGGGAGTAATGTTTTATTAGAGTGATGAATGCAAATATTACTTCAAGGAGTTTAAAAGAAGGCTTATCATTTCACTAGTGCTCCCACTACCCACAAGTGGAAAACATTTTGTGGTATTTAGTGATGTTGTGAAGAAGTTTATGGGATTTGTGTTAATGAAAAATGAAAAATTCATTTCCTATGCATCAAGGAAATTGAAATTTCATGAGATAAACTGTACAACACTTGAACTGGAGTTGGATATAATAGTCTTCTATTTAAAAATTCATTGAAATTACATCTTTTGGGAGAAGTGTGAAATATACACATATCAAAAAATCAGGTATGTATTCATACAAAAATATTTGATTATGTGCCAATGAAGATGGCTAGATCTGATCAATGACTATGACTACTCAATCCATTACCACCCTAGGAAAGTGAACATGGTGGTGGATGCTCTATGTAGAAAGGTGATAGTGATTATATCGTTGATGAGAATTGAAAAGGATCCAATATACTAAGATTTGATGAATATAGACATGGGAATCATAAAAATTGGAAGATAATCAATCATTTCAGAAATGATTTCTCAACCTTCTCTTTTGGAAAGGTTAAAAGATTCTTAAAAGGATGATGTGGGAATTTAGAGTAAAGTGGAAACTATTATAAAAAGGAAATCCTCGGAGTTCATTGTTAATGAAGAATGAATTGTGGTATTTGGGACAAGACTATGTGTTCCATCAAATCTGGAGTTAATGAATGAACTTTTGGATGATGCACATAGTTTGAATTTCTACATTCACCCAGGAAACACAAAGATGTATCGAGATCTCCAAGAGAATTATTGGTGGGATAACATGAAGAAGGATATCATTGAGTATACATAAATGTTCCTGGTATGTTATAAAGTGAAGGCTGAGAGGAAGAATTCTAAGGGGATTAAACAACCATTACCCATACCATCATGGAAACAAGAGAACATCACCATGGACTTTCTCACCGGACATTTGAATACATCCAAAAGAAAACAATGATCTCTAGGTTTTTGTGGATCGTCTTAAAAAGACATCAGACTTCATTTAAATTCGAGAGGATTACTCACTGGATCAACTAGAACAGATGTATATCAGGGATGTGGTAGGCCTAATGAAGTACCACTATCTATTGTATTTGATCGAGATCTAAGATTCACCTATATGTTTTAGAAGAGTCTAAAACATGCTCTGAATACTGAGATGAACTTTAGTAAAGATTATCATTCTCAAAAAAATGGCCAATCTGAGCGGACCATCCAGTCACTTGAGGACATTTTGAGATCTTCCACAACGGACATCAAAGGGGGTTGAGATCAATATCTTCCTCTGGTTGAGTTATATTACAATAATAGTTTCCACACTAGCATCCAAATGGATCCTTATAAATCCATTTATGGGAATAAGTGCAAAACATTGGCATGTTCAGATGAAGTTGCAGAGAGAAAACTAATAGGTCCAAAAATGGTCTATGAAATTATGGAGAATATTAAGACCATCTAGCAGTACATTAAATCTGCATAGAGTCGACAAAAGATCTCTGGTAATAGACATCGACGAGACCTATAGTTTGATGTTGAATACATGGTATTCCACTGCATATAATCGTGGAACAGAGTTATGAGATTTAGGATAAAAGGAAAGATTAGTCCAAGGTACATCGTCCATTCTGAGATCCCGAATCGCATTAGAGCAGTGGCCATACTCCCTCTGAACCTATCTCTTAAGTATAAAATATATTCCATGTATCACTCTTGAAGAAGTACATACCTGAACCATCACATGTACTCAATCCAAAGGTGGTACCATTGGATAATGACCTCTCTTATAAAGAGAAGCCAGTGATGATCTTAGATCATAGGTAAAAAGTTTTATTAAATAATACAATGAACCTTGTCAAGGTGTTATGGCGAAACCACAAGTTTGAAGAAGCAACATGGGAATCAGAGGAGGTGATAAAGCAGAGATTCCCTCATCTATTGCAGTGCGGTAAAAGGAAATTTGGAGGGTGAAATTTCAAGGGTGAAATTTCATAAGGGGGAAGATTTTAATAACACAAACTTTTATTAATGAAAATTATCATTTATTTAATTAAATATCTTATTATATAAAATGGTTATATAAAATATTCACATCAATGGTTTTTTGTTTATTTATTTTAAAATACCATTAATAATTGTAACCATTTCTAATATAATTGTTGAACAATGATTATTTGATTAGTATAAATATATGTCTTTAAAAAATCCAATTTTCTCAGAAAAAGTAACTGATGGCCTCATCCAGTAGAATCACTCTATACAAAGCCCATTTTTCAGAGATCAGAAAGGTGGCAGCATCGCTGGTCTTTTCTCTTAACAAAGACCAAGACGAGCTTCAAAACATTAATCTTGAATGGAACCTTCTATAGGATAAGTGGAAGTTAATAGAGATCACCACCCGAGCGATGTTATCTGATCCTCCCCAAGAGTCAGTCACTATCGCGCACCTTACCCTTAGGTATTATATGGGTATTATAATGGGTTATGTAACAAGACCATATCACTATGATTTTTCGTTTTATTTTTTTTATAAATAATATACATTTATTTCATTATTTTTACTTTGTAAGGGGTCTTTAAAGCACAAATAGTATTCTTAGTTAATATTCAATTAGGAAATATATTTTGAAGAATTAGTAGATTTTTTAAATAAAAACATATTTTAATAAAATATTATTATTACTAAATTATTTTTTATTAAATATAAATGATCAAATAATTTTTATGAATACAATTGTAATTTTTAATATAGTTTGAAAACAGTTTTTGTCAAAACCCATTAATTTTCAATAAATGTCAGTTTTTATTTTAAAATTAGAAATTCACATATTTTGAAAATTATTTAGATAAAAATAAAATTAATTTTTTGAATCAGAACGTCAAAATTTTCCAATGGTGGATTCTTCAAAAAAAATTGAATCAGTCGGATTTTTGGGTAAAAATTAAATATTGTTTAAATATATAATGTGTTTTATGAAATCATAACGACACAATTGTGATATTATAAAATACTATAAAATTTTTTTTCATCAAATATATGTTTTACCTTTAAAATAATGTGATTTTATATTTTTTTGATTAATTTTTTGGTGCCTTAGTGGACCCTATAAGACTTATAAAACATTTTAACTTTTAAAATGATTTCCTTGAGTGTGTGACTCATCTCCACATAAGAAAGACTAATATATTAATAATTTTGGACATTGTACTTATAAAATAATTTTATCTGCTCCCCTTTGTAAAAAACATGGGGAAACTCATGGGTTGGTTTGTGGTTTTAATTAGTTTAATTTGTGGTTTCCAAAACCTAAAAAATAAATAATTTTCTCTCTTTTCCAATATAAACCCACCCAAGCTCCCATTTCTCCTCACTAAAAACCCTTGAATCACGTCCCTAACATGAACTCCTATCTCTAAAATCCCCAAAATGCAACGAAATCTCTTAATAAGCCTCTCTCTATCCCCTCCTAAGCCATTGGGATCACACTTCTAAGTAAGGTATTTCATCCTCTTATTTGTTTACAAATTCTATATGTTGATATACCCTTATATTTTCAATTAAAAATTATGGGGTATGACTTTTCATATCCATCATAATTTCCTCCTTATGTTTTAATGAAGATAGACCCCTATATCTCTCATTAATTCCTCCCATGTACACCCATTACCATTCTGAAATTCTGTAAGAAATTTCTCTCATATCATTTACATTTAAGAAATTATTTTGTATTATGAGTCTAAATTCCATTACATATATTGGGAAATATACTTATATGACCCCCTTTACATTCCATTTCATGTAAATATAATTATACCGCCTTTCTATCTCATCAACCATTTTTATGAATTCTTATGTCACGTCGTTATGCTGCCGAAATTGCACTGTGATTTTCCAAGCCAAATTCATCGTGTAGTGAATACCATGCTCATTTATTTATCAAGGGTATTAACCTTTATAAACATTTACATATTGATTATATATTTTCATGTATTAATTCCACATTCTTTTATCATGTAATAAATGATGATGTTTAATGAATCCAGGTTATATGATCCATTGGAACACTTATGCATGAAACGAAATGATTAAGAAGGGTGCACCCTGATAGCACTCCAATGCATTGGGTAAAGACTAGTATCATGATACATCAAATTAAATTAAGTCATAATCATGCTAATTCACGTGAAATGTTGGTTTAATCATGTTCCATGTGCAATGAGTCTTGGCTCATGCAGATATCATGTTAAATGCTATAGCCACATTTTCATGTTATGATAATCATGTTTTATCATGATTTTATGTTACTATTATGCTCCATTTATATTCATATTGTCTAACATGTAATGTATTATTCATGTTATTCCTTGTTCACTCTCTTACTGGGATTTATATCTCATACTTTTTTATGCATGTCCTCGAGTTATCGCATGCAATGCTAAGTACAAAGTAATGTGTGTGGTCATGTAAAAGTAGTTTTAAATAAAGATGTGTATTTTATGTTTTAAGTTGATATATAATGTAATTAATCTCCAAAGATACTAGATATCTCAATCATCAATGTTTAAACAATTGAATATTTTACGTAATAATTTATGTTTATGTGTGAAATAAAGAGCAGGGTTGTTATAGTTTGATTTCATTATTTAGAGACAATATCAATTTTTGAGAAAGGGAATTAAAATTTCAGATTCCAGATCAAAATATGATCACCTATCAATGTGAGGATGAATATGAACTTCCAACTGAAATTACTTCCATTAGATATAAATTGCTACAAATTCATGAAGGGTTTATTTATCTAAAATGGTTGGGGAAGATCTCAATATTGAAGATATTTATATTTTTTGAAATATTTTGATTAATTTAATGATAATTTATCTACTCTTCCCCCAGATAATAAAGTTGGTTTTTAATAGAAATCATACGTATTGTAATTATTATTTCAAAGACTCCTTTTATAATGTCCACAATTTAGTTTTTGGTTTTGAAAAGAAAACTCCAGAAGAATATTGAAAAGGAATTCATAGACCCTAGTGTGTCAGTAGGGTGTGTTCTTGTTATTTTTTTGTTAAGAATCATTATGGGTTTATTCATATATTCATTTATTATTGAGAACATAAAAAGTTCATTATAAAGAATAAGTTTCATAAACCCCGTAAAATGACTTATTTGAATAACTATGAAGAGTTCCATACTTTTACAAGATTGACCATTGATCTAGATATCATTAGTTATATTTCATGAGGGTGAATATAAGAAATAAATCCTTTAATATGAGTCATGGTCACTACTAGTAAATTATGATCCCATTTGGACTAACTGATTCCCCTAATCTCTTTATATATTCAATGAATGTGGTCTTTAATGATTTCCATGATATGTTTTTCATAGTCACATTAGATTATTTTCTCATATATTTCAAAATCAAGGAAGATCATGAAGATAATTTGAGGATTTATTTAGAGACCTTGAGGAAGGATAAGTTGTATTCTAAATTTACAAAGTGAGAATTCTATTTATATAAAGTATCGTTCTTGGGCCACATAATTACAATAGATGTTATATGAGTAGTTCCTTCAAGTTGAGAGGTTTTTAAACAATTTCCCAGACCAACCACTATGAAAAATATACATAGATTTTGTCAGTTATTTTTTATAAATATATCATGATTATCCTATCCACTAACCATGTTTTCTTAGAATGGAGCCATGTTAATTTAAAAAATTTATAGTGAAGAACATTTCAATGAACTAAAGCTAATTTTGGGTAGTATACTTATGATCACACTACCCTACATTGGGTATGGTTTTTTTATATATGAAGATTCATCAAATAATGGAATTTAATGTTTTATAATATAGAATTATGTGGTATTAGTGTATTACTCAAACTAATATAAGGCTCATGAAAAAAATTACCAACGTGTGATTTTGTGTTAGCAATAGTATTTTTTGAATTGAAAACATGGATGCATTATTTCAATGGGGAATGGTGTGATATATGTAATGATAAAAAATTATTAATCAATATATTCACATAGAAATAGTTGACTATTCACCAATGGGGACGGATAGAATTTAGTAAAGACTGTGGCTACTCAATACATTACCACCATGGTAAGGTTCATAAGGTGGGTAATGATCTGAGTCACAATTAGTATGAAATGACTCCAATATTTTCTATTTGAAACTTTTTGATATTTATAATATTATTTTTATAGTAAGGTACAATTTCAAAATGGGATTCTAGGGGCCTTAGATCCTTTGTGTTTATATATTAAAAATATTAAATACAATATAAAACATGCACTTGATCTTCTAGAAATAATGAAATAACTCATGGATTGTGTCTTAGATGGAAAAAATGAGATATCCATCAAACCCAAAGCACAATTTTTACCCTAGACATGACATAATTCTTTTTTGGAGTTGGAGGGTTTGATAAAATATTTTCAAGGGAAGATTAAATGAATTTAATTATATTATTAATTTCATTGTCATTTATTTTTCCTTACCCTATCAAATATCCTATAAAAATATATATTTTGATAAATCCATAGGGTTATCTAAATAACCCAAGAGGGAATGTGGTGATCATGCGTTATAACTCTTGTGGTGAGTTCATTAGTGGGTGATAACATAATCATGGATATATAATCAATGTACCATAGGATTTTTCATCATTGATGGAGTTATTGAATATTTCAAATGAAAATTATGTATAACCGTTCTTCATCAATGATTGATATAAAAAAATTATGATGTTTGTTTTAGTGTTTAATTCCCTTCTCTTAGTTATTAAGATAATTATGAATTAATCCATTTTAAATTAATTCATAGTTCATTCTACATTGTTTTTTTCTTATCTGTTTCCTCTTATAGGATTAATGAATTTGATATTTATTCTTAATTGAATTTTTTGATTTTATAATCCACCACATTATATGGATTATACCAATAAAAAACAAATTAAAATCACCTTTATTTAATGTTCATGTTGGTTTTATTACTTTTTGACTCTATTAATCAATGTTCATCATTGATATTATGATTGTCCAATTATATAAGAATTAACAAGGGTACTGATTATTTTTCATTCAGTTTTTAATGAAACTGATTGAGGTTATGAGTTTTGTTTTGTTAATTGAATATTTGATGTGTGTTTCAGGATGATGAAGGTAATAATTAAATGGTTCATGTGATGGGGATCTATGACACAAATAGTTTGGTTATCTATAGAGACGTAAAAGTGGGTGTTTTTGAGTAAAGGGTGACTAGAATCCTTCCACTAGTTACCTTGGATGATTATTCAACCCCTATCTGGGTGTTATAGTTAAGAATCAAAGTAGATATAAAGGTATTATAGGAACAGGTGAAGTCATATGAATAGACTAGAATTTATGTAGAATTACAAGGTATGTGGTGTGTACCTCAAAAGAACACACACCATGTATACCCATATATGGTTTTTCAAGGGTTGGGAATTGAGTAAAATACCACATGCCATTTGGGAAACCCACATTCTATGTGACCCTTAGTCACTCAACTTTTAATGTATAGGGAATACACTACTAGGAGGCCAAGTGAACCCACAGATATTTTGGTGGGATAACATGTCAGGTAACCCTTTTTAACACACATATCATTGTATAAATGGAATAGATGCCCAAGATACCTTATGTTCATACATGTATCTGTGTATAGAGAACATCCTATGTACTCTAAAAAGTACCTACGTAAGGACATACAACACATGTCAAGTGTTATCTAACCTCTACAGCTGTGTACCCTAGTGGACTTGTCGTGCATCGGGATAAATACATTTCATGCGAGATGGAAGGGAATGACCAGTGACAGACTAGGTTATACATGTTTTATACCACATGGTACACACCCTGTACTTATTATATATAAATTTAGATCCCTTTTTCCTTCTTAATTTGTCTTTGGAACAAGCTTGGGTGAGTTCCCTCGAACTGTGTCGGTGTGGGTGTCTTCCCCCATTATATTGTCCCAGAGTGAGATTTCTCAATCTTCCAATATGAGGATTTAGTATGGTATCTATTACTAAGTATTATATATAAGATATACTCTATGGACTAGATTTAGTATCCCAATATGAGGCTCAGGGTTTGGATCATCATTCCCTTATTTCTCTATTTTTCAAGTTATGTATCATGTGACCTACTAATCGATGAATTCAATATTCTCCCTAGTTAATTAATCTAGTTATGGTTAGGTTTCCCCCACAAATTTCTGGTGGGATCCCCTATTTATTTATCTATATATTATGAGTTCATATGTGCTCGTCCATAGTAAGTCTTAGTGAGTATGTTCTCATGGAAGAGTTCCATTAGTATAGAGATTCATGATAAGTGAGTTTTTTCAAATAAGAGTTATATTTGAACATCTAGAAAAATCCTAAGATGGAAATAGGTTCATGAACTCACCCTAGGACTTGGATTTTTATTTTTATAATATCTATGTTATTTTAATTAATACATTTTACTTTGTAACATAGAGTTATATCCCATTTTGATGCTTTGTGTTTGATTATTTAGGTGTGTCTGCCTTGGTATGTTTATACTCACCCCTAAATAGGTTGTGTCCACACATTTCATGTATTATAAAGATGATGGGAATTAAATTGTAATCCCAAGAGGACAAGTGTGCATGGAACATAATTTTACTAGATCAACATTAAACAGATCTACGAGTTTATTTTGGGTAGCTACCCCATTTTTGTTAGTATGTTGGGTTTTTTTAGTTGTTGTGGCCTTGTATATGTACCTTTTAACTTTTTTTGTATTTTATGATGTACTCTAATTTTGTATTTTTGTTATTCATACATTTGAAGTATCATTTTTCTATTCTTTTTTCATCATACTGAAGTATGTATATTTGTGTGTGTGTGCGGGTGCTTTAGGATAAGGCCTCCCATGTGTGTGATATGCCTAGTCGGTGCTAGTAACTTTCCCTTGTCCAATTTGATATATTCTTGGCCTTTAATTCTTTTCCTACCTCTATACAACATTATTTTGGTGGGTTAAGTCATGAAAAACCATCCTAGTTTGTCTATAATGAGTATTAAAAAAGATCCATTAGTTATGTATTTTCAGAGGATGGTCCTTTAAATCATTAAAAAAGGGGGGAAATCCTGTCATAATTAATTGAATTTTGAACCATCCATCAATGTGAAGATTAAATATGCCTAGAAATAGGATTTAGAGTTGTAAAATAAGGTATTTATTATTCTGGGGTTCATCCTTAACTATGATGGGATTATATGGTTTGAGAATAAGATATGTGTCTTATTAATTCAATATTTAAAGAAGGAACCGATGGATGAATCGTTTAGTTAACCATTCATTATCCATCGAGTAATAACAAAGATGTATATATCTCTCAAAGTTCATTTTTAGTGGTACAACGTGAATAAGGATAAAGGGGAGTATATATGTTGATGACTAGTGATGTAACATTTTTCTAAAATATTTCTCCACAAATTTTCATAAATTTAATTATGTTTTAATCATTTAAATTGTGTTTCTAATTAAATAATTTACTTTTTTAGTTTATTTTTTGGTTATTCTGACTTTTTTAAATAAATTTTTAATTGTTTAATTTTATTGTTCTAGTTAGTTTTTAGTTAAATGATTAATATTTGTGAACCTTCATTTTTAATTATTATTTAGTTTGTTTTAATATTAGTTTTTGAATCTCGTAATTTTATTTATTTGTTTTGTTTTGTTTTGTTTTTCAAAATATTAGTTTAAGGGATTTAAATTTATATTTTTATTCAATAAATATTTTTTATTTTCTTTAATTTTTTTATATTTAATTTTTCAAAGTTTTTATTTCAATCTAATTTCTTATTTCTTATGTTTTTTATATTTTTATTTAATTTATATTATAATTTTATAGTAATTTATTATTTTATTTTTTAAATTTCTATTTCATTTATTTTTTTTATATTGATATTTATTTTATAATTTATATTTTAGTTATATAAATATATCTAATGCTCCGGGTAATCTAATTTATTGAATTATTTGATTCTGTCAATTTTTAATTTATGATATTTTGAATCGATTTATAAAACTATTCATTCAAATGTTTAATTTTTTTTCTTTTTTTATTTACAATTAATGTTATTTCTAAATTTTATTGATTTTATATATCAACTTATTTAAAATGGAATGCCTCACTTTTTTGAAGGTATGTAATTATTTCAAAAATGACAATCACATAGGAAATTTTAAAAGGGAAAACTACATAACCAATTTTCTAGTAGCTACATATCCATTTTTCATCAACCTACTCCGTAACAAAATCCTAGAAGAAATTCATGTGGTAAAAATCTATTGGCATTAACAGACATGTTTTTATCTAAGTATCAATTCATGTATCCATATATTTAGGTACAAGAAAAAATCATATACATAAATTTCCTTAGCCCTCGGTCAAAAACAAGTTCGAGATCGATAGATCAAATATGAATCTTCGATGCTAAACAACGGTGCTCGACTAAAACGATAATTTGAGCCTTTATTGATCCTCAAGGAGGATAGTGAGTTCACCCTAGAGACTAAGGCCTCCATTGATGCAAGGAAGAACAAAACCCAATCACTAGTCAGAGGCCACCACAAGGAACAAGAGGCTAGGAAAAATCATACAATATTGACAACAATGATTCCGAACATGATAGGAATACTATAAACACAAGATAGATTTGAAGTTATACAATAGCTTGTGTTTTTTGTTGGAGATCTGAATTTGAGCTACGACCATAAACTATATCCAATGAAGGCTTGACCCAATATAGAAGACAATTGATGCTGCCTCCACTAATTCTCATACGAGCTCTAGAAAAAATTTTGGCAAGAAGAACATGACTAAAATTATGGCTAAGTTCTCATCAGGTATAGCAGTTTAAGGAAGAACACCCAAGTCATCGTGATGGTTAATGAATGAACCAACACGCTAAAGAAAGACTTCCCTAAGAACTATCACCATTATATTGAGAAAACATGATTTATTTCTATCTAGAAGATCAATAATGATCATGGATCCTTGCAAATAAGAAAATATAATAAGAACACCGAATATTATACTTTTATGTGTCCTAGTTTTAGGTGTGAGTTAAAGAAAACAATTTACACAAATTACATGAAGTCGAGCCTGAGTTTGAAGGGTACATAGGAAGATGTAAATTTATATTTCCATTTCAATATTTTTTTAGATTTAAATTGTAGAGAATTTTATTCTATTCTTCATAGACCATCTACATGAATATTTCCATTGGGAAGTGTATTGAAAAATAATGTTCAACCAATGAGTCATCTAGGGGATAAAATAATATAATCTCTATTTTTTATAGGTTCGAACATTAATGGAGGGGACTTTTTCATTGGTTGATCTAGTTGTGAGGATTATTTTTTACAGATGGATGATAGTTGTGGTTAGGATATTTGTGTGTATTTTAGTGTGTTCACTAAAATCAATAAGGATTTTTTATGTCATTAAAGTTTGATGTGCAGGACGATCATGATTTTAGTTGATGATTTTTACATTCAAACTTGATTTTAGGACTACGGTGTGTGGTAACATGGGCCAACACATGTCTTAGATAAAGTCACATAGACAATAAATCCCTAGTTCCTGACACAAATAAATTTTACCCCAAGATCATCTTTGTGTCTGGACAAAAGGTTTTCATGCTACTATTTGTACTAGGTCAGGTCATAAGGTTTTCATACCACATCCTTTTTTGGGTCAAGCCACAAGGCCATCATTCCCCATTTTCTACCTCGGGTTTGACCACAGGTTTTTCATACAATATCTTCTATCTCAATTCATTCCACAAGGTATTTATAACCATTACCTATCCCTAGGTCCCATGATTATCATTATAAAAATTTTCACTAGCACATGCTCCCACCTTGGGCCAGGAAATTCATGATGATCTCAACTTTCAATTTGGTTTCAATTGTGAAAAACCATATCCAAAGAATTCATAGAAATCAGGTAACATACAAGGTAATAATAATATCATGTAATTTGTAGGTCTCATAGGCCACAAACACCATATAAAAATCATATCAATCATAGTTCTCATAGCCCACCCATGAAAACAAAAGCATACTATATTACACAGTGTTTCTCATTTCTTTGAATAGACATAAATTCACATCATTAAAAAAATATTATAAAAAAACTCTAGTGGTAAGGACTTCTTAGGCTAAAAATATAGCTTGAAGGCTCACCACAATCTTGGACTTAAGGTCAAGGTCCTATCAAAAATACCGTTAGAATCACAATGCTATATCCTTAACTAATACTCATGCCCCATGCAATAGTCTCAACTCAAATCTCTATTAAAAGAACACATATCACTCTATGATAAACCTCTTATTCCTAATCGAAAGGATTTAAGGGAAACAAGTAGGATATTTTTATAACCCGTATCACATTCTGATACCTCACATGGTCTCTCTCCATTGCATCAAGCACCATTTTCACTTGAAAACATATTTTTTTGATGAATCTAAACATCAAATTTCTTTATAACCACTTATCCCTAGTCTGGGGAACAATGATACACCTATCATTTATCTTATGGGTCTCTCTATCCTTTTTTACTCTACCTGATCCCATGAAAAAATAACACATGCATGAAAACCCATTCATAAAAATACATATGGTTTTTAATGAGAGTTCCAACCTACATGAAAAGGAGATACAAACCTTTTCAAGATCCCTTGAGACTCGTTCTAGCCCTTCCATTCCGACTATGATTATGTACTACCACTAAAGATCTTATTTTACATCACACACAATATGAAATTAATTATATTTTAGGATAATTTACTATCTTATTTAATCAAATTCAACATAATTTATTGAAAACTCACTCAAACGATGACCAACCACTCCTAGAGGGTCAATGACACGCCCTCAAATCCATTCCTTAAGAAATTCCTATCATTCAATATCTATGACACCGTAAATTACATCCAATTATAATATTCATTAGATAAATTTATGGTAGAGTTTTACCTCTACCAAAATGATAACAAACAGCATATAGGTAGCATCACAGGACACCATCTATGAAAGTGGGACAAAATCCCCACCATCATCAATCGATTCTACCATTCACAAGTGAAGTCAACTCTAAATAACAAGATAAATAATGGGAATTATGTTTATGGATAAGGGAGGTTCAATAAAAAACTTTATTATATTAACTTAAACCATCATTGTAACACACCTGAATTCATTCACTATTGAAGAGGATTAAAGGAGAGGCATGTGACAGGAAATTAATCAAAGAATTGGAATTTAGTAAACACTATTCTTGGATAAATCCTAAGATCCCCAACATGAAAAAATATAAAAAAATCCTCCAATTAAAATGGCATAGTGGGAGCCCACCGGCTTGCCACTAGGTATCACTTGCTAAAGGATGGCCCATCACCAAGTCAACGAGCCTCGAAGAACCCATACTCTACCAGCTAGTAGGTTCTTATTGGACCCATTAAGATAGTTTGACCCTTCTCTATCCTCATCTCTAATACATAGCATCTCCCTCAAACATCAATCCTTTTCCAAAAAAGGAATTTAAGAAATCCAAACATTCAATATTATAACCAAATAATTGACTCACAAAATATACCATCCACTAAATAGAATGTTAAAATTTCTCCATGAATTTTTAACCCCTAATGAAGAGGGCCATTATAGGTTAATGTGCCTTTGTGAAAGCTGGGAGTAAAGGTAAGGGGTTCCTTCCAATATCACATAAAAATAAACATTTTTAACAATACATTTACATTAAATGAAATTATATAATTTTTTATCTAAAATTACATATATTTTATTTTCCTCAAGTTATCCTTGGTTTTTACATGTCATTTTACCGTTTTACCTATCTTTGGTTCATAGGTCAACCAAATGGCTTCCTATAGGTCGAGCTGAACTTATCTCATCTTCTCAATAAAGAATATTTCACCTCAATATTCAGATTCTTTATTTTTTTTAAATATCCTTCTCAATATTTATATTATTTCTTATGTTTTTTTATTAGACATGATTTTATTTACAAAATAATTAAAGGAGTCTCTTTTTAATGTTTTCCACAATGTTCGTTTTACATTTTCTATAAATTTCTTTACAATGGTGGATAAGGAAATTTTTTTAAAATCTTCCCCATTAACAAATTATTACATTTTTCTATTTGGTATTCTTTTCAAAGATTACTATCCATGATTTAATTATTTTACAATATATTTTCTATTTTTATTATTTTATAAATTATTTTCTTTTAAAATAAAGATTATAAAAAACATGAAGGGTATTTATCCTTATAACTTTATGTAATATTTTAATGTTCTATAGTGTTCTTTTTATATATTTTAATATAGTTTAATGTTTATTATTTTTAACTATGTATATTCTATAATGATTTCATCAACCTTATTTCTCTATATAGTATATGATAATTTCATTTGAAAAATTTCTTGAAACATATTCCATTCACATGGGTTAATTAAGGTATCATTCAATTATGAATGATTTCAGGTTTATATGGAACACATATGTATGTTTTTCAATTATGTGATGTTTGGTTTTGATATATCCCTCCAATTAATTGGGTAAAGTGTTATATCACATGAGATAAGAATGGGACATAGATGGTTATCCTAAGTCCAAAATGTTACGGGCCATGAGTGGTTAGCCCATGTCCACTATATTATGGGCAGGTGCTTAGCCTAGTCTATTATGATATCAATGTATTGGTGGTCAACCATGAAATATGTTTTGATTTCTATTCATTTTTTGTACCACATTATTATGTTGTGTATCATGTTTATGATATGTTCACATGGATCAGGAGTATTTATGTATGCTTCACACTCCTATGACTAATGTATTATATTATGCCCAAAGCATTAGATTATGATTCGTGATTTACAATATATATTTTATTGGGCATAGTTTCCTTATATTATGTTCATATACCATGATTATGTTCTTATACACCCACATTTATCTTATGATCTCTTATGATTTTGGATTGATGTCTCTTATGTTCACCAAATATTAAGCATTTGATCTCACATTTTTTAATTTTTACATTTCATTAGGTTATAAAGAAGAGTATTAATTTTGATATGTATATAAGGGTATAATTTTCAAATAATCTCTATGAAATATATTTATTACTAGTTGTAAAATAATTTGATTTTTTATCAAGTCTTAAGAACACTAAACCTATGGGTTTTGGTGTGTTTTATTCTAACATGTAATGAATAATCATATTAAATGATGTATTATGTGCATATGATGTGATCAGATTATCACAATTGGTATCTGATCAATTTTTAGCTATTTTATAGGATTAGGATCAGAATAATAAGAGTATAGAACCTAAAATGACCTATGATTTAGAAAAATAGATGTAGGACAAAGCTACAACTTCATAGGTTAAAATGAAGGTTCTATATTATAATATATTTTAGGTTTGATTTTACTAATCATATGATTTCTTACTTTGATTATTATCACATGGTACTCACACTAATATTTTTTTTAGTTAATGGTTAGAACCAACTTTAATCAATTTAACAATGACTACAATGAATAGTGAAATGATTATCCCAACAAGATATAAAATAGGATGGGTGTTGGAGTATAAAATCTTATGGTGATTCTCACTAAACATTTGAAGCCATGATAAATAATAACAAAATTGTTGAACTCCTAGACATGACATTAAAGGAAAAATAGTCCATTGGGTCCTCATGTAGAAATATCCACAAACATTAGTGGTATTTTTTATCTACTAATTATTGATAAATTCATCATTACATGAGAAAAAATATTTTGTGCTCTCTAGTGATCAAAGCATAAAAATGTTATTTTACATTTTTATATTTCAAAAGAGAATCTGAAAATAGTTTACTCTCGTTAAGAATACAAGTAAAGATAAAGCAATGGACTCCATGTAATGAAAGGTGCCTCAGAAGAAATTTTTCAGTAGGTATTTTCAACAAACTCATCACACTAAATTGGAGTGGTAATTCATAGAGCTGAAAAAAATGAGGATGAATCTATTAGTACATATAAATAAAACATCATGAGCTTTCTAGTTATGATTCTAGTTTTATAATTGACCCTAAATTGAAATTGGAATTTTTCTTTGGTGCCTTAAAAAAAATTCTTCCAAATGAAAAGACTATAGGGGACTTTGGTATCTATGAAGAACTTATTTGATGTGCTCTAAAGGTCAAAATGTAAATTAATGTATCTCATTATTCCCATGGTTTTTTGGGAAGATAAAATAATTATGGATTATCATTTTAAAGAAAATGATAAAATCTATGTATTAAAGAAGATAAATATTTCTATATACCGAAGATATACTAAGAAACTTAGGGGAATTTTCTCAAATGAATATTAATGTTCATCATGTTTAGTTGACAAGGCTATCAGAAAAATAAATGTCAAGGGGATAGGAATAATGAAAATTCTAGTAAAACTAAGACACCAATCACACTCTACGTCTATTATTATATAGAGTATGTACATTATGAAAATAATATCACCAATAAAAGTGTTAATACCAACAATCAATGTTAGAAACCTCTAAATACAAGGGGGGAAAAGGAATCCCTATGAAATCAAAACTGCTAAAGTGGGTCATGAAAATGAATAGGTGAAATATACACTCATCATCTATAATATAACTACAAATTTTTTATAGTATTATGGATATACCCACTCTTTCATATATGGGAATCTCCCTAGGATCATCAAATCAACACCCTAACATATAGATATTGAATTATATGTGAAAACTTCTAGCAGTGTGATTTTTGTATCCCAAGAAAATAACTACTATATGATAAAATTTTGTTGGAATTTTATACATGAAAATATTATTATTTTCCCTTAGGTAATGTCCCCCAATCTGTAACTCTCTCACATGTCCAAAAAAGGTTAGTTATGTGACCTCCAATGAACCACCGTGTATGCTAGAGTTTGTCGACTAGCAATAGAGGTGTGAAATGTATAGTGGGGGGAATATACCCCTTGTAAGAAGTTTCATCATAGTAGAAATAATCCGCATAAACAAAATAATTATAATTATAGATGAATTAAAAACAAATAATAATATTCAATTGAATAATCAATTAATAAAAATAGAAATAATGTAATGACATTCTGGAATGTAACGAAATTTCATTCTTGAAACAACACAAGTAAAAGAATGGAAGACTCAATAAATAATCAATAGTCCCTAGTTAAAAACCCCATGTCTATTATACCTCCAAACTCTATCTCATAAAGGAAGAGAACTATCAACAGCTAAACCATTTTCCCTTTCCCAAACATGCATATGTGTAATTTTGTTGGGAACCAAACTGTGGCCCAAATATGTTGTGAGTATAACTCAATAGGTAAAAATATAATGTAGAAAAAAACCATTTTGATAATAATTTTATGGAATAAAGTAATAAATAGGTGTATTAATTAATTAAATAATTAATAAAATGCAACAACAACCTACTTCAGATCCATGCCAAAATATCTCTAAGCTTGTCTTACAACCATGCTAGCCATAAACATATAACCATGGTAAAATAATATGCTTTAGCTCCATGATAGAATATATCAGATAATGTCTTATGACCAAGAAAACCACAACTATATAACCATTATATAGTCACAATAATTCTTGTCAGATCCCTACAAGCATTACAGCATCCAGGTCAAATATCTATAAGAATTATAGTACTAGAGCTGGTATATCACACTCACTATAATCATTACAGCATGGGATTGGGATGATCCTACACAATATCAGTAGTATAAAAAATGTTTTTGTATGTTCTTGGTCTAAGCCCAATATATAAACATTTCAAAATAGGACACATGTCCTGCCATACAACATGGATATCAAAATATCACATCGTAAATCTCAATGGTTAATTATGTAAATTACCATTTTTCTTTTATATACTACATTCAATTATATCCCAATTTATTAACAGTCAAAACAATAATCAATAATCCACACGTTAGGGATTCAATATAAATCAATCACATAAGCTCTCATGTTATTCTAAACACACTATACTCCATTATCCAATTCAATTATATTCATGTTTTACTCTCCATACAAGTAGCCATAGGCCATTTCAAAATCCAATTGAAACCAATGGACTCCATGGAATAGTCCCGTTCATTATTTAATTTATTTAGGTTCACATTAAATTGGATAAATCACAATATTTCATATACATGGAAATTATCAAACCATAGGTTTAGGAGTTATACCCCTACCTTTAAATGATGATCCAACAATGATTTTAATGGTAAAATACCATGAGGAAGAAGGTGCAGATGATCAAAATGAAGTTCTTTGATCCAAACTGATTAAGATCAAAATCAACAATGCACACATTCAATGGATTTCACTACAATAGCTGGAGAACTGAGGGAGGGAAGGTATAAAATGGACAAAAACCACTTACTATGGATTAAAGACACTATCAGGACATTCGGAAGGAAGGTTGGATTTCCAAAATCGCATGGAAGGTTCCCTAGGGTTGAGAGATAAAGGTTGTAGTTAATTAGAATGAAAATTCAACCACATAGTATACTTTAATAGCATAATATGTGTAATTACAAAGCATTTAATTTATTTTCATGTCAACTTAATATGTTTATTGGAATATGATAAAAACCCATAACATAAAAGTATTTTATTAAAAAAATGTGAAAATTACATGACATTTAAACCATTTTCACAACATTTAATTGTTGTACAGATCGTTTTTCGACCCATTTTCCATATAAAAAACCTGAACCCCTTTTAAATTGTCTCAACATACTAAGAATCAGTGAATCAACTAACCCATTTACTCTAACTCCATTAATTTAGATAAACATATATAACTAGACTTTAAGTCATGTTCCAAAACAATTCTTTCCATATAGATCCTCTTAGGTTTTATCGGGTTCCCTCACAACCTAAGACTGCTTTTATTGAAATGACTGGTACCCATGATGCAACACAACCACCAAAGATTAAATATGAGGCAAGCATTAGATGAATGAAAATTCAATAAAAAACTCATAGAGAGACATTCCTAGAAAAAATGGGATATTACAACCTCCCTACCATATAATAGCTCATCCTTGTGATTCTCTAAGAATCATTGTGATTTCTCAGTGAACATTTATGGATATTGTGTTGGCATATTAGACTTCCTCTCCCAAGTCTCCTTTGGAACTCACCCATTCAACCACTTCACTCAAACCAATGGTTTAGTCCTACCCCAAAGATATTTCCCACATTGATCCACAACCTATATCAGATACTCCTTAAAGGATGAATCATCACAAAGCTCTATGTTTTCTAAATCTATCACATGTGATGGTTCTGAAGTATAAATATATTGTTGTTAAATGTGTAACATGTCATGAATGGAGTTGTATTGTTGTATAAGGGCTAGATTTTATTCCACTAGATTGACCCTTCCCATTATATCAAATAGCCCAACAAACACATATGATGGCTTTCCTTGTTACTGGATATGACGTTTCCCCAATATAGGAGACACCCAAAGAAAAATAGGATGTCTATTTTTAAATTCTAGAGGTAGTATCCAGTGGTCATAATATGATTTATGCGTACTCTACGGGGTCACCAACCACTGTCTGGTTTACTGAACCTTCTCAGATTTCTCCTACAAGAGACTAAGACTAACAAGTGATGAATCACCTACCTATAGTTGAAAAAAGGTTAAAAATATATACTTTTATAAAGGGACTAAAAATGATTCATATAGATTGATTCTGAAAGCTATTATTATATGAAAAATATACAAGATACATATGTTATTCCCATAAACCACTAAAATCCAAAACATAGGGTCATAACATATCCTCCAGAACCTAAATATTTCATTAATATTTAAAATCATTCCAAGGATGATAGGTTCAAAAATTATCCTATTATCCAAGAGACTTCTGAAGACCATTCCTTAAACACAATTTCCAATGAGGATCACATTCTAAAATGATACTCCTTGGAACACCGTGAAAACTGCATTATCTCGCGCACATAAATACTTCCCAGATCGTCAACTATAAAGGTCTCCCTGATGGGTTAAAAGTGCGATAAATTCCCCATTTGATCAAAAAATAACCCATCTAGAATCCTACATATGGGTTTTCCTGGGTAACCCTATCACAAAATTCATAGTGAAATAAACCCATTTCTACTCATGGATATGAAAAAAGGCTTCAAAATCCCTACTGGCCTCTGATGATCAAATTTCACATGTTAATAAGTGAATCACCATTCCATGAATCTGTCTACCTCTTTCATTATTATAGACCTAAAATATTTTCCGTAGAGATCATGATACATCTTTTTTGGGATAGGATATAGCTCCCATCTCGAAGCATGAAAATCCCTCATAAACTCCTCAAATAAACATATATGAACACATACTCAACCATGGAAAATAAGGTAAATGCCGCTATAGAGAGACCATCCTAATGGTGTCTCCCCACTGTATAATTTGTCTCTTAGATATAATCCCTCATGATCTGATAACTTCTCTATCTTAATCTAGTTGAAAATCATGGGAATAATAGATTTTGAAGTCAAGGATACACATCCTTTAGTATCCTGAACATCTAGATGCATTTCTGCAAAGAGGGACATCATTCACCACTTATCACAAGAAATATTCACTTCCACATTCAAAGTTTTATGACTCAAATCATTAGAAATTACATTTAACTTTCCCGGTTTATACACCAACTTGAAGTCAAAAGACTATAGATACTTGACCCACCTCTTCTGCTAGACGTTCAAGTCTCTCTATGAAATATGTACATGAGGCTCTTGTGATCTATGTACACCAAATACATCTCACCCATCAGACTGTAGCTCTAACATTTCAAGCCATGTACCAAAACTACTAACTCCAAATTGTGAGTATGGTAATTCTTCACATTTGGTCTCTGATTCCTAGATCCACAAGTAACCACTTGATCCTCTTTCATTTGAACTGCTTTGAGTCCACCTCAAAATGAATCACAGTACACGGTGTATTATTTACCAAACATAGGTAAAGTAAGAATATATTTTGAGGTTTTTCTGCCTTTCATCTCTTAAATATCTCTCTCAAAATCATCATACCAAACAAGCTTAACCCCTTTCTTGGCCATAATAGAAATATATGTATCCAAACAAGAAAAATCATGGATGAGGCATCGATAATAACCTTCTAAACATAGAAATATCTAAATCTCAAAAACACAAATGGGTTTTTACCAAGATACAACTTCTAAAGCCATATCTTGGTCCATTAACACACTTAACTCTAAGATAACATGTCCCAAGAAGTGTACTTTACTAATACATAACCCGTATTTGGTTATATACGTGTAATGATGATGCTCTCTCAATGTACTCAGGATGGTTTCGTGATGTTTAGCATGGTCATCTACTGAATGGGATTAGACTAAGATATCACTAAAAAACACCTAGAAATTATCTATAAAATGTTGAAATATCATATTCATCAGGACCATGAATACTTAAAATGCATTAGTCAACCCAAACAACATCACTATGAATTTATACAATCTATAACTGCTTTTAAAGCAATCCAAGGTGTGTTTTTAGTCTCACCCTTAACTAGTGGTAACATGACCTAAAAGAGAACATATATATGATCTCAGAACCTCACAACTTCTCAAAATGATAATCAACCTTTGGAAGAGGATACCGGTTCTTGAAAATCATATGGTTCAACCTTCAATAATCCATTCACAGGTAAAAAATACCCATTAGCATTCTTGGAGAAGAAAACTAGAGAGCCCCAAGGATAAGTACAATGATGAATTAATCCATTAGATTATAGATCATCCAAATGAACTATAAACTCTTGAATCTCTGCTTAAGCCATTCAATAGAGTGGGATAGGAATTTTCTCTTCTCCTGGTGTCAACTTGATTAGGAACTCAATCTCTCAATCAGACAGTAAGTCATAATACTCATCAAGAAAAATATTTCAGAAACAATATACCACTGTAAGAAAATAAACCTTTTTTATTACACCATAATCTAGAGAAAGACCGTTTATTTGAGCCTTGATACAATCCAATCTTTATTTAATTGGTTCTTCATGACCACATTGAGGATCCCATACTCCTTGGTGAGAATATCTTCCTCCTTTTGGAGGTAGAAAGGAAACTTTCCTCTTATAAAATTCTATATGATTCTATTATAGAACTAGTTATTTCATACTATGTATCAAATCAAATCATGTCATGTCCATCATTAATGGTTCCTAAATTAAATGGTAACCACTAATCTCTAGAGAACATGCCTTTCAACTTTTGATATTCTCATATCCTACTCTCAAAGCTGTGTCAATGGTCAAAGAGCCATCCAATTTTCCCATATCCAAGACCAATCCATTTTCAAAAAAGTATTGATAGAAAATAATGTGATAATCTTGTACCAAACAAAACAAAAACTAAGGTAGATGATAGAAGAATCATACCTTCGACGGTATACAATCTATAATTCCCATTATTAAGAGTAATATACATAACATTTAGATAACTTGAACCTATACTCTGGGATCCTACCTAAATTTACAAAGTTATTTTTATTTCTTGGTATTGATGCTCATGCACTGGGGTACCACATATCCTACATTGGCTAGAATAGTTAGTGGAAATCTAGCTACCATCCTGGTGAGAGGTAGCTAAGCCCCTTCAAAACATATGTGCATTTCGTAATCCTATTCCACTTGTATGCTATTGAAATTTCATACAGAACCTCTGAATATGACCCATCCTACCATAGATACAACATTTAGTTGTGGAGTGAGAACATTATGGGCACTTTTGGAATAACTTTTCATATTGATAGCATTAGAACATAAAATTTTCCTAAGATGGGTGTCCACATCCCTGACTTATCTTCCCACTACTATCGTAGATAAAAATTTCATAGCATTGCTTCTTGCAACCAAAAAATATATCCCAATTTTGAATGCTTAAATATATTTGTTGTTGGTAGGGGTCTCTCCTAGATTCCATTACATGATGATTGCTAAGTTCATCACATCCTCAAATCTACTCAGATGAAAACCATTCACCTACAACCTAGTCTTGTAATAAAGACCATCCTGAAAAAATATTTCCCTATATACCTAATCAATATCCAAAGATGGTACAATGTGTTGTAGTTCAGTGAAACATCCAGCATAGTCCAACACTGGCATGCCCTATTGTGTTAGATGCATGAACTTACAAGATTTTTCATCCCTCAATGTCTTAAGATAGAAGTGGCTCATGAACTTTTTCTTGATGTCCTTCCAAGTTAGATCATCATATTTTCTAGATTCCTCTAGAATATCCCACCATTGATTTCTAGGTCCATGAATCATATATATACATCAAGCTTCAGACTCATTTTCATGGGTGTCTCAAGATGCATGAAATTTTCTAGAACTAAATCAATCTAGAACTCATCATCCTGGGGTCCTACTTCTATAGTGAATGTCTGCGTATTATGTGGCTAAAACTTTTTTTTCATCTTATACATCAACAGAACCATACTAACAGTCTCCCTTTCCATGGATTTCATGACCCTCAATAATCTTTCACAAAATTGTACATTCATATGATCCACAAGAACTACAGAAACCTCTGGTTCATCTATGGTGGGATACGTTTTACTGGAACCCTCCTGACACTCATGTCAAAGATGAAGAGGAAGAATTTTCTCTAAAAAATCACACCTTAGAGCACTGGTTAGAAACACGATCAACCACAACAGGTGACTAAAACAGATACCACCAACTCTTGTTCTCTCAATGTGCGGCTTATGGGTGTTTTATCATAACATGTTAATTAATTTAATTTATCTAGTGAAAAATTATTGCATATCACCATTCAGTGGGAACGTATATATCACATGAAAAAATAGATACTCTCCTATCATGAAAAATTCATGTAAATTTATCCAAATGTTCCTATTACGATTCATGTATCCTCGTCCCACACCAACCAGGTCTATGAGTATAAATTTCATAAATAGAAACATCATAAAATAATAACCCCACACAACATGTAAATCACCCAAGGTGAAGTAACATCAACTATAACAATAAAACAATACGATAAATAATCACATCCATGGGCACTTGGATTTTCCCCCGTACATGGGTTATCTACTCATATTTACGATCTCATTACCATGTTTTGGTACATCCTAGTCTCCTTTATACCATTCTCAAATAGTATAGTTGAATAAATGAAATCATTCCCCTCTAAAAAAATTTCGTAACAACGCCCTATCTGTCTGTCTCTCATGTGTCCAAAAAGGGTTGGTTACATGACCTCAAGCATGCCACCTCATATATCAGAGGCAACAGACTAGTAGGAGGTGTGTGAAATGTTTTGTGGGGAGACTATACATCCTGGTATGATGTTTAATATCATTAGAAATAATATATATAAATGAAAACAATAAAAATATTGTTGATGTGAAAACAAAAAATAAATGCCTAATAAATATTTAATAAATAATAATTAAAATAATGTAATGATATTCTGGAATGTAACAAAATTCAATACAATAATCAATACAAGTAAAATACTAGAATACTAAAAAATGACTCAACAATCCCCAGTCCCAAACCACATGTTGGTCTCACCTCCAAACTCAAGCCCATCCTACAAGAAAAAATCTATAGAAAAGTCTTTCTTCCAATTTCTAAACATGATTCCACGTAATATTCTTGAGTCGCAAATCTCCTCCCCAGTAGAGTGTCACTACAACTTAGTAGGCCAATGCCACCATATCTAAAAAAACTAGTCAGATAAGAATTGTATGCAATAAAGTGATAGATAGGTGTATAAATTAATTCAATAATTAATAAAATACAATAACAACCTACTTTGGATGCATGCTAGAATATATCTGGTCATTTCATACAATTATTCATTCTGAAACCATATAACCATGATAAAATAACCTACTTCGGTGCAATACTAGATTTCTCAGAGCATGTCTTACAACCATTCCGACCACAACCATATAACCATGGTATAGTCAAAACAATCTGGTTTGAACCCCTATAAGTATTATAGTATCTGAGTCAAAATCCATAAAAGAATTTCAACATGGGACTGGGACGAGCTATCAGGACCCAACCCATGTCAGGGCTCGAGCCGTAACTATCCCACGACCGCCTCCATAGGCCAGGGGTGGATACAAGCACCAAAGGTACAAAAAACGTGGGGAGTCCATTGTTTCAGTACTAATACACATTCACATAGCCAAATCAATACAAAAGTGTATAGGAAAATGGAAAAAATATAAAACAATGATGTAAATGGAAACCAAACATGAATCAACCTCTAATCAGGTCTTGTATTGAAATGTAACTAAAAGGGAAAGGGGTGAATTACACACCCAACCATAATAGTGGCAAACCCTGACAATAATTGGAAAAGTAAAACAACTGAGAGAGCCCTGCTCCTGGATCCCAAGCTATGACCACCATACACAGTCAAAGAACCCTGTATCCCTAAGCTCCTCTAATGCCACGATCTACCTTTCTATTTCCTGTTTATGGCTCAATACATGTAGGAAAACCCCATTTATGGGTGAGTATAAACATACCTAGTAGGATGAACAGAAAAGGAAAAGGGGGATTAGTAAGAAATAAAATTGAAGAGGAAAGTACTGGATAGAACAAGGTACAATAAAAGATTATAGCTCAACCAAATAAGGTAGTGAAAGAAAAATAATCCAAATAAATGGATCTAGAAATGGTGAGAAGATGAACTTCTCATCGAGTATTCACAAAATATAGTATGAGAGTTGACTCATCCAACCATGAGAAGATAGACATGTAAAGAATGTGGAATATCATGCACGTCATCGCCTCTCCTAGAAGGAGAGTAACCAAAACCCAAGGGGTGGGTACTGAAATCGGATATATGTATATATGCACTGTCAAAGAAGCCTAAATTAGATAGTAAGGGGGTATCCATCTCACAACTCCTCCCAATAAAAGAGTCTAAAATAGTTATAAGATTATCCATAAATGATTCCCATCATCCCTCAAATCTTCCCCAAACACGAAAGTCAAAGAGACTCAAATCACCACACCTTTATACTATCTGCATTGGGCATCTCTAACTCATCTGCACAATTTTGTGTCACTCAATAGAATGATTCTCATTAGGGAAATCATCAATCTTCAATTTGAGTCCAAAGATACATCAAACGATGTATCTCCACTAATCCACATAGTTGAGAAGTCAGGTCTCAAGGTTGATGACCATTGACAGTCATTGTTTAAGGATTCCAGTCATGTGTTGTCGAAGACCCTTGCCTAGACTAGCTGTAGGGTGCCGCTCTAGGGTCATCATGGACCCATGCAAAGCCCGGATGGAGGCTACTACTCAGAAAATGTTGAGGTCCTATGCCCATCCTTGATGGAGGGTTCCACTCTAGTGTTGTTGAGGACCAATGCGCATCCCAGCAGGAGGGTTCACTCATAAGATCAATCCTGGTAGGAGGGTGCCACTCGGAATGCATCAAAAAACTACCCTGGTCATCCCTAATGGATGGTTCCTATCAAAAAGCATCAAGGAATGTTAATTCCCATCCCATATGGAGGGTAATCCTGTATGTATTTGATATGTCACATTGATCACATTCATCATCATAAATTTACAGAAAAGCCATCACACCTAGAAATTCTCGCGTCATATCCGGAAATTCAATACCGAGGGAACCATCACATTATATACTAAGAAACACTTATGATATGCTACTTATTTCCCAAAATAAGATTCCAATAGAAGAATATAATATAGGTAAAATATTCCTTAGGTTTTACACGATGTGTCTGAGGCCCACAAGATGTATGACCTCACCTCAGTGCCTAGAAGTGTACCTAGACACACATGGGTGCTAAATTATGAACAAGTACCCCAAGGCAAGAAAGTGTTCTCCTAGAGTACATGTCCCCTCTAGCCCAAAGGTATATTATTGCATGATACTCATCATTGATTTAGAAGGGAAAAAAATATTTTTACTAACATGCCTCTTCAAATGTCCATTGATATCCAAATGGATCACACCATTACAATTTTTGCAGAAAAAGCACACATGATCAACTGTGTATTTTCCCGAAATGGACTCCCAGTGAAGAAGTTCCATCTATAAACATTTTAAAATAACGGTGCTTTGTGGGGAATGTTCCTTGGTCTTCGAATACATTATATGAATCACACAATTGTGATCCTTATGAAAAAAAACATGGGGTTGACTATTCATTTTTCCAAAATGGACTCTCAGTGAAAAAGTCATGTTTCACTGCAAACACCAAAGTCAGGCATCATGGGGCCTATAAACCAATTATGGTTTAATAACTCGAAATTGGACTTGAAACATCCACCTCAAATTCAGGTTTTCAATGCCACTAATGGTGCGTTGATCAGATGGCGTATGTAGAAGTTTTGGAAGGTTAAAATTGAAATATAAATAATATATTATTATTATTTGACCATTATCGGGGGCCCGATCCACAAGTATAAAATATAAAACATCAAAAATTGCCTCAAATTGTATATATCAAAACTAAAATTTCGTTTCTAGAGATTTCAGGAAAAATGGACGCTTGGTTTAGGAGATATGGAGGTTTAAAACTGCGCCCATAGACCTTCCTGGCCCCCCTCAGCCCTACTCGCTCCCGGCCAGCCTATTCTGCCTCCATCCCAACCTGTATCTCAGCTGCCTTGGCCCACCAACCCTCCACCACACACCTTTGTGCTCCTCACACTCCTTGGATCCCCCGGTGGCTGCCACCAACTCGCCAGCTACCATGGTCGCTGCCGCCTTCCACATCCGGACAACAACGCACTACTGGTCCCTTCCACAAACCACTGGGACCAATCTAGGGCCTGAAAACTGAAAACAATCATAGATATGGGATCTATGGGTCCCAATTTACATAAAATCATTCTCCTGTCGAAGATTTTTCACCATTTAGACTTTATTAACAGTATGTGGCTTCTTCTGCTCACCGTCGAGCCTCCTCTGGTGCCTGATACTCGAAACTAAACTAGATCTCAAATCCTTGGATCATTAACATCAATGATATATGAATCAATCAATTTTTTCACATATTTTTAGTGTGTCAAAAATTGTTTTGAAGAAGAATGAAAATGATATCAAAATAACATGAATAAATAGAAATCCATTTTTAAAATAGTCAATGGTCGTGTTAGCAGGGCCATCGTCAACGGATTTCATAGTACAAAAAACAACCATCAACTAATTTAGACAACAAAAACATCAATTGAGGAATTCAGAATCCAAAAGAAGAATCCAACCTAGATTTTGGATCCATTGTTGAATATTTTGTGCACTGATCTTCTCAGATCTGTAATCTCTTCGTGATCCGTCAAATTTTCACAATCGATTCACCAACAGAAGGAGTGGAGAATATATTTTTTTGTACGTGGGATAAATGATCCAATCCTTTTTAATTTCCTAAAAAACCTATTTATAAAAAATAAATAGGTCTCTATCCAATGGTTGTGGGGTTCGAACACTCGTCACCCTCTCACTTCATGTCGTTCTTAGGTAAAACACTGCACTTCAAACTCAACCGTGATCTCAGATTTTCTATCTCAATCCCCATTCATAATTTATCTGAATTAACGTCAGAGATAAAAATAATTTTATTTAATTATTTTATTTACTATGAAAAACTCCTTGGTGTTTTCTACAGAAGTTTTGTGCCAAAAAAAGTTATGTCCCGCCTAAGGTAAACACCATGCTCTTGAATCAACTATGGACTCCGATTTCTTATCTGAGATACCATTTGAGAGATATCTCATTTCAATCATGTGTATAGTATAAAATATATTTAATATTTTTATTAAATTTATTCTTGACACTTCAAGCCTCATAATCACACGTCGTCTTAGTACCTATATCTATAATTATGTGTAGAAATATATTAAATAATTACAAGGGAATGATAGGGTCTCTACATCATTCCATCATTCAAACTCTTCATCCCCAGAAAGAAAAACAAATGAAACAAATCGGGATACTATGATCACACTTGTATCTCCCACTCCCAGGAAATCTCCTACACATTTTTGTGCTTCCATAACACACGAACCAAGGGGATGGACCATCCTTGTATGCTCCACTCCGGACAATGACATGTGTAGGTTCAGGCATGCATCTCCTCAGCTAAAACTCATAGAAAATGTGGTGCATCCACTCTATCTATGGAGGTAGGGAAAGGTGGTAAAAAACCTCACCAACCCTTTTCACACTCTTGAACAGATTGACAATCCTTGGAGATATCTTTCCTCCCTGTTAAAAACTAACACACAAGACCTCAGCATATCCTCCAACACTTTGATAGTGAACTCAATCTAAGAATAACTTTGGGGGGAATGTTGTAATCATTAATATTTGGGTCCCATGTTCCTCCTACAGGCCTCTCCACAATCATGATTTAAAACTCATGTTTCTATCAGAGACAATCGTCGAGGTTCACCTAAGAAGGCAGATGATCTCCTATAGGTAAAACAACCCCAAAGTCTCCAGCAAACTCTGCTCCCTAGTAGCATGAAATTTCGATGACTTCATGAGTTGTTCTAAAATTACCTATATTAAATCATGGTATTCTCTATGTGCGGAAGAATTATGGTGAATTCTATTGATATTTCATACCATTTTCACTCTAATATTTCATGTGGTTTCAACAACCCACTAGAATATGGTGCTTAGCCTTCACCTACTGATAGGTGAGGCATCATGAGATGAAATCATCTATACTTCATCTCATGCTAGACCACTAAATCTTCCCCTGAAGATCCATTTACATCTTCCCCACACGAGGTTCTTAGAGAAAGAAGAAGTGTGGAACTCTAATATCACCTCCTCCTGTATCGTAATCCGAACGATTGTTTGTCCCTAGAAGAAGTTATAGTGATTCCCTCCCTTAGAATATCCATATAGTGCTTGGACTATGGATATGTGAGTCATACATGATCTCTCGGACTATGTATCATGTCATAGACACTCTCACATACTCACGAAGTTAAGGAGTCAACCCCATCAACTAAATAAGAACACCACCCTCCTCTTATACTAGGGTTAGCTACAGGGATGATAACTGCTCTATAAACATCCCACAATAGGTGAGCCTATCACTTCCTGTTAAGGGTATCATATATTACATTTCCATTTACCCGATTGAAGGCCATATCAAGGTCATAGTCCTATATGAATTTCAACTAGCATCATCAACTCAGGTTTTGGTCTCTCTAATGGAAGATGTAACTGAAACTCTAATTGTATGTGAAAATCCCAATGCTCTCTCCCAAAAGATAGTGTCTCCCCACTGTTAGGAAAATAACTACAACTGCTAACACTAGGTAGTCAGTCGTATAGTCCTATTCATGGGGTCTCCATCATCTCAACCTATACATGATAATTTCTTTTACGTTGAGAAAGCATAGGTACCAACAATCCTAGAAGTGAGTAAATTCATCCAACTACAAGAATCTAGAAATAGAAAGAATGTGGAATACCATGTGTGTATTTTATTCTCTTAGAAAAAGAGTAGTCTCTAAACACGGGACTCCGCCATACCCAATAGTGGAATTATAATAAAAATGAGGTCAAGAAGAAATACTCTACTTGTAATTCAAGGACCTGCTTTGACACTCCACTACACAACCCCTCCATGAGCTAAAATTTTATATAGACTCATACACCACACCTTGATATTATAATATTTTGGCGGTACATAATCTACCTCGCTGTATTTATCACATCAAAAGAATGTGTGTTGGTGAGGAAGGACCCCTTTTACTCATGCATTCAAACCTACTTCAAACAACACTGACATAGTTTACACTGGAACCCCGCATTACCCTAGTAAAATCTCAAGAAAGAAGTTGGGAGGAAAGAGTACCTCACATAGTGTCTAACAATTTCTACTATAAAAAGGTAGAAAATACACATAGCATACCTATTTTCATCTCTCACACTGTAGAATCATAAACATCCAATGGATGCAGTTTCCCACAGCCCCGGCCACCAGTTCCCAATGCCTAACATGGGATGCCTTATGGTGGTGGATGGAATTTTTGGAATCGTCCACTACCCACAGATCTTGTTCCTATTCTAGAACCTCCTCCCTAGGGACCATCCTATCCCCACATGGGGGATCCCTTATAATGGATCTACCTATGCCGTGGTGGTCTATCTTCTATATATCTAAGATTCTTTGCATGTCTAGTAGGGTATTCTCATGATATGTGATATCTCTTATTTTAAGAATAGAATCGGTCCTCCCCTAGCTATCTTGATGCACTATGTTGTACTTGACCATGTGCCTATGACTAATCATGGGGAGGCCCCTTGCATCGAGGCCCTCTCCAATAATGTCTTTTAGCTTTGGTAGACATCTCATCTCTGATGGGCCCACTACCAAAACTATCTAAATTGATTCCCTATAAAATAAATATCCTTGTCAATAGTTCCCACTCCAACACCCCAACATAGGTGGGAATTCATACGGATACTATGCTGTTGTGGATCTCTCTATGGAGACCCTTCTCAAACTTCTAGTATTGGATGTTACCATGATGGATCATGCCCATATTGTATCATGTACGGTTTATGAACTTATAAACATGCACTTCCACTATCATCCCACCCTGATGAAGCTCCATATGTTCTTAAATTTGAATTGATCGTAAGAAAAAGTGGTAGTAATCCTCATGGAACAGCTGTTGGACGTAATCCCATGAGTACTGACTCATAGTGCATCAGAGTAATTAGACTTTACAATCTCCTAACTACTTCAGGGAAATGACTAGATTCCAAATCCACTATCTGATCCATCACTTTCCAAAAAATCCTAAAGTGGTATACCACTGACTCTATCCAATCCTCTAATGCATGAGAATATGGCTCACCATGTAGCCTCAATAGTCTCTGATGTTGGAACTCGTGGAGTGCGCTCAACCTGCGCACATCCTCATCCTGCTTTGTAGGGAATATTTTCTATTGAACAGGTGGAGGTTCTCATACCTACCACTTAGTGAAAGGGGGTCATATGATGTACCATGACCTAAGGCCTCGTCTCTCACAGGGTCGTCCTCATGAACCAGAGTTGGTATCCTAACTGGCTATTATTGAGGAGTCATCTTGGAAGTTATCAAGGATTTCCATATTCAAATGAGCATATATATGTATAACAATAATAATGGGAATATGAATGAATAAGGATAGTAAAAGACTAAATCCTTTATGATTCATATACCAAATTTCCATGCAACAAATGTCTCAACATTTTGAGTTGATAGGCGGGTAATCAGGGTCCTGGTGAATGGCTACGTCAGCCGTCACACCATCCCTAGACTCCCTGGCCTAAGAGCTACTCTCAAAACATGTTGAAAATATTTCCCTAAACCCAACCTAGACTTTTTTAGGGAATCTTTCAAACAACTTCCCAATGGTTGAACCACCTATGATACAAATTTTTTACACAGCTACCCCAATCCCATCTCTAATGGTCAGGGGGTGGAGACAAGTGTTTAAGGCACAACAATCTTAGGGAGACCATTTTTGAGTACCTGTACACATGGAAACATCCAACTCAATGAAAATTTGAAAAGGAAAAAAGAACAAAAGATACAAAACTGTAATAAAAGGATACCAAACATCCATCGACCTGTAAAAACTACTAGTACAGAAATGTAACGAGAAGGGAAAGGGGTGAATTACATGCCCAAACAAAAAACTGGCACAACCTGAAAAGAACTAGAAAAGTAAAATATCTAAGAGGGCCATGTTCATGGATCCCAAGTTGTGACCCCCATTCGTGGTCCGAGCACCCCATATCCCTATGCTCCTCTAATGTCACAATCAACATGCCCATCATCTTCATATGGAATAATACATGTGGGAAAAGCCCGTGTAGGGGTGAGTATAAGCATACTCAATAGGACACCCTGAAAAGGTGAAGGGGGAGCAGTCTGAGATACAACTAAAGACGAAAGTAGTAGATAGAACAAGTTATAGTAAAAGAGTATAGTTCAACCCAATATGGTAGCGAAAGCAAATTCATACAAATAGAAGGAGCTTGAAACGGTGAGAAGATAAACATGTTGTCGAGTATTGTCTACCTATAGTAGGAGTGTGGACTTGTCTAACCATGATAAGCTAGACATGGAAAGCACGTGGCATACTGAACACATCTTCACCTCTCGTGGATTGAGAGTAACCAAAACCGAAGGAGTGGGTACTGAAACATTATATATAAATATATATGCTTAGTAAAAGAGGACCAAATGAGAGAGTAAGGGGATATCCATCTCATAGCTCAGCCTAATAAAATGTTTTCCAACAGTTCAAAGAGTATCCATTAATGATGCCCATCACCCCTTACGTCTTCCCTAAACACGCAATTCAAAGGGACTCAAATCATCACATCATGATACTATCCACTTTGGGAATCTTTGTCTCACCCTCATATTTTAATTTTTGTCACAAGATTGTGTCTCAGTGGGGAAAGTATCTCTCTTTTGTGAGCCCAATGTTCCATTAAACCATGTATCATCAATGATCTGTATAATCGAGAAGTCATGTCTCAAGGTTGAGGACCCACGCCCAGCCTGACTAGAGGGTTCCACTCTAGTGTCATTGAGGACCCATCCCCAGCCTAACTAGAGGGTTCCACACAAGTGTTATTAAGGACACATGCCTAACCAGGTTGGATGGTTTCACTCAAAATATGTTAAGGACCCATACCTATTATGGCTGGAGTGTTTCACTCTAGGGTCAGCGAGGACTAATTCCTATCCCGGATGGAGGATACCACTTTGAAGATGAGCAAGGATCCATATCCAGTCCTGTTAGAGGGTTCCACTTGTAAATCATCGAGGAATTACACTGGTAATCCATTTAGGATATCACCTCTTAGAAAGCATTAAGGAACGCCGCTACCCATCCCAACTAGAGGGTAATCTCTAAAGTCTCTGATATTCTAGTGTGATCACATCCATCATCGGACATCGCCTGATAAGGCGTCATTCCCATAACATCTTTCCATGTATCCTGAAATCCACTACAGATTGAACCATCATGTTCAACATAAAAAACACTTAGGATAGGCTACATTAATGACAAAATCTGAGTCCAAAATAATGATATACGAGAGATAGAAGATTGCTTAGCTGGTACACAATGCATATGGGGACCACAAGATGTGTGACCCAGCTTTGATGCGTAGCCATGTACCCAGCCACACTTGGGTATTGAACTATGAACAAGTAAAACTAGGTGTTATAGTATCCTCCCATAGTACATGCAACCATTAGCCAAAAGGCTTCTAGGATCATGATTCTAATCGTTGATCTATAGGTAATAAATTTATTTTTACTAACAAGCCTCCTTAAACTGCCCCATATAGACAAATTAATATAACTATTTTGATCATTTCAGATAATCTCATAGGATAAACTATTCATTACCCAAAAATGGACTCCCAATAAAGAATTTTCATCTCTTGTCATTGTACAAGAATTGTGATTCATGGATCCCATGCCTCGATCCTAGAACACATCATACAAGTTACACTATTGTCATCCTTTAGAAAAAAACACATGATATATAATATTCATTCATTCAAAACAAGCATCCGGTGAAGAATCCACATTTCAACAAAAATGACCAAACCAGAATCAGTGGGTCTCATATCTCAATTTTAGTTTAAGCACTCAAAATTATTCTTGAAACATCAACATAAAATTAAGGGTTTTGACACTACTGATAGCATGTTGATCGAACATCGTATGTAGAAGTTATGGCTGGTCAATGTTGTACCAATAATAATATATTATTATTATTTGGGAATTTAAAGGGCCCGATCCATGAGCATAGAAAATAAAATTCTTAAAATGACCTTGAAACGTCCATCTAGAAACTAGGGTTATGTTTCAATAGACGGTATGAAAAATGAACATTCTGTTTAGGAGATATAGTGGTTTAAAATTGCTCCTGATGACCTACATGTCCTCCCTAAACTCGGCCCTCTCCCAGACAATATGCTCTACTGCTTTCCCATCTTTCTACTACATCCTTCATCCTAGCTTCCTCAGCCAGATGGCCCTCCGTCTCGGCCCGATGAACCTATGATGCGCACCCAGCCACACATCGTGACTCATGTGGCCTCTACCGCTTTCCGTATCTAGATCTTTGTAGGATAACCACATTTTGGTGGTCCCTTATATAGACCACCAGGACCAATACAGGGCTCAAAAACTAAAAACAAGTACAGATCTAAGATCCCCAGGTCCTGAACTATATAGTCGCATTCACCACATGAATATTTGTCACCATTTCAACGTTAGAAAAAATGTATGAAGCCTCTTCCACTCGTCGTGGAGCCTCCACCAGTGCCCAAAACATGAAACCATCATAGATCTGGAATCCTTGGATCACGGACTTCAATGATATATACATCGCTTGATGTTTTGAAATCATTTTAATATATCAAAATTTCTATTGAGGAAGAATATAGAGACCCTATGCTTAACGTACATGGACGTTACATTACTTTTGCGGAATAATTAGTACATAACAAAAACACACACACGAGGACCGTAATATTTTAGTGTCTTTGGAAACATGGAATATAATCTTCTAATAGTGGTGAAAGATCTTAAAAATATCCCATATAGATCTTCCTTTTTTTCCTAAAACCTTTATTTATATCCGGGGGAAATGAAAACATAAAAGGGTGATCTCAAATGCTCAGTAAGGGTAAACAAAAGAAATATCAATCATATCATATTCATAAGAACATAACATTTTGGAAATCTTAACCTGCAAAAGAGATCATAATATCATAACATGGGATAAATCATAGTATTGAAATGTAATACCAATAATCATAACTTGAAACTTGAAACATTGTGTCATACACACATAATCATAGAGAATCATTTCTTATTAGTCAAGACTCATTTCCAAGACTATCTTAGTGGACAAAGTCCATTTCTGAACCGAGATCACTCCTCGTTTCAGTCCCATTTCACTGAACAGGTTTAACCTGCCGTTCTATCCATGCCTATCTCATGAGATATAAAATCTTTACCCAATGCATTGGAGGGAGATATAGGTCCCACCCATCTCATAATGATACCATTCTTATGTGTGCCACAAAATCATAAACCATACATCATAGAATAACCCATGTAATAAAAATGGGAATCCTAAACATCGTGACATCATAAAACAATTCTATAAGATAAAGGAATTCATAAAAATATTTCCATCACAACATAATAAAATTAATGTAATAATAGGGATATAAACAGAACCCTATATTAACTTATATGGAAAATAATTTTGTTAAAACACTTGAACTCCATTCTTGAGGAAAATATCCTTTCTACTTCGAAAACAATTTTCCTTTCTTAACATGTCATACAATTTTAAACTAAAAGAAGTTGATTAAAAATAAACTTGAAAACTTGTAAAGGATTCTTTTTGGAAATAATGTTTTAAAAATCCATTCATGCCGTATAAGTTAAAAAACATTCTTCTTGTACTTTTGTCAGAAAAGTCAAAAAGTACCTCATACGAAAAACAACAAAAGATTACTTTCATATCTTTTACTAAAAACTCACTGAAGGGTAAAATTGGATTTAAACAATTGTAGGTGGATGGAACAATATTACATATTGAGGAAACATGGATGTGGATGATAAAATACACCCCAGTAAATACCAAAGTATAAACAATCTCAGATAAAAATGAGCTTGTGATATTTCCCTTACCTTAGGTCTGATTTGCTTCATAAGTGTCTGAACCTCCTGTATAATGATTTAAATAATGTCATTCACTTATTCCAGAATCATACTCATTGTTATTATATCATATATGGTTCACTTATGACTTTATTTTACCCGTTCTTTTGTAAATTCCATGTTAAAGAGCGTTTTGGGTAAAATCGTTTCATTTGTCGTCCGTGTTTTGACTTGTAATTATTCATATGATTACTTAGATCATGATTACTTAATTCCAGAATATAAAACATGATTTATATATAATATATATTCATAATATACATATATATAATAGATCATTAAATGGAAAGAAATACACCGTTCATGGAGACGGTAGGTCGTACGTACGCATGAACGCTGCTTTCGTTTCCTTATTGAGTTGAATAGAATCAAGTAGATGACATACATATATATACACATAAATCCAGTATCATTATTATGTAATATATTTCATGATTATATATACTTTATAATCATTCGTTAATGGTTAACATGGAGAATGAATCTCATCATGTCGTGGAGACGGTAGTCCGTACGTACGCACGAGCGACGATATCGTTCACATGATCGTTGAATTGTATTGGAGTGTATGTATACTATTTCAGAATCAATATCACATTAAAATAGTCTTATATAGTCATTATTTACACCATTATACCCATCCATGTAAGGTGGTCGTGGAAAATAGATTACACCACGGCGTGGAGACGGTATTCTGTACGTACACACGCGCGGTGATTTCGTTTTCCGTAGGATGGATAGATGGTAAAATAGGGTTGTTTCATAATTATAATAATATATCAGTATATTAGTGATACTGATGTTATTACCTCATAATGAAACAACCTAAGAAGAAGAAGTGGAAGAAGAAATAAAGTTGAAAGAATCGGTAACGGACCTTACTTCTTCTTTGAAGCGCCTCTTTGAGATCTCTTTTTAAGG
Source organism: Viscum album (assembly GCA_963277665.1). Lineage (NCBI taxonomy): Eukaryota > Viridiplantae > Streptophyta > Magnoliopsida > Santalales > Viscaceae > Viscum > Viscum album. Next base: position 282,872 of record CAUJRU010000299.1, on the reverse strand, counting down.
CACTAAAATTGGTCTTTGAAGAGGACCAGAACCTCTAGGATGTTGCTAGGGAAGTGGAGAAGAGAATTTTTTAGGGTTTGGCCGAGCTTGAATACTCAAGGTGGTGTGAGGAAGAGCGGGAGGAGGTGCCCTTTTATAAGGGAGGAGAGGCGCACCTTTGGAATAACTAAAAATATTATTTTATTATAAAGCCAAATTCGGTTTTAAATAGCTCCAAATTGAGTTATTTAGTAGCTAAGATGGGGATGGGTCGAAATCTTCTCATCCAATAGAATTTGGAGATGTTTAGTTTTCTATTTTAACCTTATCATTTAGTTTTAACTTTAAGTTAGATAATTTTAATTTTACAGTGTCTTTTTGTGTTCTTACACTATAAGGTTAATAAACTTACAATAAGAAGCCAAAATAACCACAATTTGTTTATTATTAATATATATAACCTTATCTAAGTCATTTTTTATAATCATAGATTTTTAGAAATAAAATAACAATTAATAATATAATATTTCTTTTAAAAACTATTTTATGTCAAATTTGACACTATTTAGTAGTTGATTTTTGTGAAAATAATAACAGAATTATTAGTTCGAAAAAAGTTAATTAAAATAATACTAACATGTCAGATTAACCTAGAAAATTATTTTAATTCATAAAAAGTCTCAAATTACATTTATTTTTGTATTTATGACATCAATTATGTCAATATTTTATTAATAAGATAATTACTGCATCATCTTTGTGTCATAAATAAATTAAATTATTTAATATCTAAAAATTACTAATAAAATACCAATATTTAGGAAATATTTTTATCTTTCTAATGAATATTTATATTTGAATTTATCTTATGTATAACCCTATATTAAAAATGATATACTTATTAAACTTTGATTTTAACTGTTTTAACTCTTCTTTAAATAAATTAATAATATATGTCCTAATCTAATCCAAGTGGGCATAAATGGTCATATTTTATTCCTAAGGTAGTTTTTGGTCGAATTACACTTATCCAATAGAATTAGGACATGTGTTAGGGTAATAATAATATCATTTTTACCCTTAATTACCCTATTTACTTTTAACCATGGTAAAAAAAGTAAAAAGTTACTATTCACCAAAAATTATTTTCATCTCATTGAACAACATTTTACTTACTGACATCAACCGTGTCTCTTGGAATTTTGATATTCCATTCACAGAAGCGGTAAAATTATGTTTTCTGAAATATTCATTTTTTTAACTACCACTTAGTGGTATCACTATTCATCAAAAAATGAAAGTTTCTAGAAAAATACCAAAAATTAGGCCTAAGCTATATTTGATATTATGAACTCAAAAATGATGTCTATTTTACCAAATTCAAAACATACCAGTTGCATTAATTAATTTAAAAATTAATTCCCGTCGTCAAAATAAATAGCGTGTTCTTAAAAAATAATAACTATCAAAAGATTGACACTTGTTTATGTCTGGTTTAAATGTGAAATTACATACAATGACCAACATTGTATTATATTGTAAAAATATATTCTAAATATACTTTAAAACCACTCAAATTAATAATTTATCATTATTAATTATTTCAATTAAAAAGGTTGTTTTTAATTAAAATTTAGTAATTTTCACTATTCATCAGAAAATGAAAGTTATCCGAAAAGTACCAAAATTTTACCCTAAGTTTATTTGGATATTCCGAATCCAAAAATGAAGTCCATTTTGAAAACTAAAATTTAAAAAATTTCAAAAATTGGTTATTACTATTCATAACGGCTAGTTTTAATAATATTTTAATAACATATCGTTGTTTAGTGAAACTCGGTTTTGCGTACTACACACGCTATCAAGGAAGGTCGTGATTGCGTGTAATGAAAGTCAAGTCAAGGATGCGTGTTTTGCAAGCTCCTTTTGGTGTAGCGTACAACACAAGACATTAATAAATTAAAAATAATATTTTTCATAAATTTCGGGGTGTTACATTCTACCCCCCTTAAATTGAATTTCGCCCTCAAAATTCGTCGGGGTTATAAATGGTTTACTACTCGAAATTTTCTTTAATATAAACCCACATCGTAAAAATGAATACCAAAACCAATCTTTAAAAACAAAAGTATGAAACGTAACGGTTACCCAAATAAACTAATCATTGGGTTTCCACATAGGTGAAAATATAGATATGGAAGAGAAATCTAACCATCATGTTATGATAGAGAGTGGTAGAGAAAATGGATATGAAAATGCCAACAATCACAAAGTCATAGATTTGTGATGATCTAAGGTACCATCTAATCCATCGGATATAAGGTCACTAAGACAACATTTTTTGTTTTCAGGATCATTTCCCTAATGTTGATGAATTAAAAGAAATACTTACATGATTTTGGTACAATCTCACTGTTGTTCGTGAATTGAACAATTTCCACTTCATCCATTAATGAAATGAAGTTGAATTTGTCATTCATGATGTGTTAGCAGATCATGTGATAGAATGATGGGTCATTCCATCTGTCTGAAACAAAAATGCTAGAAAAGTTATCAAAACTTACATAAGTCCATCTATAGTGAGATTAATCATATATGGTTCCTAAAATGGACTTATAATTCATATATCATACTGCTTAATATAATAAAACTAGTTTCCTACTAAACAGGGACTTCCTGTAGGCCAGTGGTAGGCGCTAAATGCCATTCGCACTTCGGTTGTGGGTTCGATTCCCACAGCCTTGTCCGACGTGATGAGTTGTCGCCCGTCCTGCAGGTTGTCCTTTTTATAAAGCTATATTACTATAACATCCCATCAATAATATCAAAAATGTTATATCCTAACTTATGTCCAACATAATCTATTCCAATCATTAGGATTATCTAAAATACTTCGGTCCAAGCTCATAGTATAAAGAAAATGATTACTGTCACATAACAATAACGTGAATGCCATCATGTATCCCCCATATATCATAAGATATATCTTGTTGGTCAAATTACAAACATTCGAATACCTTAATCATGTATTCTCTTGAAGAATGAATACCCATTGAACCTTAGTGAAAACATGAATGCAGTCAAAAGTTAACTCTTTCCACATACCAAAATCCAAAAAATCTATATACTCAATCCATGATATAACCTTCTCCTTATATCAGTCATGAGCTCATGAATACTATCAAACATTTAATTTTCTCCTTATCCCTTCATTATACACATATCATCTACATTCCGAAAATATCTGAATAACCTTTCATGGATACTGGTACCATTAATCATACACTTCCAAAACTCAAGGAAAGACAACAGTGTAACAATCCTTAGATGTATCTTTATTCCATAGTACCATGAGATTACTTATACAACATTACACATGATAAACATGTATTCATTCCACTACATTCTTTAACCATTGACTGAGCTTCAAAAATTCTTTCATCTCACATATCATTTGTAGTCTCTTCAACATCATCAACATAAATACTACCCATACGACCATACTGATTCTCTTCATGAGACTTTCCCTTAGGTCATTGGTTTGCATAATGCCCGTACATTCCACATTTAAAACATTTAACCATTGTTTATGTCGTAGAAATACCATTATCCTCATCCCTGGTGTTAACTGAACATTTTCCTTTGAACTTACTGGCTTTGTGTCCTTCTTTTCCACACCCAAAGCATCTTCCAGCTCCTTTGAAACATTATCCTTGATGCCTCTTCCCACATGATTTACATAGGGGAAATTGACCTTTCTTTCCTCTATGATCATCATGAAACTCCATCTTTCTCGTATTAGCTAAATCAGGAAACTTACCAAATTTTACATTATTGATCATATTATGAGATTGCTGATTCGACATAATAATGATGTTTGGACTTCCAAATCACATTTCATTTGGTTTCTCATGAAGAATATCATTCCATTGTCCATCATATCCTCCATTATCGTGAATCATCTTGTTTCCATCCATTTTCTAAAACCCAAAAAGAATAGTGTGAGAGGAAAAAATCATAATAAAGGGGGTGTAACTTCAATATCTAACATCTTTAGTTTAATATAATATCGTTACCATAGTTCCAGGACTATATCCTATACGTATACTTATCCTTAGGGACATCCCTAGACATACCTTAGAAATATCTCTAAAGATCTCACTAACATTCACGCATCCTAGTTTCCAAAGGTTGACTAAACCTTTCCTCTAATACCAACTGTAGAGACCCGAAGCTTAACGTACATGGACATTACATTACTTTTGTGGAATACTTAGTACATAACAAAAACACACACACGAGGACCATAATAGTTTAGTGTCTTTGGAAACTTGGAATATAATCTTCTAATCGTGGTCAAAGATCTTCAACATCTCCCATAAAGATCTTCCTTTTTTTCCTAAAACCTTTCTTTATTTCCTGGGGAAAAGAAATCATAAAAGGGTGAGCTCAAATGCTCAGTAAGGGTAAACAAAAGAAATATCAATCACATCATATTCATAAGAACATAACATTTTGGAAATCTTAACCTGCAAAAGAGATCATAATATCATAACATGGGATAAATCAAAGTAGTGAAATCTAATCCCAATAATCATAACTTAAAACATGAAACCTTGTGTCATACACACATAATCATAGAGAATCATTTATTATTAGTCAAGACTCATTTCCAAGACTATCTTAGTGGAAAAATTCTATTTCTGAACCGAGTTCACTCCTCATTTCAGTCATGTTTCAATGAACCGGTTTAACCTGCCATTCCATCCATGTCTATCTCATGAGATATAAAATCCTTAACCAATTCATTGGAGGGAGATATAGGTCCCACCCATCTCATAATGATACCATTCTTATGTGCGCCACAAAATCATAAACCATACATCATAGCATAACCCATGTAATAAAAATGGGAATCTTAAACATCATGACATCATAAAACAATTCATATAAGATAAAGGAATTCATAAAAATATTTCTATCACAACATAATCAAATAAATGTAATAATATGGATAGAAACAAAACTCTATATTATCTTAGATAAAAAATAATTTTGTTAAAATACTTCAACTCCATTCTTGAGGAAAATATCCTTTCTACTTCAAAAATCATTTTCCTTTTGTAACATGTCATACAATTTTAAACTAAAAGAATTTGATTAAAAATAAACTTGAAAACTTGTAAAGGATGCTTTTTGGAAATAATGTTTTAAAAATCCATTCATGTCGTATAAGTTAAAAAACATTCTTCTTGTACTTATGTCGGAAATGTCAAAAAGTACCTCGTACGAAAAACGACAAAAGATTCCTTTCATATATTTTACTAAAAACTCACTGAAGGGTAAAATTGGATTTAAACAATTGTATGTGGATGGAACAATATTATATATTGAGGAAACATGGATGTGGATGATAAAATATACCCCAGTAAATACCAAAGTATAAACAATATCAGATAAAAATTAGATTGTGATAATTCCCTTACCTTAGGTCCGATTTGCTTCATAAGTGTCCGAACCTCCTGTATAATGATTTAAATAATGTCATTCACTTATTCCAGAATCATACTCATTGTTATGATATCATATATGGTTCACTTATGACTTTTTTTTTACCCGTTCTTTTGTAAATTCCATGTTAAAGAGCGTTTTGCGTAAAATCGTTTCATTTGTCATCCGTGTTTTGACTTGTAATTATTCATATGATTACTTAAATCATGATTACTTAATTCCATAATATAAAACATGATTTATATATAATATATATTCAGAATATACATATATATAATTGATCATTAAATGGAAAGAAATACACCGTTCTTAGAGACGATAGGCTGTACGTACGCATGAACGCTGTTTTCGTTTCCTTATTGAGTTGAATTGAATTAACTAGATGACATACATATATATACATATAAATCCAGTACCATTATTATGTCATATATTTCATGATTATATATACTTTATAATCATTCATGAATGGTTAACGTGGAGAATGAATCTCATCGCGTCGTGGAGACGGTAGTCCGTACGTACGCCCGAGTGATGATATCGTTCTCATGATCATTGAATTGTATTGGTGTGTATGTATACTATTTCAGAATCAATATAACTTTACAATAGTATTATATAGTCATTATTTACACCATTATACCCATCCAAGTAACGTGGTGGTGGGAAATAGATTACACCACAGCGTGGAGACGGTATTCCGTACGTACACACGCGCGGTGATTTCGTTTTCCGTAGGATGGATTGATGGTGAAATAGGTTTGTTTCATACTTATAATAACATATCAGTATATGAGTGATACTGATGTTATTACTTCATAATGAAACAACCTAATAAGAAGAAGTGGAAGAAGAAATAAAGTTGAAAGAATCGGTAACAGACATTACTTTTTCTTTGAAGCGCCTCTTTGAGATCTCCTTTTAGGGTACTAAAATTGGTCTTTGAAGAAGACCAGAACCTCTAGGATGTTTCTAGGGAAGTGGAGAAGATAATTTTTCAGGGTTTGGCCGATCATGAATTCTCAATGTGGTGTGAGGATGACAGGGAGGAGGTGCCCTTTTATAAGGGAGGAGAGGGGCACCTTTGGAATAACTAAAAATATTATTTTATTATAAAGCCAAATTCGGTTTTAAATAGATCCAAATTGAGTTATTTCGAATCTAAGGTGGGGATGGGTCGAAATACTCTCATCCAATAGAATTTGGACATGTTTAGTTTACTATTTTAACCTTATCATTTAGTTTTAACTTTAAGTTAGATAATTTTACTTTTATAGTGTCTTTTTGTGTTCTTACACTATAAGGTTAATAATCTTACTATAAGAAGCCAAACGAACCCCAAGTTGTTTATTATTAATATATATAACCTTATCTAAGTCATTTGGCCGAACCTTAGTTTTTTAGGAATAAAATAACAATTAATAACATAATATTTGTTTTAAAAACTATTTTATGTCAATTTTGACACTATTTAGTAATTGATTTTCGTGAAAATCATAACAGAATGATTAGTTAGAAAAAAGTTAATTAAATTAATAATAACATGTCATATTAACCTATTAAATTATTGTAATTCATAAAAAGTCTCAAATTACATTTATTTTGGTATTTATAACATCAATTATGTCAATATTTCATTAATAAGATAATTACTGCATCATCTTTGTGTAATAAATAAATTAAATTATTTAATTTCTAAAAATTACAAATAAAATACAATTATGTGGGAAATATTTTCAGATTTCTAATGAATATTTATAGTCGAATTTATCTTATGTATAACCCTATATTAAAAATGTTATACTTATTAAACTTTGATTTTAACTGTTTTAACCTTTCATTAAATAAATTAATAATATATGTCCTAATCTAATGCAAGTGGGCCTAAATGATCATATTTTATTCCTAAGGTTGTTTTTGGTCGAATTACACTTATCCAATAGAATTATTACATGTGTTAGGGTAATAATAATATCATTTTTACCCTTAATTACCCTATTTATTTTTAATCGTGGTAAAAAAAGTAAAAAGTTACTATTCACCAAAAATTATTTTCATCTCATTGAACCACATTTTACTTACTGACATCAACCATGTCTCTCGGATTTTTGAAATTCCATTCACAGAAGCGGTAAAATTAAGTTTTATGAAAAATTCATTTTTTTAACTACCACTTAGTGGTTTCACTGTTCATCAAAAAATGAAAGTTTCCAGAAAAATACCAAAAATTAGGCCTAAGTTATATTTGATATTATGAACTCAAAAATGATGTCTATTTTACCAAATTCAAAACATATCAGTTGTATTAATTAATTTAAAAATTAATTCTCATCGTCAAAACAAATAGCGTGTTCTTAAGAAATAATAACTATCAAAATATTGATACTTGTTTATGTCTGGTTTAAATGTGAAATTACATCCAATGACCAAAATTGTATTAAATTGTAAAAAATATATTCTAAATAAACTTTAAAACCACTCAAATTAATAATTTATCACTATTAATTATTTCGATTAAAAAGGTTGTTTTTAATTAAAATTTAGTAATTTTCACTATTCATCGGAAAATGGAAGTTATTCGAAAAGTACCAAAATTTCACCCTAAGATAATTTCGATATTCCGAATCCAAAAATGAAGTCCATTTTGAAAACTAAAATTTAAAAAATTTCAAAAAGTGGTTATTACTATTCATAACGGCTAGTTTTAATAATATTTTAATAGCAAATCATTGTTTAGTGAAACTCGGTGTTGCGTACTACACACGCTATCGAGGAAGGTCGCGATTGCGTGTAATTCAAGGCAAGTCAATGATGTGTGTTGTGCAAGCTCCTTTTGGTGTAGAGTACAACACAATACATTAATGAAATTAAAAAGAATATTTTTCATAAAATCTCAGGGTGTTACAAAAAATGTGAAGAATAGGGGAATAACATGAAGAATGACATATCTATATTTAGAATGGTCGACGATCGTGTTAATATGTCCATTGGAAAAGGATTTCAAAGTAGAAAAAATGAAAAGAAATAAATTTTGACAACAAAAACTTCAATCGAGGAATACTAAATCTGATATAAGAATCCTACCTGGATTTTGGATCCGTTGTTTCATTTTTCACTCTCAGATCTTCTCAGATCTATAATCTCGTCAAAATCTACCAATGGTTCGACATCGATTCTCCAATGGAAGGAGAGGATGAGGTATTCTAAAATCTATGGGAGAAATGTTCCAACCCTTATTAATTTACATAAACACCTATTTATAGAAAATAAATAGGTCACCTACCAATGGTTGCTTGATATGAACACCCAATCCCTCTCACATTATGTCGCGCTTATCTAAAACACCACGCTATAAACTCAACAGTGGTCTTGGATTTCTAATTAAAATTCCAGTTCATAAATTATTCACATTAAATTATGAGATAAAATAATTTTATCAATTAATTTTATTAATGGTTATATCCCCCATGTCATTTTCTATTGAAGTCCTCCACTAACAAAAGTTATGTCCCACCAAGGTTAAATTTTAGTCTTCGAATCCAATCATGACGTTGGATTTTTTATCTGAGAAACCATTTGAAATATATACCATTTCCATCAAATTCATATTATAAAATATAATTAAGTATTTTATAAAATTTATTTTGGACACTCAGGGCCTCAGAATCTCATGTCGTCTTAGTTCCTAACTCTATATATATATGTATAAATATTTAAAAGACATACAAGGAAAAGACTCAGTCTCTACAATATCTTTCTCTGTATAAGAATTAAAGAATGAGATCGGGATGATCCCACTAAATATCAACATTAAAGCATATAAGTGTGAACGTTCCAAGTGCAAGCCTAATATATAATCATTTCATCATAGAACACATATGTTTTCATAAATCATGGTTATCACAATATTACATCATATATTTCAATGGATAATTATGTGAATGACCATTTTTCTTTCATATACCACTTGAATTTATGTCATAATTGACTTATGGTCATAACAATAATAAATAATCTACAACTTATGGATTCTATATCAAACAATCACCACAGGTATCATGTCATGTTAAAAACACATTTATATGTTATCCAATTCAATTATATTTAAGGTTTTCTCACCCAATGGGTTTCCATAATCTATGTTAAAATCTAGTTAAAACAAAAGGACTCCAAAAAATAATAACTTTCTTTATTTAATTGATTTGAGCACATGTTATGTTGGTGTAATCATAATATTGCATATATGTATAAATTATCAAACCATAGGGATAATATTTAGACCCCTGGCTTTAATAAATGATACAATAATGATTCAAATTGATGAAATCCAATGAGGAAGAAGGTTTCGGATATTGTAACATGGTTCCTAGGTCGAAAATGGTCAAAACAATGCACACGGTCAAGGGATTTCACTATAAAATTTGGAGAACCAAGGGCGAGAAGGGATAAACTAGACCAAAACCAATTACTGGTGATAAAATTCATTATGATGAAGACTAAAATGAAGGATTTCATTCTAAAATCACATTAAAGGTTTCCTAGGGTCGTGAGGATAATTTTACAATGAATTAGATTGAAAATTAACCCACATAGAATAATTTAAAATAGCTAGTTTGTGAATTACACAGCATGTAATGTAGTTTCACATAATGTAAATATTTCCGGGGAATATGATAAAAAATCTGTCATATCTATTTATTTTATTAAAAACACTGAAAGATTACTTGAATTGTAATCTATTTACACAACATTAAAATGTTATGAAGATGGTTTTTCTTCCCATTTCCATTATAAACATCCAAAATCACCTTTAAATCTTCTCAACATATAATGAACCCATGAAACACTTAACCCATGTTCACAAACACAATTAATTCAGACAAACATACATCTCTATACTTCATTTCATTTTCGCTAATAGTGATCTCTACATGGATCCTATCATGTTTTCCCTGAATTTCTTGAAATATAAGGCATCATTTATTCAAATGACTGGTATCCACAATGTATCATGAGCACCAATGATTAATGATGAGGAAACAATTACCCAAAAAAGTTAAATGAAAAACTCAGAGAGTGGCATGCCAAGAAAAGGATGGGATCGTACACCATTACTCTAATTTTATGGGATTTTGGTAATGAATAGGATCTCTCTAAATATATATCAGATAATGTTTGGTGAAAGGATTACTATATACTCCATAAATAAATTACCTCTATTTTATGGGTCTTAATAACCAATCATGGAGGGTATCTATCTTAAATGGTTGGGGAGAAACTCAATATTGGATATATTGATTGTAAATGGATGTATTGATATTTTTTCTAAATACATAACTAATTTTACCCTAGATAATGATGTTAAATACTCAAAGGAAATCACACCTGGTGTTATACATATATCATTATCTCCTTGTATAATGTACTCTATTGAGATATAAGAATTAAATAAGAATCTTTAAGAGAATCTTGATAAGGGTTTTATATTCCAAAGTGCTTCACCATGGAGGTAAACATTCATATTTATTAAGAAGAATGATAGATCAATTTGTGTTGATATTTATTATTTTGAACTTAAAAACATTACATTCAAGAACATGTATACTCTACCTAGTATTTATGAATTTTTTTATCAATTATGATGGGATAAATACTTCTAAATGCTACAAAATCAATCTATATATTATCAATTAGTGGTAAAATAATATTATATTCCCAATATACCCACTCGTATATGATATGGGAACTATGAATTCAGTGTGATTTCATTTGAACTTTTAAATTTCCCCATTGTCTTCATGGATTTTATGAATTGAGTCGTTAAAAATTACCACATATAATTTATTGTAGTATTTCTAAATGATATTCTCATGCATTCCAAGTGAAATAAATAACTTGAAGAATATTTTAGGATTGTATTCAAGACATTGAGAAAGGTAAAACCATATTCTAAATTTATCAAGTATGAATTATTGATACAAAAAGTATAATTATTGTGTAATTTAATCACAAATGAGGGTATATATTTTTCTCCTTCAAAGACTAATGTTATTGAAAACATTCTTAGACTGACTATTCTAACCAATATCCATAATTTTATTGGACTTTTTGGAACTAAAAACTCTTTATGAGAAATTTTTACAAGTTTAAAAATCTACTAACCAAGTTAAATTAAAAAGGAGACAAGTTGCATTCAATAAATGAGTTTCAAAAAAAATCAACGATCTCATTGGAAGGTTGGTCACTACACCTATACTCTCACAATAATGTAGTGGATAGGGGTTTGTGATATACAATTTCATATCAATGAATGGATTGGAACATTTACTCATGAAAAATTACATGGTTGTGGATTATGCCTCACTTTAATTAATTATTCCTATGAAAATTTAATAGGTGTATGATTTGGAGATAGAAGTGGTAATATTTTCATTAAATATTTGGAGGCATTATCTCTTTGGCATAAGTGTGAAATATATATTGATCATAAGATCTTAACTTATATATTCACATGAAAGTAATTTGAAATGATCCAAAATATATTGTTAGAGTTGATTAAGGATTATAAATCCTTAATATATTACCACCCTAGGATGGAAAATAAGGTGGTTGATTCTATGAGAGGGAAGGATCATGCTAAATTAGGATTTAAAGATTCTGAATTAGGTATTAGAAAATGATAGACCTTGAAATCATTATGGAAGGGGATAAATAAAATATTTACCAAATGAATCCTCTACCATCCATCCATGTAAATATTAATGAAGCATAGAAAGAGGATATAGAGCTATAGAAATGTTATAAAATATTCTATAGTACAACTTTGAAAATAATGGAATTATAATATTCAGGAAATGAATATTTGTTACATTAATACAAAAATAGATGATGTATATATTTAATGATCCATATATTTAATCAATATCTATCCATTCTAGAAGCACAAAGATGTATAGATACCTCAACAGTAATTTTTCTTGGAAAATATGAATTTTTATTTCAATGTATTTATCTCGATGATTGGTTTTCCATACAGTTAAGGTTGAAATTCATATGTCTAAGGCTGTGATGCAACTAATAACCATGCCATTATGAAAATGGTATAAAATCACCATGGATTTAACTATAGATATTTCTAAGACTTATAAAGTCCATAATTTCATTTTTATTATAGTGTATCAACATATGAATTCATTAAATTCCACTATTGTTCTGGAAGATTATTCACCCAATCATCATGAGATATATACATAAAGGAAGTGGTAAAACTGAATAATGTACCACTATAAATTTTATCTTATAGATATTCAAGGTTTACCTCAATGTTCTAGAGAACTCTTTAAAATAATAAAGCTATGATCTTCAGTACTGATTATCATCCTCATACTGATGGTATATTTGAAATGGACATTTAAACATTGGAGGATATGCTAAAATCTTGTTCAATAAATTTTAGTAGTGGTTATGATAAACCCCCTACCCTTATAGAGATATCATATATAAAAATATACAGTTATAACATTCAAATTCCACCATTTGAGGCCCTATATAGAAATAGATATAGAACATAAATATGTTCGGATGAAGTTGTAGAGTGTAATCTTATGAGATCATAGGATTCTCAAGAAATTTTAAGGATGATTCAAACAATTCAGTAACACACTAAAACATCACAATGTAAGGAGATTATATATATTGAATATCATTAATGATATTTGATTTTTAAAGTCATTGAAAATGTATTCCATCAAATTTAACCATTAAAGAGGGTTATGGGATTCTATAAGAAGTTAAAGATAATCCATATACACATTGACCCCATATAAATCCTTTATTTTGTGTGTCTGGTAGCTTATAATCTTACAATTCCACCAAACCACTCAAAAGTGCATGATGTGTTCCATTCAAAATCTCCCATAAACATCTCTATATAGAAAATATACCAATAGTTTAGAATATACTACCATGGATAAGTGAAAAACAAAAGGATGGTGATCAAATTCTCAGTAAGATAAAACTTATCAATGAATTATATAATGGAGTATATCATATGAATTTTTTATAATCATGACTATAGGATAAATATATTATTAAAAAGTTTATAGAATCATAAGATATAATCATAATAAATTATAGAACATCGTAGATCATGGGATTACATAATTGGATAGTAAAAGAAAATTAGTGAAATAAGTACCATAGATTAGAAAAATAAGATTAGAAATTGGTATAAATATAATCCAAGAAATAATAATATTTTAGATTATTAAAAAATATTAATATCCCTTAGTATAGTTTATCAATTATAACTACCAACATTCCTTAGTTTAATATATTTTTCAACACTAACAACATCCCTTAGTATATTGATTCAAAATCTTTACCAGAATACCTTAGATATATAATGAGATATAAATAAATAACCAATTTAGTACATGGATATATAGGACCCCACCCATTACATAATTCTAAACAATACTTATAAATTCCACAAGATAATAATAGCATCCATTTTTCCATCATAAATTAATTAACCGATGGAAAAGAAACAATTCTTATGTTAGTTTCCAAAAAACATCATAATAATAAATACATAGAAATAAAATAAATGGTATAATTTGATTATATACCTAGTAAATCATAAAAATCATTGAATGATGTCGAAAAATATGAAAATAAGTTTATTGAATCATTAAAAATCTTCTTCAAAAAACAAATAATGATGTATTTTTCTTTTAAAATATTTAAAAAACAAAAAATAAAAATAGAACAATGACAATAATATTTTATATGAATAATATAAAATATTTTAAGGTAATATTTATGATTAATAATTTTCTGGATAGTGTAAAAATTTAGACAAGTAGTAAGTATTAAAAAATATTCTTTTCAAACCATTGTAAAGAAATTTAAAAAAAACCTGTATGGAAAATGTTAAAAATATTATTTTTAAAACCATATAAGGAAATTAAAATATATTTGAAAATTTACTCAAATAATCAAGGAAATATAGAGAATAACATTATTGAAAAAACATAATGAATCTGTATATAAAAGAGAATGATTTTGGTAAAACACTTCAAAACTTTTAAATCAGTGATGTAAAATAAAATCCTTTACGACTTTTAAATTAAAAAAGTAATTTCATAAAATAAAAATAGATGGGAATTTAAATACCATATGTATAAAGATATTAATTATATAAGTTTTCAAATAGATTTTATAAACACCCCATAAATTCAAAAAGGTGAATAATTTGACACGTGTCTAATAGAAGGTAATTTGAGATGATAATCCCTTACCTAGGACCTCCATTTAGTAATATACTCTATAAAGTTATATATAAAAAATTTAGAATTATTTTTATCTAAATTAGATCTATATTTCTATATATATTATTGGATACCATTCACTTGTAATTTTATATTACCTACATAGTGATAATTATTTGTTAATATCAATATTTTTGTGTTAACTATTCAGTTTTCCTTTCATGTTCTGATTTAGTTGTTTTGATCCCTACACCAAGTTCATGGTTTCATTTCGTCTAGAATATTCCAGAATGTGTATATTGTCTATTTTTAATATATCTAGGGTTCCATTATCATTTTTTGGAACATATGGTGTTGATTTTCATGGAATTTTTAAAATATCCATATTCCCATGATTATTGAACAAAACAATTAAAAGAATTAATAAATATACTTTTGAATATTACAGATATAGATTTATGAATCATGTTAAATTCATAATTATTAAATATTATTACCATTATTTAATATTTCTTATTCATTCATGATATAAACATTATGACAATGTACATGTATGTGGTAAAACCGACCTAAATGAGAACACATTATAATGATTGTGTGAGTAACAAAGAGTTATTGTATAATGATAATATAACTATTATAAAAGGTTAATGGTTTCAAAAAATATGTTTTTAAGTGATAAATAATATTAAAGAATTTTTATATATAGAATACAAATGAAATATAATGGTAAAAATTTAATACTTAAAACATGTTTCGGTATACTCATATTAGGCGATTAGATATTATGAAAAGAATTTTAAACTAATATTAAAAATATAATGAAAAATAATATTTAAATAAAAATAATCATAGTATAAATATCAAATTTAATCATTCAAACCATTTATATAACCATAATTGTAAGGGGGTGATGAAAAAAATGAAATATGTTGTTTGTGGAGGTAATAGTCTGCATGTAACATGGTGATGTTCTTATATTTAGAAATGATGGATGTAAGGTAGATAATGGTTATTAAAACAATATAATAACAACTAAATATAATAATTATACTTACATAATTATATTATCATGTTTTTAGAATATTTTGATGAGGTCAAGTAATAAATAAACTTTAAATAACTTATAAAGACAATTACAAATTCCTTTGATACCCTCTGGTAGATCAAACCATAAACCATATTATATTGGTATTTTGGGAAGAATAAAAAACATGATGTGGGAAAGATTAATGGGAAGTTTTTTTTGGAATAATTTTGTTGAGATAAGGTGTTCAAGGTGTGTGGATAAGTGAGGTGTTGAAGGGTTTCTTTTATAACTCTGGGGAGTGCCACTCTTGTAAATACTCTTAATAAAAAATAATTAATTTTCAAGGAAAATTTTAACTAGATTAGAAAAATTTAGAGGATAAGGTGAGGTATGTAAAAATAAACTCATCTATTTAAATTATATGTATGAGTTTTTAGTATTTTCGGGCCTTATCCCTTAGTTTAATCCCCATTTATCTCATTTTATTCTTTCTCATGATGACTTGCTTTTACTAGGGTAACTCATTTTTATGATGAAAAAATTGAAATTATTAACTAATTTTAATATTTTGATTCCAAAAATGGGAACCATTTTTCAGGATTTAATGTCACCACCCGTCCCCCGGGGCCTGTTCCATGACTACCCCAAGCCCGTCTTCCATAGGCCAAGGGCTGACGACTAGCACCGAAGGCATATTACCTAAAACTGGGAAGGCATTTCCTTTATAACCTATAACACACTCAACCAAGCACACAACAAGATACGATCTCAAGTAAACTGGATAGTAAATAGAGTGAGTACAGTAATTAAAAAGGGGCCAGAATATAAGCCCAACTAGAAATTACAAGGAAAAATGGAATGTAAAAGATGAATGATAGGTGAAAATATGATCCTAAATCATCCACCACGAATCCTACCTGAAGGGTAGGTGCAGCTCATGAATGGTTGTCTCTGTGGTTTGCCTCTTCTAATGTCCACCTCCGAGCTACCTCCAGTCCCGATACTTTTTTCCTCAGTCAACATTGTTTATCGTCTGCAACAAACAAAATAGTGTGTGGGCATAGCCCGTGCATGACTGAGTATAATGATACTCAGTAGGGACCCCGAGACCCTCAAGGTCTCACAAAATCCACTAAGGATAAACCACACAGCATGGAATCCTCTGACAGCCCCACTTAGGTATATGCCCATACATATACCTAAGTTATCATGTATACCCATCTCAATCCTGAGTAAACATAGGGTCCAACCCAAAAGCCCAATGCTCAACCTTTCCACAAAGGAAGGAAGACCACATAGGTAAGTACCACCCATGTATTCCACACAAAAGAATAAAACCATGGTATTACCACGAGGGAAAGTAACACAAGGTACAGACTCAGCTCACACCAGGTATAACGTAAGTACAATAGTAGAGATGATTATATTTAACTAATGAATCATCTTACACTACTAAGAGGCTCGGGTGTTGACGCACACTGGATCGCTCGGTGCGGACCCACAAAGGATTGCTCGGTGCTGACCCACATAGGATTGCTTGGTGATGACCCACACAGGATCACTTGGTGCTGACCAACACAGGATCGCTTGGTGCTGACCCACATAGGATCGCTAGGTGCTGACCCACACAGGATCGCAAGGTGCTGACCCACACAGGATCACACGGTGCTGACCCACACAGGATCACTCGATACTGACCCACATCACTCAGTCCTAACCTACACAGGATCGCTCGGTGCTGACCCACATAGGATCTCTCGGTGCTGACCCACACAGGACCGCTCGGTACTGATCCAAACAGGATCGCTCGGTGCTAACCCACACAGGATCTCTCTTCATTCATCAGGTCGCATCCAGTTACAGGTTTCCCACACTACGCTTGCTTGTTTTCAAGAGGGTCTGCTCCACAAGCCACTGGTCGATACTGCAACTTCCACGAATTATAACGAGGAAGTTTCTCAAATAACTGACACTTCATTGGGGTATCAAGGCAATAGATGGCGCATCAATTTGATACTCGTTCTGTATGTTATTAGCCTTTTAGTCCTGAGGGCCTGGTTGGATTTGTGCTTGATCCAAACCGACCATACTCCAACATTATCCAAAACTCCAGTGAGGTATACTCAAAGGGACCATCTCGCTCGATGGTTTCAAGCACTGTAGACGGTTCCTCAAATGGACGTCTAGTGCCAAAGTTACGGCCAAAAGAGCGTAAATGGGTCATAGTGGGTTTGAGTCCGGTCCGACCCGGCCTGGCCCAGCCTAAGCCGACCAGGTTTGGATTGACCCAGCCCGACCTAATGGGTTCGGCCCGGCCAGCGTTGGGCAGCCCGGTTGGGCAGCGCGGAGGCCGCGGGGTCGCAAGGGCGGCGAAGACACGGGGAGGGGGGGGGGCATGTCAGGGCCACAGATAGAGGAGCTGCGGGGCGGTGCGGTGGGGATGTGGGCGGCGCGATGAAGCTCGCGGGGCAGTGTGGGGCACCATATTCGGTGAGGTCATGGGGCGGTTCTGCCCTAGGGAAGTGCGGGGTGTCTCCGGATAGAGAGGTCGAGGGGCACCGAGGGGACTGACGGGATGGCGAGGTCGCGGGGCCGCACAGGGGTTCGTGGGGGGCGAGACCGCGGGACGGTGCGGGCTGTCGCGAGAGATGAGACTGGGCTGGGCGGCCGAGCTCAGAGGTTCAAAGGCCACGAGGTGGCAGAGCACCCAAGCGGCAAGGGCCATGGGGGGGGTGCGGGGGCCACGGTCAGGGAGGCCGAGGTGCGGTGCAGGGTGCGATGGGCGCCGCAGGCGGTGGGGCGCCGAGGCCCTAGGGTCGCGAGGCTGTGGGCGGCAGAGCTTTGCACGGTGCCAAGCCTTTTTCAGCGGCCGGTATGACAATCTGCACTTCTTTCTTAGCCTTTTTTGTAGTTCTCGAGTTCCATTGGTGCCAACCGCTGGCAATGGTCACTGACACCCTCGCAAAATTGCACAAAAGATCCAAAATATTTGCGAAGTGGTCAGGCCATGTTTATTTGGCCCATACCCTCCGTGTTAGGGTGGTAGCATATGTCTCAATGAAGATGATTCAATGTGAGAGGGAATTTAGCATTGATCAAAAATTAAAACACACACCCACCTGGTTCGTTTGATTTTTAACGTCGATGAGAGAAGTCGAAGTTGTCGACGTTCATTGTGCCCGCCACAGGCCTCTGATCCAGAGCTCGTTTTTCAGATAAATGCTCTTCAATTGAGGTGGTTCATCATTGTTGAAGATTTCAACCATTGGAGGATGTCCCGTGGAAGAAGTAAAATTCATGCATCGGCATTCTTTGTTGGATGATCTCTTTGTTGGAGGATGTGTTCTTCCAAGTTCTCCTCTTGCCAACCTTTCCTCTCAATTCCACCAAAATGAAAAGTAGCCCAAAATAATAGATTGTGTTACCTATTTAGTTTTTTGGAATTATTTCAAAATAGCTAAATTAATTAACTGATGAGTTGGATTAATTAATTAAGGGGGGTGGCACAAATAAAGTGGGGGAGTTCAAGAGGTTTTTTCCCATAAAGAGGCTAGTTCAAGGGGGTTTTAGTCTTGGGTGGTCCCCACCACCGTAACCCTCATAGGAGGTTAATTACGGTGGTCCCCACCTCCATAACCTCACAAGGGAGGTTTAGTTCTGGTGGCCCCCACCATTCAACATCTACATGGGAGTTCCAATGAAAATAAAATGTTACGCAATTTTATTTTATTTTATTCTTTCATGAAAAACCCCAAATTATATCCTTCAACCTTGACCTACTATAGTCGAGGTGAAGGCCCACATAAGCGAATATCAACACTACGAGTTCAACGGTGTCCTCAGATTTCAATTCTGAGCATCGGTTCAAATGTTACCAAAACACACTCTTACGTTAACTAAACGTACCTGAAAAAAAGTTCAGAAATTCATTCTGGGAATACCCGGCCTCGAAATCACACACCGTCAGTTTTCGCAGACTCGTAAAATTCACATATATTTAAAACAAATTACAGGGAATTTTCAGGTCTTTACATTCTCCCCACCTCAGGGATTTACATCCTCATAATCCACAACTCAAAACTACGAAAACAAGTGGAGGTACTGAGCACATATCTGAGCGACGAACTCCTATGTGCTCTCTTGGAGGTTCTCGTGCTGCCAAAGAATGTGCACTAGGGGTATTGAATGCTCACAAAGTATATTCTCCGGTAGATCCTCAATGTCCACTAGAACCTCTGAAAACATCACCCTACAATCGATGCCTAGCTCGCCATGGTCAATGACGTGAGAATGGTAATGCATGTATCTCCTCAGCTAGGATATGTGGAAGAAGTCGTGCACCTAGTGCAAATGAGGTGGAAGATATAATCAGTAATCCACCTCGCTAACTCTGCCGATAACCTGGGAGGGTCCAATGAACCTCTAAGATAACTTGCCACCTCAGCCAAATCTATGTAAACCTCGTTGAGGTGAGACCCATATAATGGCGTGGTCTCCATACTCGAACTCGAGAGGTCTCTGTATCCTGTAGGCATACGACTTATACCTTCTTTGTGTAGACTTCATCTCCTCCTAGATGATCTACACCTTCTCTGTGGTAGCATGTACCATCTCTTGTACCACTAGTGTTGACTCCTCTTGGTCAGTCCAGCACAATTTTGATCTATAAGGTCGCCCGTACAACGCCTCAAACGGTTCCATCCCAATGGGAGAGTGATAGATGTTGTTGTATGAAAACTCCACCAAAGGTAAGTGATCCTCTGATCTACGACCATAGTCGAGGATGCAAGAAAGCATCATATCCTCGAGGGTCTGAATGGTCCGCTCAGTCTGGACATCCGTCTAAGGATGGAAGGCGGTGTTCAAATGAAGTTGCATCCCAAAAGCCTCCTGCAACTCCTTCTATTGCCGTGAAGTAAAACATGTGTCATGATTGGAGAAAATCATTGAGGTTACCTTATGTATCTTCATAATCTCCTGCACATAGAGGCATCCCATGCTCTCTACGGAACCCTACTCTCTGATCGGTAGGAAGTGGGCTGACTTAGTGATTCGGTCGACGATCACCCAAATAGAGTCATGTCCTCTAAATTTATGTGGAAGTCTGGTCATTAAGTCTGTGGATATCTCATCCCACATCCACTCTGGAACCTCCAAATGCTGAACCAAGCCTGTTAGTACCTTATGCTCTGCCTTTACTTGTTGAAAAGTGTGGCACCATGAGACAAACTCAGCAACTACTTTCTTCATTCCCGGTCACCAGTGATGTCGTTGGAGATCCAGGCACATTTTAGCCACTCCAGGATGTAGCTCTAGAGGGGAATTATGGAACCTCATCAACACATCTTTCTGAAGTTACACTCGTACCATTGTACATTCTCTAAAGAGGATGATGTGATCCCCACCTTCAGAAAATCCATGAGGTGTTTTTCCTATGGTTATCTGAGTACATAGAGTCTAGCAGTCAATGTCCCCACGTTGCGCCTCCCTGAATCACTAAAGAAGTGGGGGAGAGACTATAAGAGACTGAAGAAAAGATACTCCATCCTGATCCACAAAGGATATCTTCAAAGAGGCCAGCTTATCTATCACCTCACCTAGCAGCAGTATAATAGATATTCTATTGAGTGCATCTTCTATAATGTTCCCCTTACTATGAGTATAGACTATCTCAAAGTCATAGTCTTGGAGTAGCTCAAGCCAATGTCATTGAATCGGGTTCTGGTCCTTCTGAGAGAAGATATACCTGAGACTCTTGTTATCTGAGTAGTCTGTAAAATGTTCGCCCATCAGATAGTGTCACCACATCTTCAAGGAGAAGACCACTACTTTTAACTCTAGGGCATGGGTATCATAGTTCTACTCATGTTGTCTGGGCAGTGGAGAACTGTAAGCGATCACTGCTCACTACTCTATCAAGAAACATCCAAGCCCAGTCCCTCATGCGTCGAAGTAGACTACGTACCCTACACCATCCTCTAGAAGCCTCAAGATGGGGTCACTAGTTAGCCTCTACCTCAGCTCTTGAAAACTCTGCTGGAATCTCTCTGACCACACTAAGGGTTGCCCCTTCTTCATCAATATTGATAGAGGTGCTGAAACTCTGGAGAAATCGGGCACAAATCTCCAGTAGTATCTAGCCAAACGTAGGAAACTATGTACCTCTATCACACTCTTGGGTGGATATAAGGAAAGTAAGGCCTCAATCTTCGCTGGATCCAATGCTACTCCAGCCTGCGATATGAATGTCCTATAAATTAAACCTATTGGATCCCAAACTGGCACTTCGAGAGCATACCATAAATATGGTGCTCTCAGAGTGCGTCCAGTACTACCATCAAATGGCAGGCATGCTCCTCCTCAGTAGTCGAGTATCTCATAATGTCATCGATGAAGACTACTACAAAGCAATCAAGGTATGGATGAAAGATCTTGTTCATGAGTCCCCTGAACACTGCTTGAGTGTTGGTTACACCGAATGGCATAACTAATAACTCCTAATGGTCATAAAGACATCTGAAAGTTGTCTTCTATGCATCTACATCTCGTACTCTGAGCCGATGATAGCCCGATCTGAGGTCCATCATCGATAACCACCATGCTACCTTAATCTGATCAAAGAGATTGTCAATCCTCGAGAGTGGGTACTTGTTCTTCACGGTCACCTAGTTTAGATGCTGATAATCAACAAAAAGACTCATGTTCCCATCCGCCATCTTGGAGAACAAAGTCAGGACTACCCAAGGTGAAACACTGGCCCGATTGAATCCCGTCCCCTGCAAGTCCTCTAGTGGTACCCGTAGCTCACGAAGCTCTGTGGGAGCTGTCTGATAAGCTGGTGTAGATATAGGTGCCATCTTGGGGTATAAGTATATGTAAAATTCCACCTCTCTGTGAGGAGTTAGACATGAAACATCATCAGGGAAGATATCTGCATACTGGTCCACCACAACATGATAGATCTAACTCTCCACATCAACAACTTTGTGGGTAAGGATTGCCAACTGATGAGTAATCGGCTCCATCCTCCTCCACGTAAGTCTATCATACACTGCAAAGGCTCTCTTCTTTCCGGTGAAGATAAACCTGGTCCCATCAATGCAGACACACCGCACTATGTGACTAATATAGTCAATCTGAGCATGGACCGTAGATAACCAGTCCATACCCTATATGATTTTGTAAGGCCTCAACGCTGATACTAGGAGATCTCAGTCGAAGATCTCTCCTCGTACAGTAATCTCGCACTGTAGATAGTAGTTCATACTCATCAAATCCGCTCCCGTAGAAGTCTCTAGTCATAAAGATTGATCCAGCAGCTCTGACAGAATCTTCGAGCTCCGAAAGAGTGCAGTGGAAATAAAATAATGACTGGCACCTATGTCTCTAAGTATTGCAGCTAAGGTGTAGTAGACATAGATCGTACCTTGTATTATCTATTAAATGCTTTGATCATAGGCCTCAGCTGCCTAGAGCTGAGTTCTCCCTTTTCCTCCAACTCCCTACGGTCGGGGTGGACCTCTTGGTGGTGGTGGTGGTAACATCTCAAATTTTATCCCATTGCAAGCAGCACAACCAGATCCTCTGACACGTCTGCCTACTCCCTACATACCTCCTCAATCGAACCTCTATCTCTTACTAGTCGGTTATTCAACCATCTATTGATAGTCTATATGGAAGGTCAGATAATCACGATCCATGTGACCCTACCCACAACATGCGTAACACTGCCCACTCCTGGCATGACTGGCTCTGCCTCGGGTGTCTCGCACAACCAACCATGAATCATACGGTCTTCCACCTTTAGGTATGTTCCTCTTGGACCTTTGTAACATCTTTCAACGTCCAGGTGTAGAAGACACTACTATGTGATGACTGGTGGTGGGTCTCACTACTGGTGATGGCTCAGCAAGGAAACTCTCCACTAAGATGGCTCTCTCTAACACCCCGGCCTACACTGGGATGCTAAAAGAAATATTCGAAGCTCTGATCTCCGGTATGAGTCCCTTATCAAAGGTTAAAGCCATGAAGAATGGGTCTCAAACCATATCAGTGGAGTAATGTGAGAGGTTAGTAAATCTCATTGAGTATGGATCCACATTCATGCTGCCCTGCTATAGATGAAGTAGCTTCTGAATGCACACTGTGCGAAGAGTAACTGGAACAAACTCTGCCTGAAATAGGCTCTCGAATTCTGCTCAGAGAAGCATCACCTCTTCGTGAAATTGGAGCATCATCCTCCACAATATTCCCAATAATACTAATAGAAGGCTAGAATAATGTTTCAACATGAGATTTTTTGTTGTCCCTACTAGTTGGAAGACTCTCACTGTGGCTTCCTGCCAATCCTCAACCGTCGGTGGGTCTGTCTCTCCCCTGAACCTGGGTGACCTCTGGCGCTGGAACGCGTGAAACACACACAAGAGATGTGCACCCTCTTCTATTAGGGCGGGTGACATCGGTGGCCCAACGGGTAATGGTACCGCTGGTGCCTCCGCTAGTGCCTCTATTGGAAGAGGGCCCCGCACTGAGGCCTCATCGCTTGGTTTTTTACGACCACTTTATGATTGATTCATCCCCTGGTCCAGAAGTCAAAAATGAAGTAAATAAAATAATAATTATAAAAAAAAATTAATCAAAAAATTGGAATTATATTTTTCATCCAATGATCAAAATACCCTTGATGCAAAAATCTGTTTAAAATCTAGAATTAGGCATTTTTTACCATTTTTCTCAAAACACTTCATAAATACAAAATTGATTCCTATAAGCTCAAATTTATTATTTAATATGATTAAAAAAATTAATTCATACAAAAAAATGTGTAAAATATTATCTCTATCAATTCCCCCACACTTAAACTATGCTTTTTCTCAAGCATAAAATCTCAACATGCAATTCAAAGGGCACCAATGTTACCAATATTCAAATTTCAATAAAATCAAACAATTATCAATGTCCAATAAAAATTTCAAGTTCCACAAAAAAATATCAATTTAATTTCCCATTTTTCAAAGAAACAATAAATTCATGCATTTTACTTTTCACATTTGAAAAATGATGGAGCTTCTCTTTTCATTCATTCATGCTTCTCAATTTATTATTATTAAAAATGCAAAATCATGATATACCTCTCCTTTGAATCTTTTATCTCACCCCTCGTGATACAATTAATAGTGGAGTTATTCCCATATCATTAGAACATGCTCCTTATCCATAGGCATGTAATTGGACTACTTTTTACCCTTTGTAAAGATAAAACACACATAAAATCATGAGGACTTGAAATAAAGGTTCAAATGACTCTATGGATTAGGTTTGGTGAGTAAATGATTGAAATAATTTATGTCCAGAAGTAGGAGGTTTACTCTTAGTACGGTTCATGATTAATCAAGTGAAAATAGAGGAGGAACCTCACTCAAATATCTTTGATAATGTGAAACACAACACCACCCCCCTTTTAATGATATGGTACATGAGTAAATAAATCATTACAAAGAATGATATCATCAAAGATCTACATCTTTTTAAATAATATCCATAGAGGCACAACCTAATTTATCTCTCAATTTTTTTTAATTTTTTTTGAAAAGCTCTAGAAAGGTAGAACTTTACTTTTTCCTTTTTAAGGAGAACCGGATGAAATGAAAAAAACATATTAGAATGATTACTCATGCACAATTTTCTAATAATAAATTTCCCAAAATGATAACACACACCTCACACCACCCAAAAAAATTATACACATCCCAATGAACACACACGAAAGGTCCTTCCCCCAAACTCATACTTGAATAATCCATGAAAAAATAATAAAAGAGTGGGAAGGTATGGAAAAATAGGCTTTTAATGTGTCTTAAACCTATAAGGAAATTCATGGATTCTATGGGAAAATGATGGTTAAATGTAAGGGTGGGTCTCAGTTAAATACAGGGCTAGCCAATGTAGTGCCTCAATCATTTTAAATGTGTTTTTGTACATTCATATCTTTGATAAGTTTCAATACAAGTTCTGGTAGGTGGCATGTCCCAATATCACTCGAGAAATATGCTCAAGGTAAAATAGGAAATATTTGGTCTAGAAATCCTCTCGATAATGGGAATATATCATTGGAAAATTAATCATGGAATTACTAATAATAAAAAATCAATTCACATGAACTTTTGAAATTCAAAGCATAAAAGATGGTAGGGAAATTTCATTTACATAAATCGGTTAATTCCTTCAAATCACGAGTCATCATTTCAATATCTATGCTTCATATTCAAAAATTCAATTATATATTTCAATCATTTAATCATTTAAAAATTTAAATCTAAAACATTGAATCACTGGGTTCCTAAAAAATTCATGTCTCCTATATTAGTTGAGTAAAACATGAATTCAAGTATGGGCATGTAATTTTATCTTTAAATATCAAAACAAGTTTTAGACCAAAAAATGTAAGGAGTTTAAAAGTTTAGACATTAAAAGTAAACTCACTTTTGAAATAAGGATTTAGTTTTCTTATTTTATTTAAGGCTTCCTTTTCCCATATATGAACCTACAAAAGATAATTAATTACTAAATAACAATGATCATTTCATTTAAGCTCAAAAAGATAAGGAGGATTGGGCCACATGCTAGACTAATCTAAGAAATTAATTTGAAATATAAAAATAATGTAATTATAATTCTCAGTATGATCCCCCAACTGGGCCCTGAATTTTTACTACCTCCCGAGGGAAGTACCATCTATTATCCAAAATCATAGGGTGGATGAGGCTTATTTGATATGAACCTCCACATGTGGCTTTTCCCATCATCCACGTATGTGTTCTTATTAAGGAGGAATCCATTGATAGAGTACACCAAATCCCCCCCCCCACCCCCTTCGCATTGTGGTACAACTTACATGGATGGGGTTGGATGAGGTATACAACCCCCTCCTTTTCTTTGCTACTTGTGCAACATCTCCCTCTCCTTCCAGTGGATGCTTTAGATGTGAAGTAGTATGTGTCTCTGGTTCTTTAGGTAGAGACGCTGGTTTAACTTCATGGGCCTCCTCTAGTAGATGTTCGATGTATTCTGGGAGCTCCAAGTGTGCCTCAACAGGTGCATCTTCTTTTTCCTCATCATCCTCTAGGGAATAATAAGAGTTAGTCGATTCTGAAAATTAAAAATAGGTGGGAGTTATACTAAAAGTTGTTTCAATAAAATCAAATGAGTTTCAGTTCAATATTGTGTCATATCCCTAAGTGGGTTTGCATGAATCATTTATTTGGTGTAAAGTGACTCTTGGAGTTTATTATCAACAGATAGAGGTAGGTAGCCGGGATCCTCCACCTCATGTTTGGCCTCTACTTCTTGGATGTCTTCGGTGACAACTGGGGGCACTTCTTTCTGGGCCTTGAATCGTTGCAAGTCAATTTTGAGTTCTTCGATCATCCTCATCAAAACATATGGTGGCATCTATGTCTCTAGGACTTTTGGAAACTATTTGAACATTATCATAATAGAGTCCCCCCTTCATTGGACTTCCTCCTCGGTATAATCTATTTCTTGTTCTTTCACAAGTGAGTAATCATTCCCAGAATTAGAAAGATCTTCATTAAAAACATCATGGGAAAAAAAATAAAAAAATATTTTTTTCAATAAAGAATAAAAAATATTTACAAAAATATGAATTTTGAAATAGTGATCTAAATAACTACATAGCTTTCTGGCAACGACGCTAGTTTTTACGCACACCTGTCGTAGGGAATGGCAAAGGAAAATTTATATTCCTAATGTAGCATAGTGGCTGACCAAGGTCATCTAACTTGAAAAGAATTTGTAGTCAGTTCAATCACTGATTCTAGTTCACCTATACTAATTCTTTTTTTTATAATTTACTAAAAATTATGGTTTTATTGGTTTTGGAAAATATTGAAATTAGAATAATGAAATGAAAATTTTAAATCCAAATGTAGATGAAGATGCAGACAGAATGAAATTATAGAAGAAAAGTCTTGGTCATTGTGTTGGATAAAAAAGGTTCATTCATTATTTATTTTTTTAAAAAAATTATTTGATAATTCAGTTAGTGAAACCTCATTAATTAATTAATTTCTTTTTTTTTTGGAGTGTGTGATTTTAGCATGCGTCCAACACAACAAACCACACATCCTCCAATAGTCAACTAGGATAACACCTCAACCAAGAATGTTGTTTCAAAATGACGTGGATCCACCATATTCCTTTTCATCCCTTATGGAAATCCAAAATCCACTGTATGAAGGGTTTTCTTAAGATATGGGAGGAAAAATAATGAATCAATTGAAAGTAATGGATTTTAAAATAGTGTAATTGTGGACGACCGCTGCACCCGTGCAATACTCTTCCATCCACCACAAAAAAAAATTAAAACATATTAAATTAATGTGAAATAATAATGAACACCATGAGTCCTCCCCAGGTCCAAGCCTTGAGTAATTCACTTTCTATATTGAAGTGTGTAGAGATCACTATGGAAATATGGAAGAGAGAAAATGGGATTTAGATTGGAAGAGAAAATGGGAAACACATTAATATAAAAACAGTAAATGCATTAAAATGAAAATGAAAAATAAATTTAAAATTAAATGAAAAATGAAAAATATAAATGGACATTTTCCTCCTCTCCTTGGTGTGTCTAATGGTTTTGGGAATGATTGGAATGAATTGAGAGGTAGGAGATCTTCTCCTTTAATAGGAAGATATCTGTCCGTTAGAAGGTTTTGAATTGTTAACCCATTAATCGGCCGAATAACGCGTGGACCCCTTATTCAAATTTGTTAATAAATATGTTGGTCGTCCACCCTCTAAATTTCAGCTCTTTTGGAAACATGATGAATGAGTGAGTAATTTTTAATTGGAGGTTTCTGTTTCTGGATGCAGCTTCAAGGAAGCTTCCTCCAAATATATAACATTTCATAGTAGCTTTAATGACTTCAAAAATCCACAAAAGTTTTTTGTAATCTGTATCTATGTGTACTTCTTGTATCCTAGGTAGAAACACCTCAATCTGATGTGGGAAGGCCGAGTTGTGGTTTTGTTATGGTGGTGGGGTTCACGCCGTCTTCCCAGGAAAATCATAAATTTCCCTGATTTGTTACGGCCTTTTGAAAAACGATTCATCCCCTGGTCCAGAAGATAAAAATGAAGGAAATAAAATAATTATTCTAAAAAAAATTAATCTCCAAATTTGGAATTATATTTTTCAATAAATTTCTAAAATACCATCGACACAAAAATCTGTCTAAAATCCCAAATTAGGTGTTTTTCACAATTTGGCTCAAAACACATCAAAAATACAAAATTGATTCATATAAGCTCAAATTGATTATTTGGGATGATTAAAAAAATTTAAATGCATACATAAACTATGAAAAATATTATCTCTATCATCCCCACCTCTCAACATCCACATGGGAGTTTCAATGAAAATAAAATGTTACACAATTTTATTTTATTCTATTTTTTAATGAAAACCCCAAATTCTATCTTTCACCCTTGAACTACTGCGGACGTGGTGAAGGTCCCCTTAAGTGAATACCGGTTCTGTGAGTTCCACTATGTCCTCATATTTCAATTCCGAGCAATTTCTCAAAAGTTACAAAAACCCGCTCGAACGTTAACTGAACATACCTGAAAAAAGTTTAGAAATTCATTCTGGGCACACCCGGCCTCAGAATCATGCGCTGTCAGTTTTCACGGACTTATAAAAATCTCATATATTTAAAATAAATTACATGAAATTTATGGGTCTTTAAATTTAATTATAAATGGTGTTATTAATTAATTCTAATATATGTATGGAAAATTTGATGAAAATGATTTGTAGAAAAATGTTTTTTGTATGAAACAAATTAATTTTACACCAAAATAATCATTATAATTTATCCTCATGAAATTTATTGGATTATTAATAAAATATTATATTTATATTAGATTAAAACTAAACCAAAAATTAATGTAACCTTTTTCATAATTAATTAAATACCAAGAACCAAAAATTTGTTTTTATTATAATAAAATACCCTTTTGGATCCAGAACATTAACCGTTGCTTTTTAAGTCAAAAAAAATATTTATTTCAATCCTAAAATATATATTTTCTTATAAAATAAGTTTCCATAAGAATTTAAATAATAATTATATCATGGTCATGTTTTAAAAGTTATATTATTGATAAAAATGATATTTTTTACAATACACCTACAAATCAACTTTTTATAAAAATATAAAAAAATATCAAGAAGAAAATTTTGACATGATTAATAGAAAATTATATTCATTTTATAAAAAAATAATTCTAAAAGATATGATAATTAATTATAATATAGTGACACCTAATGTGGGAAAATATTTTTTATATAAATAAAATACATTCATGAATAAAATGAGTCAAAATGATTAATACTTAAAATAATATTTACAAAATTATAAATTATTTATTTATATCATCCTAACTTCTACTTAGAACCCCTTCATGACCTCCACGTAATGTATAATTGTATGATATTAAAAAGTGGAAGTAGTAAGTGGTGATTCGTCTAGAATAGATCCTATAGTGATTTTCATGAGATTAAACTACCCTTACATGTTACTTCACCCAAGGCATACTTATGGAATTTTTTTCATGGGATTGTTCTATGGGAAACCTTATTGATGTCACATACTTTACCAAATTGAAAAAATTAGCCTCATAAGGATGAAGGGTACTTCTTGATTCTTTTGATATTTATTTTATAATTTTTTTATATCAATATATATCCTTTAATTCAATTACTATATTTTAACATCCATATTCAATAATTATAAAAACTATGACGATTATTTTTATTTTGAAAATATTTTTTTTATATGTACCAAAATTGTGGGTTGTAACATTATACCTCCATTAAAAATAATTTCATACTTGAAAATTAATTACTTGGATTAAAGTAAGCGAGGGTTCTTTTTTCACAATATCCCTTCGATACTAGATATCCATTAGTTGTTCCTCATAAGAGAGATAATATTCAAATTTTATTGGTTCTATGTTTATTACATGTGAGCTATCTATTATGTATTTTCTCAAAACTGATTTTTTGATAACATCATGTATTTAATGTTGGTTTGGTAAAACATCGAGCTATAATCTACTATCAATATATGTTTGATAATCCTGAAGGGATTGATGTTTCTAGGGCTTACCTTCCCATTATTTTCTAACCTCATAATAATTTCCACGGTGATATTCAAAGTAATACTTTATCACCAAATTTAAACTAAAAATATTAATGATTATTATCAGTTCAGAGTTTTAATCTACATTTGGTTTCTTTAATATGTGTTTTAATAGTTTTAATATTTTCTACCATTTTATAGACAATATCAGGTCCTAAAAATGCACTTTCTATCACTTTATCCTAGTATATTGATGTTCTATATAACATATCATATAAACCATCATATAGTTCCATTTAAATGCTTGAGTGGAAACTTTTATTCTTAGATAACTCGACCAAAGGAAGATGTTGATTCCAACTTCCTTTAAAATCCAATGACTAAGATCTTATCATATCTTCCAATGTCGAAATGGTATTTCAGATTGAACATTAGTTTTAGGATGATATATCATAATAAAACTAAACTCTATATCTAATTCATGTTAAATATTCTTCCATAATTTTGATGTGAACCTTGGATATCATTCAGATGCAATTGAATAATGTGATCCATGCAGCCTTTCCACTTCCTTTAAGTATAAATTGTATAGTTGATAGTGTGAAAAATATTTTTTGATAGAAATAACGTGTGATGAAATTGTTAGTCAATCCATCACAACACGAATTGAATTTTTACCTTTAGGAGTCCAAGGAATATAGATGATGAAATCCAATGTGATTTTTTCCCATTTACATACTCGTAGAGGTCATTATTTCATTATCCAGTTGGATTTTTCATTTTTCACTTTTACTTTATAACATACTTGAAATTAAGGTACATGATCCATAATCTCACATTTCATGTTTTCCCTATGGAATTGTTTCTTAAGATATTAATACATTTATGTTATTCATGGTTGAATAGATTAGGATGAACTATGTGCATCATCTAGAGGCTCCACCTTCCATATTGATTATTAATGGACGCAAATTCATTTTCCAAATCATACAACCATTCCATCATCAAAGTTAAAATTCAGGATACTTCAAACCTTCTTCTATAGTTTAACATTATATTTTTTCATCCTTTTTCTTTACTTATATAGATGGTTTAGAATCATTAGTTAAATTTAAAATTTCATCCATTTATGACTTGTGTGTCCATCCTTCGAATATCTATGAGTATTAGATGGATTCCAATCCTTTTAATGGATAAGATAATGTGATATTTTTTTCTCAGATCATCATCCACCTATTGAAGTTTCCCCAGATGCTAATCTATTGGTAATTCATAATATTTTATCAATTACAACCTTCTCCTTTAGTGCATGCTTAATTCTATCAATGTGAATATATACATTAAACTCTTATGTTTAGTATATATATCACAAAATTCTACATTGAGAAAATATCATCAAACCTTTAATGTAAATATGAAGTTTTGTAGATCCAAATCATGAATTTGGTCATTTTTTTCATGGGTATTTAATTTATGTGATGCATAAAAAAATACATTCTCATTAAATTTATAGACACATCACAAGGCCTTCTTTAATGAATCCCTATATATGGAAAATTATTCACTACTATAGGGTAATATAAGTATAGGTCTAGTGAATAACCTATTATATGGCCCCTTTAAGTTTTATTTAAATTCTTTTATCCAAATAAACCTTTATCTTTTCAAATTTAACATGGTTATAGGAGTTTACAATCATAAAAAAACTCTCAAAAAGGATCAATAGTGTAACACCCGAGACTTTTATGTGAAATATTTTGTTTTTATGTTATATAAATCATCAAAGGAATCTTTCACTAACACTGGCTTGGCTTGATTTACACGCAACCGCGGCCTTCCTCGATAGCTTGTGTCGTACGCAATACCAAGTTTCACTAAACAATGATATGCTATTAAAATATTATTAAAACTAGCTGTTATGAATAGTAATAACAACTTTTTGAAATTTTATAAATTTTATTTTCCAAAATGGACTTCATTTTTGGATTCGGAATATCGAAATTAGCCTAGGGTGAAATTTTGGTATTTTTCTGAAAACTTTCAATTTTTGATGAATAGTGAAACCACTAAGTGGTAGCTAAAAAACTAAATTTTTCATAAAACTTAATTTTACCACTTCTATGAGTGGAATTTCGAAAATCCGAGAGACACGGTTGATGTCAATAAGTAAAATGTGGTTCAATGAGATGAAAATAATTTTTTGGTGAATAGTAACTTTTTACTTTTATTTACCACGGTTAAAAGTAAATAGGGTAATTAAGGGTTAAAATGACATTATTATTACCCTAATACATGTCCTAATTCTATTGGACAAGTGTAATTAGACCAAAAACAACCTTAGGAATAAAATATGACCATTTAGGCCCACTTGGATTAGATTAGGACATTTATTAATAATTTATTTAAAGAAGCGTTAAAATAGTTAAAATCAATGTTTAATAAGTAAATCATTTTTAATATGGGTTATAAATAAGATAAATTCGACTATAAATTTTCATTATAAAGATACAAAGATTTCCTACATAATGGTATTTTAGTTTTAATTTTTATACATTAAATAATTTAATTTATTTATGACAAAATGATGATGCAGTAATTATCTTATTAATGAAATATTAACATAATTGATGTTATAAATACCCAAATAAATGTAATTTGATACTTTTTATGAATTACAATAATTTTATAGGTCAGTATTACATGTTATTATTGATTTAATTAACTTGGTTTGAACTAATAATTCTGTTATGATTTTCACAAACATCAATTACTAAATTAGTGTCAAAATTGACATAAAATCGTTTTTAAAACAAATATTCAATTACTAATTGTTATTTTATTCATAAAAATCTAAGGTTCGGCCAAATGACTTAGATAAGGATATATATATTAATAATAAACATCTTGGGGTTCTTTTGTCTTGATATGGTATGTTTATTAACCTTATGGTGTAAAAAACAAGAAGACACGGTAAAAGTTAAATTATCTAACTTAAAGATAAATCTAAATGATAAGGTTAAAATTGATACCTAAACTTGTCTAAATTCTATTGTATGGGAGGATTTAGACCCCTACCCACCTTTGTTTATAAATATATCAATTTGGAGCTATTAAAAACCGAATTTTACATTATAATAAAATAATATTTTTAGTTATTCCAAAGGTGCCCCTCTCCTCCCTTATAAAAGGGAACCTCCTCCCCCTCTTCCTCACACCACTTTTAGCCTTAAATCTCGGCCAACCCCTGCCAATTTGTTCT
The DNA here is from genome assembly GCA_963277665.1 of Viscum album. Taxonomy (NCBI): domain Eukaryota; kingdom Viridiplantae; phylum Streptophyta; class Magnoliopsida; order Santalales; family Viscaceae; genus Viscum; species Viscum album. Next base: position 248,651 of record CAUJRU010000299.1, on the reverse strand, counting down.
CTCCACTTCCCTAGAAACATCCTAGAGGTTCTTGTCTTCTTCAAAGACCTATTTTAGTGCCCTAAAATGAGGTCTCAAAGAAGCACTTCAAAAAAGAGGTAATGTCCGTTACCGATTCTTTCATCTTTATTTCTTCTTCCACTTATTCTTATTTAGTTGATTCATTATGAAGTAATAACATCAGTATCAATCACATAATGATATGTTATTATAAGTATTAAACAACCTTATTTCACTATCTATCCATCCTACGGAAAAAGAAATCACCGCGTGTGCGTACGTACGGAATACCGTCTCTACGCCGTGGTGTAATCTATTTTCCCCCACCACCTTACTTGGATGGGTATAATGGTGTAAATAATGACTATATATGACTATTATAAAGTGATATTGATTCTGAAATAGTATACATACACTCCAATACAATTCCACGATCATAGGAACGATATCATCACTCGTGCCTACGTACGGAATGTCGTCTCCACGATGTGATGCGACTCGTTCTACATGATCTTCATTTCATAATGATTATAAAAATTAATTGAATGAATGAATATGATATATATTGCACTAATACCATTCTGTAAATGAGGTATCTGTAACCTAAAGAGAATAATAAGAATTTATTCGACAAAACACGCATAAGAACAAAAAGTAATAAACAACGGAATAACAAGTAGTAATGAAATATTACTAATAAGAAGCTAAGAATATAACCATATATGATATCATAACAATAAGTATGATTCTGTAATAATTAAATAACATTATTTAAATCATTATACAGGAGGTTCGGACACTTACGAAGCAAATCGGACCTAAGGTAAGGGAAAATATCACAATCTCATTTTTATCCGAGATTGTTTATACGTTGGTATTTACTGGGGTGTATTTTATCATCCACATTCATGTTTCCTCAATATGTAATGTTATTTCAATCCACGTACAATTTTTTAAATCCAATTTTACCCTTTGGTGAGTTTTTAGTAAAAGATATGAAAGGAATCTTTTGTCTTTTTTCGTACGAGGTACTTTTTTGACTTTTCCGACAAAAGTACGAGAAGAATGTTTTTTTAACTTATACGGCATGGATGGATTTTTAAAAAATTATTTCCAAGAATCTTCCTTTAAATGTTTTCAAGTTTATTTTTAATCAACTTCTTTTATTTTATAATTGTATGACATATTAAGAAAGGAAAAGTGTTTTTGAAATAGAAAGGATATTTTCCCCAAGAATGGAGTTCAAGTGTTTTATCAAATAATTTTCCATATAAGATAATAAAGGGTTCTATTTTTATCCCTATTATTACATTGATTTGATTATGTTGTGATGGGATTATTTATATGAATTCCTTTATCTTATAAGAATTGTTTTATGATGTCATGATGTTTGAGATTCCCATTTTTTATTACATGGGTTATGCAATGATGTATGCTTTATGATTTTGTGGCACACATAAGAATGGTATCATTATGAGATGGGTGGGACCTATATCTCCCTCCAATGCATTGGGTAAATATTTTATATCTCATGAGATAGACATGGCTAGAACGGTAGGTTATACCGGTTCAGTGAAACAGGACTGAAACAAGGAGTGAACTCGGTTCAGAAATGGACTTTTTCCACTAAGATAGTCTTGTCAATGAGTTTTGACTAATAAGAAATGATTCTCTATGATTATTTGTGTATGCCACAAAGTTTCATGTTTTATGTTATGATTATTGGGATTCGATTTTACTACTATGATTTATCCCATGTTATGAAATTATGCTCTCTTTTGGAGGTTAAGATTTCCAAAAGTTATGTTCTTATGAATATGATGTGATTGATATTTCTTTTGTTTACCCTTACTGAGCATTTGAGCTCACCCTTTTATATGTTCTCATTCCCCAGGCCAGGAAGAAGGTTATTACGTATGATATGCCAAAAGGGACTATAGATATGATGAAATAAATGGGAGACAGTGTAGACGCTTTATGAACCAGTTGTTTATGTTTCCCAATTTCTAAAGACACTATAACTATAAGGTCCTTTCGTGGTTTTGTTATATGTTGTAATAAGTATGCTTCAATTTTGAAGTATTAACAATGTATGTAAAGTATGGGTCGTTATAGTTAGTATCAATGGAAAGGTATAGTCAACCTTTGGAAACTAGGATGTGAAATCCTTAGTAAGAACCCTAAGGATAATTCTAAGCATACAACACAATCTTAGTGTTTAGAAATGGCCATGAATAACTTAGGATATGACCTTAAGTGTGAAATTTTATTCTTTATTATGTGGTCTTCCTATTATAATTAGTGTTGCTCACACTATTCTTCTTGGTTTTAGTCAATGGCTGGAACCCGAAGGAACCGTGTTAATGCGGAATGCAACGAGCAATGAAATGATTGTCCCCCTGAGCAACCAAACTTTATGGGAGATTGAATGCAAAATCTTGTAGCCATGCTCACACAACTTTCTCAAGCTATGAATCATGCAGGACTTCCAAACGAGCAAAGGAAGGAGCAACATTCTGTTGAGTCCTTCATGAGACAGCGTCCACCTTCATTTAGCGGGTCTACTGATCCATTAGTTGCTGAACAATGGATTAGTACTACTGAAAAGATATTTTCAGTTCTTCAATGTTCTGAGAATGATAAATTAATCTTAGCTGTGTATCGTTTGGAAGGTGATGTTGATCAATGGTGGAATCTTATTAAGAATATGAGGAAAAGGGATGAAATTGAGTCCATGGAATGGGACAAGTTCAAGAACTCATTTTTCAATAAGTACTTCCCTCGTATTCTCCGAACAAATATGTAGAAAGAGTTTCTTGAACTGAATCAAAAGGATGATGAATCTGTTGGTACCTATGAAGCAAATTTTACAAGACTTTCAAGGCACACTTCTGGTATTATTATCCAACCTGAGAGTAAGATCGATCGATTCTTTAGTGGCTTAAAACCAAGTCTTCGAAGGGCGTTATCCATAAGGGACTTCAATAGCTACGAGGAAATTGTTCGATGTGCTCTCAAAGTCGAGATGGAGATTGGAGTAACCCATCCGTCATATGGGTTTGATAAGAAGAGGAAAATGGAATTCAAAAGAAAATCTAAAGAGCACACTGAAAAGAAGATGAGATTTCCCTTATGCTCAATGTGTGGAAAGAAACATGGAGGGAGTTATCTTAAAGGGACAAGTAAATGTTTAAAATGTGGAAAGTAAGGTCATCGGGCATTTGAATGTCGTGATGATGGGAAGAAGATGTCTAATGATGAAAAAAAAGGAAGGGATACACAGAATGAACCTAATACACTTCAATGTTTCAAGTGCAAGGAGATGGGGCATTATGGCAATAAATGCCCTAATCCAAGGGTTGATGATAATGGTCGACGTCAACAAACTCTTAAGGCTAAATACAAAGGAAAGTCACATGAAATTTCTATCAGTGATGTGGAGTACAATAACGATGTGGTGAAAGGTACACTTACCATCCACTCTAAAGTAGAAAATGTTTTATTTGATTCTGGATCCACCCACTCTTTCATTTATGAAGAATTTTCTAAGGGTATCACCGTATTACCTCAACAATTAGATGTTGAGTTAGATGTGACAACACCTAATGGCACAATAGTCTCATCAAAAGTTTATAATTCTTCTCTGATCGAAGTTTGTGGGAATGTGATTCCTGCAAATATTTTGATCCTTCCAATAGTGGAATTTGATGTGATTCTTGGCATGGATTGGCATTCTTTATATGGAGCTCATATAAATTGCCAAAGAATCGAAGTCACATTTCATATTCCAGATCAATCTATGATCGTCTATCAATGCAAGGATGAACATAACCTTCCAGTGGAAATTCCTTCTACCTTATGGGTCTTGATTCCACTAAATGAAGTTTATTTATCTCAAATGGTTGGTGAGAAACTCATTATTAAGAATATGCCCATTGTACGGGAGTTTGATGATGTCTTTCCGGAGGAATTACCGGGTCTTACACCAAATCGTGAAGTTGAGTTTTCAATAGAACTCGTATCGGGTGCTTTGCCTATTTCAAAGACACCTTATAGAATGGCCCCAATTGAGTTGCAGGAATTGATGAAGCAACTCCAAGAGAATCTTGATAAGGGGTTCATATGACCTAGTGTGTCACCTTGGGGAGCACCTGTTCTGTTTGTTAAGAAGAAAGATGGATCAATGAGATTCTGCATTGATTATCGAGAACTTAACAAGATCACTATCAAGAACAAATATCCTCTCCCACCCATTAATGACTTATTTGACCAACTACGCGGAACTCAATACTTTTCCAAGATTGATCTTCGTTTAGGGTATCATCAATTAAGGGTCAAAAGGGAGGATATACCAAAGACAGATTTCTGTACAAGGTATGGACACAATGAATTTATAGTGATGTTGTTTGGTCTTACTAATGCCCCTGCTATCTTCATGGATCTGATGAATAGAGTCTTTAGAGACTATCTTGATCAGTTTTTGGTAGTCTTTATAGACGATATTCTAGTATATTCAAAGAGTAAGGAAGAACATGAAGATCACTTGAGAATTATATTGAAGACCCTATGAAACGAGAAGCTTTATGCCAAATTTACCAAGTGTGAATTTTGGCTTCAAAAAGTTGCATTTCTGGGACACATAATCTCAAAAGAGGGGATATCTGTGGATCCAGCAAACCAGAGGTTATCGAAAGATGGTTGAGACCAACAATAGTAACTGAGATCCGAAGTTTTCTTGGTTTGGCTGGATATTATCGACGTTTTGTGAAAGATTTTTCACGATTACCTAATCCACTCAACAAGTTGACTCGGAAAGGAGTTAAGTTTGTTTGGACGGAAGAATGTGAAGAGAATTTCAAGGAGTTGAAAAGAAGGTTATCATGTGCACCTGTGCTCACACTGCCTTATAGTGGAGAAAGGTTTGTGATCTATAGTGATTCATCCAAGAAGGGATTGGGGTGTGTTCTCATGAAAAATGATATGGTGATAGCTTATGCCTCACGATAGTTGAAAATCCATGAGCAAAATTACCCAACACTTGATTTGGAGTTAGCTGCAGTAATATTTGCATTAAATATTTGGATTTATTATCTTTATGGAGAAAGGTGTGACATTTATACTGATCATAAAAGTTTAAAGTATATTTTCACAGAAAAGGAGCAGAATATGCGACAAAGAAGATGTTTGGAGCTGATTAAGGATTATCACTGCTCAATCCATTACCACCCTAGGAAAGCAAACAAGGTGGAAGATGCATTAAGTCGACAAGACCATGCCAGTTTATCCATGATGAGGATCACAAAAGATCCAATATTTATGTATTTACAAAGGATGGATCTTGGAATTATAATGGATGGGGGAAAATCTTATCTTTCTCAAATGAATGTTCAACCATCTATACATGTGAAGATAAAAGAGGCACAGAAAGAAGATGTCGAGTTACAAAAGAAGGTGAGAAATGTTCCTGAATTCAACCTTAATTGTGATTGGATAATAAAGTTCAGGAATCGGGTTTGTGTTCCTCCCATCCCGGAATTAAAGAAGAAACTGCTGGATAAGGCTCATAGTTATTCATTCTCTAGTCATCCTGGAAGCACGAATATGTATAGGGACGTGAAAGAGTACATCTGGTGGGATGGCATGAAAAGAGATGTTGCTGAATATGTCTCTCGATGCTTGGTTTGTCAGCACGTTAAAGCTGAGAGACAAAAGTCTAAGGGGATGTTACAACCATTACCCATACCTGAATGGAAATGGGAAAAAATCACTATGGACTTTGTCATAGGACTTCCTAAAACATCCAAAGGAAATAATGCTATCTGGGTCATAGTTGATTGTCTTACAAAGTCTGCACACTTCATTGCTATTAGAGAGGATTTCTCTCTGGATCAGCTTGCCACGATATATGTAAAGGAAGTGGTAAGATTGCATGGAGTACCACTTTCTATTATATCTGATCGGGATCCGAGGTTTACCTCAAAGTTCTGGCGAAGTCTTCAGCATACTCTGGATATAGAGTTGAGTTTCAGCACTGCTTATCATCCTCAGATAGACGGTCAGTCTGAGAGAACAATTCAAACTCTAGAAGATATGTTGAGAGCTTGCTCTATGGATTTGAAAGGTGGTTGGGATCAACACCTCCCTTTGGTGGAATTTTCTTATAATAATAGCTTTCACTCTAGTATTCAGATTGCTCCTTATGAAGCTCTCTATGGAAATAAATGCAGGACTCCAACTTGCTGGGATGAAGTTGGGGAAAGAAAGCTATTAGGACCTGATCTCGTTGATGAAATGGTAGAAAAGGTCAGATCTATTCAACAACACATAAGAGTAGCTCAGAGTCGACAGAAAAGTTATGCCAACAACCGAAGAAAATACCTAGAGTTTGAAGTGGGTGATAAAGTGTTCTTACGAATATCTCCCTGGGAGAGGGTCATGAGATTTGGAAAGAATGGGAAGTTGAGACCTAGATATATCGGTCCTTTCGAAATACTGAATCATGTTGGGAAGGTAGCTTACCGATTGGCGCTTCCACCGAATCTCTCTCATGTTCACGATGTGTTCCATGTATCTCTCCTGAGAAAGTACATACCTGATCCTTCACATGTACTTTGCTCAAAAGTTGTACCGCTGGAGCAAGACCTTTCTTATGAAGAACAGCCGATAGAGATTCTGGATCGTAGCGAAAAAGTCCTACGAAGAAAGACCACTTGATTGGTGAAAGTTTTATGGAGGAACCACCAATTAGAAAAAGCTACATGGGAGCTTGAGGGTATGATGAGGGAGAGGTATCCTCATCTGTTTGTTACAAAGTGACGAATTTCGAGGGTGAAATTCATTTTAAGGGTGGTAGAATGTAACACCCGAGACTTTGATGTGAAATATTTTGTTTTTATGTTATATAAATCATCAAAATAATCTTTCACTAACACTGTCTTGGATTTCTTTACACGCAACCGTGGCCTTCCTCGATAGCTTGCATCATACGCAATACCGAGTTTCACTAAACAATGATATGCTATTAAAATATTATTAAAACTAACTGTTATGAATAGTAATATCCACTTTTTGAAATTTTATAAATTTTATTTTTCAAAATGGACTTCATTTTTGGATTCGGAATATCGAAATTAGCCTAGGGTGAAATTTTGGTATTTTTCTGAAAAATTTCAATTTTTGATGAATAGTGAAACCACTAAGTGGTAGTTAAAAAATTGAATTTTTAATAAAACTTAATTTTACAGCTTCTGTGAGTGGAATTTTGAAAATCCGAGAGACACAGTTGATGTCAGTAAGTAAAATGTGGTTCAATGAGATGAAAATAATTTTTTTGGTGAATAGTAACTTTTTTACTTTTATTTACCACGGTTAAAAGTAAATAGATTAATTAAGGGTAAAAATGATATTATTATTACCCTAACACATGTCCTAATTCTATTGGAAAAGTTTAATTCGACCAAAACAACTTTAGGAATAAAATATGACCATTTAGGCCCATTTGGATTAGATTAGGACATTTATTATTAATTTATTTAAAGAAGGGTTAAAATAGTTAAAATCAATGTTTAATAAGTAAATAATTTTTAATATGGGGTTATGCATAAGATAAATTCGACTATAAATATTCATTATAAATCTAAAAATATTTCCTACATAATGGTATTTTATTTGTAATTTTTCGACATTAAATAATTTAATTTATTTATGACACAATGATGATGCAGTAATTATCTTATTAATGAAATATTGACATAATTGATGTTATAAATACCCAAATAAATAAAATTTGAGACTTTTTATGAATTACACTAATTTTATAGGTTAATATGACATATTATTTATTTAAGTAACTTGGTTCGAACTAATAATTCTGTTATGATTTTCACAAAAATCATTTACTAAATAGTGTCAAAATTGACATAAAATAGTTTTTAAAACAAATATTATATTACTAATTGTTATTTTATTCCTAAAAATCTATGGTTTGCACAAATGACTTAGATAAGGTTATATATATTAATAATAAACAACTTGGGATTATTTTTTCTTGATATGGTAAGTTTATTAACCTTATATTGTAAGAAAACAAGAAGACACGGTAAAAGTTAAATTATCTAACTTAAAGTTAAATCTAAATGATAAGGTTAAAATTGAAACCTAAACAAGTCTAAATTATATTGTATGAGAGTATTTCTACCCTTACCCACCTTAGCTTCGAAATATATCAATTTGGAGCTATTAAAAACCGAATTTGACTTTTTGATAAAATAATATTATTAGTTATTCCAAAGGTGCCCCTCTCCTCCCTTATAAAAGGGCACCTCCTCCCCCTCTTCCTCACACCACTTTGAGACTTCAAGCTCGGCCAACCCCGGCCAATTTCTCCTCTCCACTTCCCAAGAAACATCCTAGAGGTTCTAGTCTTTTTCAAAGACCTATTTTACTGCCCTAAAAGGAGGTCTCAAAGAAGCACTTCAAAGAAGAGGTAATGTCTGTTACCGATTCATTCATCTTTATTTCTTCTTCCACTAATTCTTCTTTAGTTTTTTCATTATAAAGTAATAACATCAGTATAAATCACATACTTCTATGTTATTATAAGTATTAAACAACCCTATTTCACCATCTATCCATCCGACGGAAAAAGAAATCACCTTGCGTGCGTACGTACGGAATACCATCTCCACGCCATTGTATAATCTATTTCCCACCACCACCATACATGGATGGGTATAATGGTGTAAATAATGACTATATATGACTATTATAAAGTGATATTGATTCTGAAATAGTATACATACACTCCAATACAATTCCACGGTCATAGGAACGATATCATCACCCGTGCGTACGTACGGGATACCGTCTCCACGATGTGATGTGACTCGTTCTACATGATCTTCATTTCATAATGATTATATAAATGAATTGAATTAATGAATATGATATATATTACACTAATACCATTCTGGAAATGAGTTATCTAAAACCTAAAGAGAAGAATAAGAATTTATTCGACAAAACACGCATAAGAACAAAAAGTAATAAACACCCGAATAACAAGTAGTAATGAAATATTACTAATAAGAAGCTAAGAATATAACCATATATGATATCATAACAGTAAGTATGATTCTGTAATAATTCAATAACATTATTTAAATCATTATACAGGAGGTTCGGACACTTACGAAGCAAATCGGACCTAAGGTAAGGGAAAATATCACAATCTCATTTTTATCCAAGATTGTTTATACTTTGGTATTTACTAGGGTGTATTTTATCTTCCACATCCATGTTTCCTCAATATGTAATGTTATTTACATCCACCTAAAATTGTTTAAATACAATTTTACCCTTTGGTGAGTTTTTAGTAAAAGATATGAAAGGAATCTTTTGTCATTTTTCGTACGAGGTACTTTTTTGACTTTTCCGATAAAATTACAAGAAGAATGTATTTTTAACTTATACAGCATGAATGTATTTTTAAAACATTATTTCCAAAAATCTTACTTTACAAGTTTTCAAGTTTATTTTTAATCAACTTATTTTAGTTTATAATTGTATGACATATTAAGAAAGGAAAAGTGTTTTGGAAATAGAAAGGATATTTTCTTCAAGAATGGAGTTCAAGTGTTTTATCAAATTATTTTCCATCTAAGATAATAAAGGGATCTGTTTTTATCCCTATTATTACATTGATTTGATTATGTTGTGATGGGATTATTTTTATGAATTCTTTTATCTTATATGAATTGTTTTATGATGTCACGATTTTTAAGATTCCCATTTTTTATTACATAGGTTATGCAATGATGTATGATTTATGATTTTGTGGAACACATAAGAATGGTATCATTATGAGATGGGTGGGACCTATATCTCCCTCCAATGCATTGGGTAAAGATTTTATATCTCATGAGATAGACATGGCTGAAATAGTAGGTTATACCGGTTCAGTGAAACGGGACTGAAACGAGGAGTGAACTCGGTTCAGAAATGGACTTTGTCCACTAAGATAGTCTTGGAAATGAGTATTGACTAATAAGAAATGATTCTCTATGATTATGTTTGTATTCCACAAAGTTTCATGTTTTATGTTATGATTATTGGGATTCCATTTCACTACTATGATTTATCCCATGTTATGAAATTATGCTCTCTTTTGCAGGTTAAGATTTCCAAAAGTTTTGTTCTTATGAATATGATGTGATTGATATTTCTTTTGTTTACCCTTACTGAGCATTTGAGCTCACCCTTTTGTATGTTTTCTTTCCCCAGGTCAGGAAGAAGGTTATTAAGTAAGATATGCCAAAATGGACTATATATATGATGAAATAAATGGGAGACAGTGTAGATGCATTATAAACCAATTGTTTATGTTTCCCAGTTTCTAAAGACACTATACCTATACGGTCCATTCATGGTTTTGTTATATGTTGTAATAAGTATGCTTCAATTTTGATGTATTAACAATGTATGTAAAGTATGGGTCATTATAAATAGTATCTTGCTAAACCAAAAAAAATATGCTGATTTTTATCATAGTGTCTATTATGGGAAATTTTTGATCACCTTTGTTTTTGAAAAATAAATAATTATATCATTTATTTTAATTTCATGACCCAGAAAATATTCTTTTTTCAAAAAAAATCGCAACTTTTGAAATTTGAATACAATGTATCATTTCATAAGGTCTTTATCACAATCTGTAAATTCTTTTCTTTCTCTTACTTTCTCTAGAATATGTGAGAATATCATTAATACAGATGACCAAAAAGAATCAATTTAATCTATAGTGACTCTTTTCATCAAATCCATGATGATTTCACGAGATTTTATAACTAGAAAAGAAATTATAATTAATTTATAATGTCCAAACCTAGTATATAAATTAGTCTTGGTTAAATATTCTCTCTTTATCCATACATGGGTATATCTTAATCAAATATCCACATTTTAGAAATATTGATCACATATGAGTTCCTCTAAAATTTCATTAATTTGGGTAGAGTATGGTTATTCTTGAGTTTTATTTTATTAATTTTATGATAATAAATTAAACAATTCATTGATTCATCCTTCTTCTTGACAAAGAGGATTTGTGCACCTAATTTTGATTCACCGAGGCATATAAAACCCTTATCCATATTCTTATGAAGTTTCTTTATTAATTGTTCTAATTATATGGGCTATATTTTATAAGGAATATTTGATATAGGAGTTTAACCAGGTATGAATTAATTTGAATCTCAAACTCACATTGTAGAGTATGTTTAGGTAGTTTATCAAGGAACACATAGAAATACTCTTATATAATAGGAATGTATTCAAATTTGAATTTTTCCCCGACCATTTGAGAAAATAGTCCCTCATTATTATGTATCATTACCCGTATTATATAATTTAAATCCATAAGAATTCATAATTACATTTCATTGATATTACATTTATGAAGCGTTCTCATGAATGCTCTAAAAATAAATGAACTATGTATAGCATAGGGGATGACCTAGGTTGTTCTCTAGCAGAGCTATTATGTTCAATCACTCACTACCTTGATTTCATATTTTAATTTTTCGTATATTTTTTAATTTAAAAAATTAAACTAAAATAAATTTATTTCTTATAATTGATAATTCAATACAAAAATTAAAAATTAATTTGAATTAAAACACAATGAATGCAAAAAGTGAAGTTAGAAAGAAAGGAGATATTCTCGAGAGAATCACCAAGATTAAATCTTCATTGTCTTATTATTAGTTTCAAATTTACTTAATGAACACAATAAATAATATTTTTTAATATCCTCTTATACATATGGTATTGAATATACAATGCACTAAACGATTGATGAGAAACATCACATCAACCTCCTCTATTGAGGGAGAATATTAAGGAAGGAAAGCTAAACCTCAGGTGGAAAGTGGAGATGCAAAGGTGCCTTCCATACTAAGATCCCCCTAGGCATAACTCCAAGAAAATAAGCAACATTATGAATGAATTTTCAAATAATTGGTTTCATAACTGGATTACTCTCCTAAGAGATTTTGTAAGTTAACTACTCATGATCGTGAGAAGAAGAGTACATAGTGAAGAAGAGAACAAAGTAGAAACACAAAAGATAAAAATGGGATTACTAGATGAATAAGAATACTATAATATAATAAAAATTAATAATACAACTACATAAAAAACCCTATAAATATACCAAAAATGGGAATAAAATCCACCCCATTGAAATGAATATGAAGTACATTTTTATAGGGGGAGGGGGTGAAAAATTCAGATCTAAAATGATTCTTTGAATGTTGCTGAATTTTATTCCCATTAAATAGATTAATTGGAAAATATTGCTTCTTTATTATCATTAAAATACTTTAGACTCTTGAAATATCAAAATTGCAGCTTCATTGTCCACATGTGGTGAGTGTTATGGGGAATTTACATTGTAAATTTGTTCTGCCAAGGCAGACTATTCATATTCTACATATTTGGATTCCCATGAACTTATCACATTGAAAATAAATCTATCACATGTATAAAACATTTTTAATGTTTTTATTTAATATATTATGTAGTTTAATGTTTAATTTATGAAAATTTTCATCATCCATTTATAATATATGGTCCCATATTCAAAAGTATCCAGATCTGTGTATAGATTTTGAGACCTGACTTGTGAGTTGGTTTTGGTCATTCAGATGATGGATTGATCACTGGGTATAGAATAAATAAATTAATAACATAATTTATTTAATCCTAATAAAAGTAATTTCACATTTTCAATCAGTGTAGAAAATATTATGGATGAAATATAGAAATAAATTAAAGTGGTAAAAATTCATAATTAGCTTTTTGCAATAAACTTCAAAATGATACTAAAACAATAAAATTTGAAAATTTCCATTATAAAAGCACTTTTTTAGAATTAAAACATTGAAATTAAAAGTAAAATAGTTGAAAATATTTTCTCTACCAATTCCCCCAACCTTAAACATTTCACTGAGGGGAAATCATATTATACCAAGTTCAAAAAAACATCTCAAATACTAAATGACTACACTACGTAATTATCACATCTAAGGATAATTTCATGACTCAAACATGGTTAAAAATTTCCTAATTCCTAAAAAATAATAAAAATACATTCAATATCATGTTAAACACCACATTCATGTCGTACCTACGTCCCTTGAAAAATATTTCTCTCTTCACTCAAGAATTCTTTCTGTTGAGTTTCTCTCAGTCACAAGAACATGTGTGCTCTCTATAGGCTTAATATACTCATAGTACCTTTACATTATATAGTCAAAAATATTTTAATCATGATGTATTTTACATTGGTTTTTTGTGGGTGATGTTTTTTAGGTTTTAAATGTAAAAACATCAAAGGAGGAATAAAAAGGTTTAATCTCTAAAGTGAATTAAAAAAAGAATAATGTTTTGATCAATAATGGTGTTCTCCTCAAACATATCAAAAATTAATCACCTCCAAACACCTCTTGATATTATTGGTAACTATACACATATAATTTTAATAATAAATGATAATTTTATTCCCTTGGTTTCTTAATTTTTTGTAGTGTATTAGCTTGAATTCAGATCTGTATTTCTATTCAGAATCATGTTTTTTAGGAAAATAGAGGCAACATTTGAACTTCAAATATTGGTGAACAAACAACCAAAAAAATTAATGATATTTTAGGTGAACCACATATCCTTACATCCTAAAATTTACTCCACAAATGTATTAAAAAATCTGGTAACATATATTTCATTTTAGCTTAATCAAATTCTTCAAGAAATCAAAATACATATCAATTTTTCCCTCCCCCATATGTGAGTTCTAAAATAATCTTGCATTTATATAAAAGGTCATGTTGTAAAAGTATAAATGGATTGATATTTGGATTCCTAAGAAGTTATTTCATGGATATTAGGGTCTAAATAATGACGATTTGAAAATGTACACCAAAATTAGAGTTGAATTTAAAAAGGGGCTTCAAAGTGGTGCCTCAATCATACTTGAAAATATTCATTAACTCTTAAATCATTAAAAAAAAGAAAAATAGAATGTTTGGGATCACACAACATGTCCTAATACTTTAATGAAAAATATAATTAAAAAATAATATGTAAAAAAGTTTAATAAAACTCTAATGTTGGGCATGATTATTTGTTTGGATAGTTCTTGGTACATGAGTTTTGCAATCAATCAAACTTCATTAAATGAAATGATCAGAAATAAAGAAATAAAATAAATTTATAAATAATTTAAATACTAAAATATTCAAATCTATAAGTTTTATATGAACACTTATATGTTTATAATTGTCAAAAACATTTTATTCAACTCAATAATCATAAAAAACTACAAAAATAAAAAAACAAATCATGAAAGATTTAGAAAATAACATGTAAAATAAAATAGAATCACCCAAAAAATTAATATGAACATATTAAAATACCTAACACACATTTATTATATTTAACAACCTATTTTTAGTTTAATTCAGATCAGGAAATAATTTAACATGTAATTTTAATTGGGAAGTAAATAAAATCAAGGGAGGGAAGAACACAAGATGATTTATTTTTCAATGGAAGCCCTGAGTTAGGCTTTAAGATACTTCCATGTGAACACTACTAGAAATAAATAATAAATTCATATTAAAAATATGAAAACTAAATGTTCAATTATGTGGATAATGGTTAAATTATATTCCCAAGAAGGTGCCAGGTTTTTACTCCCCCTGGTCAGGCAGTTGTTGTGGATTATCCCCAATTAGAAGGTGGGTGTGGTCTCTTTGACATGAACCACCACTGGTGAATTTTCCTAATTTACATGAGTATAAATATGTAATGGAAAACCACAAATTTGATAATAAAATTCCCAATAGAAAAGATGATGAAAAATAGAGTTATAGGTAATGAGTTGGATGGAAAAGAAGATAGTGGTGTTAATTGTTGACTTTTTGGTGTCCTTCTCCATATGGTATGCATGTTTTTGTAGAGGAGGTAGTCGCAACACAAAATGATTCTACATATATTTTTAATCAATTAGGACCAATTGTGCTATATCTTTTTTAAAATACAAGGATTGCTTCATTTTTATTGTATCTAGAATTTCCGAAAAAGAGAATTTGAAAAACAATCCCACATGAATATGATTAAAACATGAAGAATTAATATAACAATATTCCTTGTCAAGTAAGTTAGCATAAAATTTATCTATTCAAGATGGACAATAATTAAACTCAATACCAATAATTCCATATTCATAATCTGATTTCAAAGAAATATATAGGTAAAAATATTCTTATTTATATTATCATGGATTGGAAGATAATTTTTTTGTTATATTCAACAAAGCTATTCCACGATTCTTCTAAAAAAATAATGATTTCTCATAAGATAATCATATTTCATGTGTTATTCAGGTACCTAATAGAGTGTGGTTGAGTGAGGGATGATGTTATTAATTACATTAGTAGATCCTTCTCAACCACTTTAGGTTTTTTACTATAAAAATTATTAGTGAAATTTCTTCCACCAGTGATTATGGTTCTGGTTCTAGTTCTGGTTCTAGTTTCTCCAGAAGTTCATGAATATATTCTTCTACCCTTTTTAATTTTTTATTTACTTTTTGTATATCTTCTTTATGTTATTTCATTTAGGATTCAGGACCATTTTCAACTTATACATTGAACATTCATTGGTCAGTCCATTCATAATAATTTGAATTGAAATACATCATGAACAAAGGAGTTTTTTTTCAAATTTATGGTTTTCTATATTATTTTAAATGAAAATGATGAAATTTATTTAAAAAATGTGAATAGAAATAATATGTTAACACCACTTGAATATGTGAAATTTTTTCCAATTTTATTAAGTATTATCATGCACACCCGCAAAATATATTAACTATGTTCATTATAGGGGATGACCTTGGTCGTTCTCTAGAGGATATATTGTAGTCAATCAATTAATACTCATAACAAATTTCTTATTTTTTATAATGTTTTTATTTATGAAATAAAAATAATTATAATGATGTTTTTTCATTAATTAATAAATAAAAAAATTAAAAATTAATATGAAATTCAAACACATTTAATTAAAACCAAATGAAGATAGAAAGAAATGAGATATTTCTGATAGAATCACCCAGATTGGATCTTCATTGTCTTATTATTATTTTCCAATGTGCTTTATAAATACACTCTATAATATTTGTAATAATACTCCTCCTTATATGGTTTTGAATATACATTTCACTCAGATATCACTGAGAGATCGCACATCCACCTAATCAATGAAGGGAGAATATTTTAGAATTGAAAGCTAAACCTCGGGTGGAGAGTGGAGACACAAAGTAGCCTTGACTACTAAGATCCTCATCAGATATACTCTATTAAATTAAGAAACATTAAGAAGAAATTTTCAAATACTTAGTTTCATCACTATATTAATCCCTCATGAACATACTTGGGTTAGCTACTCATGATCAGGAGGAAAAGAGTTCATAGTGAATAACACAATAGAGTGGAAACAGAAAATATAAAATGATATAATGATATAAATAAAAAGAAAAAAATATATTTAAAATTCATAATATTATTACATTAAAACAAAAACCTAAAAATATACTAAAAATTTCCAATGAATGTTTCCAACCCCTTGAAATTAAAATGAAGTACATTTTTAAAGAGAGTGTGGTGAACAAATCTGATCCAGAAAGTTCCTCTAAAATATTTTGTGTTTTATTCCCATTAAAGGGTAGAATTGGGAAAATTTTCTTCTTTAAAGTAGTTACCATACCGCATATAATTGTACCTAAAAATTTTAATATTCATTAGACACACTTGTAAAGATTTCTATCAAATTTACTCTATAAATTTATTCCTCCCATGAAGACTCTTCGTATTAAAAATCTTTGGTTTCCCATGAATTTATCACATTGAGAAACAAGGTATCATGCAAATAAATCTTTATAAATTTTTTAAATTAATATAGGATATATATCCATGTATAATTTTAACTGATTTTGATAAAATATTTATAATATATGATCCTATCTTCCAAAGAATCCAGATCTGTGCCTTGATTTTGAGGCCTGAATTGTGATCTAATTTTAGGCCTCCAAATGATGGATTTTGATTTGGGTATAGAATAATTAAATTAATCCAAAATATATTTATTCCTCAAAATAGTAATTTCAAAATTTTAATCATTTTAGAAAATTTTATGGACAAAATACAGAATTAAATTAAAATATTTAAAATCCAAAATAGTCCACTTTTTGAAATAAATATCCAAATGCTACTAAAACCATAAACTGTGATGATTTACCTTATAATACCACTTTTGTGGGATTGGATCATTAAAATTAAAAGTAAAATTGTTGAAATTGTTTTATATGTCAATCATAAATGATTTGGGATATAAAACTAGACTTTTTTATCCTAAAAATTGATATGATATATTTATAGGGAGAGACAATACATTCCCAATATCACATTGAATTGAATATATGTAATAAGAAATTTATTTTCAGGAAGTGTATACAGACAAACAACAATCATATATTATTTTTATACTTTGAATGAAATCAACGCACATCTAGGTGTCTTCACTGAAAATTTTGTATCCATTTTTTATGATAATTAATTAATATTCTTATCAAAATTTAGTTATATGAAAGTGTGATTGTAAATATAATAAAATATGATATTGATAAGTTTTTATTGAATAGTAATTGTAAATTTAAATACTTTGTTATCATGATCCACTTCAGTGGTTGTGATTGCATAGGTTCTTCTTTATTCCCTTGGTTTAAGAGGTTATCGTGGCCTATTATCCTTGTTATCCCTTGGACTAGGTGATTGGTTACATAATGAAAAAACTCCATTGACTTCAAGTTTTGAAGTTTTTGTGGTATATTATTTGGAACCATATTCTTTTATGTTTCATTAACCAGACATAATATATTTTAATAAAAAATTTCATGATCAGGGTCCTTCTCTAAAACATTTAAAGAATATTCTTGATCATTTTAGGAAATCTCTCAGGTACTGTCCACCACTTTTTTAAAATTATATTTCTTATCACTGGAAAAAAGATAATAAGAGTATCCAACCTATATTTCTAATATATTCATACATGAAAAACATTATTCATAACTAATAATTATTTAGTAGAAAACCACTTTTAAAATCATGGTTTTATGACACTAAATAACTAATAAATCCTGATTTTATTGTTAGAAATAAACCTAGTGGTGTTCCTAGTGAATCTTATAATGTATTAATCATATGTACCAAATGATTCATCCTAATTTTGTTTCACCTATAGGAATTAATTATCACTTTTCGTGTGAATGTTTTAGGTAAAATATTTGGTGAATAATATTTTTTGTAATACTTTCAACCCATATAGTTAATTGTTTTACTTTTTCTTCATATTCGTAATGAGGTCCACTATTAGCTAGCCTCACAATTCAAGTGATTGATAGATAAAACAATATTCTCATAGTATGATCACTAGAGAAAGAAAAATATCTTATCCAATGAATTTATCCATTAATTATAAATTATTGGATTGGTAGTCCCACTAAGGAATGGTGGATTTTAAAATATATTGACTCTATAGTAGGTTTTTTATTCCTTATTTTGTTTATAAACTCAAGAGGGATTATATTATTTTCCATTAATTGATATAGTAGAGTAATAATGGATACTAAGTTTTTTAATCTTTCTCACATACCATTTTTTTTCTAGTATTAAAATCACCACACTATCTTTACCACCCATTATTATATTGGTTACTCCAAGTTATGACCATTTACTAAAACCAAAATAGGTTAACATTATTAATAATAAATAATATACTAATAGAATCAGAGTAGAAATATATATATATATGAATATTCCATCTTATAAATGTCATAATAGAGTTCACCTTTCTATTATAATAAGACTCATTCAGTTTACTTTGGGTTTTCTAAGTTGCTTTCTCTTGTACTTATCAAACTAACCCCTAAAAATAATTAAACCCCACTCTGATGTTACCCAAGATAAATATGTATATATTCTATATCCTTTACATAAATAAAAAATTACAAATAACAAATAATCTCACAATACTAGATCCAAAAGGTTTATTTTGATTGGAGATTAGCTACAAAAAACAACTTATTACACTTTATTTCATCAATGTATACCAAACACATCACTACATAAATCCTTCTTCGTCTTATATTCATGTATATGGTTTTATAGGGAAGTGGAAAACCAAATAAGGAGTGAGATCAAATTCTCAGTAAGGGAAATAGTATCAAATATTCAAAAGGGAGTAAATAATAATCTTATTATATAATCATGATAATGGGATAAATATATTATTAAAAGTTCCATATAATCAAAATAGATAATAAAAAGAAAATATTCAAAATTAAATATCATTGAATGAGATCATATGATCATAAGAGGGATATCAATGAAACATATATCATTCTCAAGAAATATAACATTAGAGTGTTTCATAAATATAAGAATAGAAATTATACCATTTTTATCAAGAATAAATTATTTTATCTCTTATTATAATGGATCGGGAATCACTACCAGCATGCCTTAGTATATTGGATTAAGCATCACTACTAGTATCCCTAATGTTCTTTATTACACATCACTACCAGAATTACTTAGGAATATCATGAGATAAAAATTATTAACCACCTCATTGGAGGTATTTATTGGACCCAAAACTTCACCTAATTATGAACCATAATTATATATGACACAAGATCATAAAATAATCTATATTTCCTTTTTAGAAAAATTAACTCGTGGAAGAGAAATGGGTTTCATGATAATTTCCTCAAAATATTTATATAATACATAAAGAAATAAAATGGATGGTTTCATTTGAGTATATATTCATTACGAAAAAACAATAATTAAAGGATTTTATCTATATATATATATATACTTTTATAAAATCATTAAAAATATTAATTTAAATGAAAGAAGAAATATCATTTTATTTTTGTATTTTTTTAAAAACTGAAATATTATAGAACAATGGGAATATTATATTCTATGGATAAATATTAATGTATGTAAAGTAATCATGATAATAAAGAATCTTAATTTTGGAATAAAATTAATTTTCAGTGGTAGACAAAAAAATCATTTCTATCCTTTGTAGAGAAAGTAAAAAATGGCATATTTGGAAAATATTAAAAATATTTCCTCAAAACCGTTGTAACAAACTTAAGAAAAAAGTTGAAAATGAAATTAAAAAATAATAAAAATATATATAATACCATTCTTGATACCATAAAAATAATATTGATATGTAAGATAAAGAGTTGGGTAAAAAAATTCGAAACTTTTAATGTGATGATTTAAAATAAAATCCTTAAAGAATTTTAAAATCAAAAAATGCATATAAAAAATAATGTTAATATAAACTTAAAATTACATAAGTATAAATATATTTAGGAAATATTATATCAAATATTTAATATACAAACCAAATAAAGAAAAATAGGTTTATAATTCGAAACATGCCTCAAAGAAAGAAATTTGAAATGAGAAACTCTTAGCACATACTTGAGTTTGGTTAGTCACACTCTATCCACTTATATAATAAATTTATAATTATTATAAATATATTTGGAAACCAAATATATATTTATCATAATATATAATATTCAATTATAATTGCTTATTACCCATTTAGTAATAATCCTTTGTTTAAATCAGTTTTTTTGGTTAACTATTCAGTTTTCCAATCATGTCCCGATTTAGAAATCCTAATAATTGCACCTTATTCATGTTTCAATAATCTTTATAATATTAATGAATGTGTATATTATTTTACTAATATATTTATATATTAACATGGTCATTTCATGGAACTTATGGAGATGATTTTCATGGAATGTTTAAAAATTTTATTTTTCTATGATTCATGAAAAAAATAATGGAATTAATAAATAAGCATAATTTTTAATATTACCCCTATAGAATTATGATATATCTTAAATTAATCATTTAAAATTTTAATTAATAGTTTTTAGTTTTTATTAGTTATTTCTGAGATAAATATTATAAAAATGTTCATGTAGGTGATAAAATCGACCAAAAATAGAACATGTTATAATAGTTGAATAAGTAAGAACATGTCATTGAATAATGACAATATAAAATTAATAGAATATTAATAGATTTTAAAATATATTTTTATATTGATAAATTTAATTCAATAAATGGTATATAAATAATATAAATGAAATATCATGGTAATTTATTACTTGTAAAGTGTCTTAGTATACTCATTTTAGGCGATTAAATTTTGTGATGAAATATTACTATTTATATTATTAATAAATTCAAAAAATAATATTTAACGAATCACATTAATATTATAAATATATAATATTTTTTATTCTATGCATTTTTTGAACAATCCATGTAAGGTGGGGGGGAAAGCTGAAATTCTTCATTCATGGTGGTGGTAGTCTGCATGTAATAAAGCTATGTTTTTTATTTTCCAAATTGATGGAAGGAAGCTATGTAATGGGTCTCCCTCTACCCAGTTAAAGAGGTATTTTCTTTGTTTAATAATGAATGAGTCCTTGACCCCATCCTTTAAAAAAACAATTACATCTTCCTTGAATATTCTCATTTGGATCAAACTTTGAGCCATCATAAATTAGTATTATTTAAATACCAGAACCTCTAGGATGTGGGAAATATATTTTGGGAGTGTTTTTTGTTTATTTTGGTTTATATAATGTTATCAAGGTGTTTGGATAATTGAGGTGGTGAAATGATCTTTTTATAATTTAGGGAAGTGGAACTCTTGTAAATACTCTTAACATTACAAAAATATAGTTATTTTTAAAAGAAATTCGCCCCAAATAAACTAAATTTATATGAAAAATTGACGTATGTTGATATATAATCATATAATAAAATTATAGGAATGGTTTTTGTGGGTTTGTTTTGATCCATCCCTTAGTTTTAACCCCTTATAACATGTTTTATCATTTACCATGGTTGCTACCTTTTTCCATGGTAACTTGTTTTCAGTACAAAAAATTAATTGAAATTATTAAATTATTTGAATATGATGATATAAAATATTAAAACATTTTTAAAAGATTAAATTTCTAAATGTTGTAAAAATTAATTTCAATAAGTGTTCACAAAAGGTGATCAAAATTAGTTTATCATATTCATGTATTTTTAAGAATAAAAATGATTTTACATAAAAAATCATGTGCATTGTAGAAAAATTAAGACATTTAGTAATTTATCACTAAAAATTATGTTTATATTATATTAAAAATAAACCAAATCCAAATGTAACCCTTTATATACTTAATTAAATAAATTGTAACAAAATTAGTTTATCTTTGAATAAAACACTACATAGGTTCGAAAATGGTAAACATAGATTTATAATTCAAAATTAATAATTTATTTCACTATTTAAATGCATAGTTTTCAATAAAAAAAGGTTCCATAAACTTTTTATTCATTCTTATATGATGATTATTTCGAAAATTATGGTATTGATAAAAATGATATTTTCACTTTTCACATAAAAACACAATTTTTTATCCCAAAAAATTACCCAAGGATTTTGTTTACAAGATTAATTGAATAATGAAGTTATATTTATCTAATTAAATTTATAAAATGGATAAAAAAATAATTTCAATATAAGAACACCTAATATGGAAAATTATATTCTTAAGAATTACATTTATAAGAATTAAATGATTCATAATGCATAATAATTGAAATAATAATTTACTAAATTAATAATTATCAATTTATTTCATCCAAAATTAAACATAAAACCCCCTAATAGCCTATTAATAATGTCTAAGTTTAATATATGCACTAGTTGTGGTTGTGTGTGTTGGTTCAGCTAGCAATGATCTTGTAGTGATTTCCAAGATCTTGAACTACTCCCATATGCGGTTTTTCTCAAGCCATACATGTTAAATTTAAACTTGGGATTAGTATTGGGAAAACATTAGGGATGATACCTCATTTAAAGTATTAGAAAAAGTATTAATGTAAGTAAGACTAGAACTACTTTATGTCGTTACTATAGTTTTTATAATATAGCTAATTTAATTTATACTCTCTAATTCAATGATTGTATTATAAAGACCATGTTTAATATTTATAAAAGGTATGAATTTATTTTTGGTGTTTTAGGAGAAACAATCTATATGAAAATAAAAATTTTAATAGAAATAAATATATACTAAAATTTTGGTTTGTTACACCCTTCACATGTACCCAACTCAGAAGAAGTATAATTGGAAGATGATCTCCCTTATAGGGAAAAAATAACAGAAATATTGGATCATAATGATAAAGTACTAAATAACAAGACCACTCAGTTGGATAATGTTTTTTGGTGTGATAATATGTTTTGAGTAATCTATATGTGAACCCAAATATGTAATTAGGAATAATTACCCTCATTTATTTTCATCATTTTAATGAAATTATTCGCTAAAAATTCTTTTAAGGAGGTCAAATGTAACACCTTTGTATTATAAGTATGTATTCTCCTTTAAATAAATTTTGTGTTGAATAAATTATATCTCAAGAATAATTTAACTAAAATAAACCATGGAATATTTTGTTGAGAGAAAATATTATAATTCAAGAATAAAATTATTTCATTATGATAATACCATAGGAAATATCGTTAAGAAAACTACAAGAGGAATAAAAACATAAGTAAATAAACACCATTAATATGAAATCCTTGTCCTTATGATTTGTTTTTAAGAAAATACCCCATATTAAATATATTTAAATATGTAAAAAAAATAAATAAAATATGGATTTAGATAATGAAACAAATGAAGATGATGAATGAGTCTAGTAATCTACATAATCTAATATATTGGATTGTAATATGGTCATTGGTCATTTGGTCGTTGTATATACTGGTATCCAGTCTGTATATTTAATTTCTGTGATTATAAGTAACAAATTTATTTTACTATAATTCACATATAATAAATAATTATGTAATTAAATACAAATACAAATAAAAATACTTTTTTATAAAAATATATTTTTTCTTTACATATAATTTTATTGTTTTAAAAAGTAATGATTTAAAGCATTGATAAAATTAAAAGAAATTTTGCAAGACAAATTTATTGATAAAATGGAATATTTTTAAGATAAATAATTTTAATGAGATATTATTAAAATTATTTAATTCTATATTAGATATTTTTATCATTGAATTGTTTTTGTAATTGTTGTGTATTTTTCTCTTAGTAAACTAAATTGATCATCTTTAAAGGATGATTCTAATTAAATTTAATGTTTCAATTCATAAAAATTATATATTGAAACATATTTAATTAGTATGTAATATAAAATAATATTAATAACACTTACTTTTTAGAAAATTATTTTTTATATAAGATTAGTTTTTCTATATTATGTTTTCATTTAAAATATAAATTTTAAAAATTTAGAAATTTAATTAGATTAAATTAATTTAAAATTTTAAATAACCACATAAAAATGAGATAATTTTTTTTAATTTTATTTTGAGTCATAGAAATGAGCTACATAATTCAAAATAGAGTTATTGTGGAAAATTTAAAATAAGGTAAATGGATTAACTTAAGGGGTATATACCTATAAATAACACAAAAAACTATCTCTAAATGAATGGATGATGGAATTCCTGAACTCCCCTTATTTTATAACAATTATTTTTCCACTTTGGATCCACTTTCCATGAAAAATTACATTCCTAGCTCATTAAGGAATGGGTATTTGTGAAAATTGCACTCATGATCACATATAAAAAGACTTATCCACCACCCCTTCTAAACAAATCATATAATTCATTTGTATCTTTAATCCCAGTATATTTTTATTCTAAAAAATCATTATTATATGTTAGGTTTCTTCTGGACCCAGTATGGTTTCTTGAATCGTTTATTCTGTCGTAACTCGTTTTGAGGAAGAAATTGTAACACCCTAAGATTTTAGTTTGTATTACTTAAAATAAATATCTTGTTGAAAGGAATGTTTCACACACAACACCAAACAAAAATGAACCAATATATAATTACATTAAAACAATGAAAAAAACATAAATACATTGTACAACATATAAATAAATTGACTCTCATTGGCAATTGATATGAAATAATTTAAGAACAATTAAATTTTAAAAAGTTAATTTTTACAAAATAGATTTTTTTAATAGATTTTATATTTAGAAGATAAATTTCCAAATTTTATTGTTTTAATTTTATAAAATTGATTTTTTTAAATTCAGAATATCTGAATTATTTTAAGATGAATTTTTGGAAATTTCCTAGAAAATTTTATTTTATTTATGAATAGTACAAATATTGTTTTTGTTTTATAACATGTAGTTTCATTGAATATAATATTTATCACCGTTAGAAATTGAAATAATTAAAATGGATTTATATATATAATTATCATAATAAATATAAAGTAATAAGGTCACCTTAATTTTATGACCTAGCAATAAGTTACCATGCCAAAAGTCTATCACTACAATAAAGGGTCAAAAGGGGGTGTAACCTAAGAGATAAGGCTATAAGTATAAATAACTCTTCCATTATAGGAACATTTATTGGGTATATTATAAATGAATATAGTTAATGACTCGAATCCCAACTTTAGTAGGCCCTTGGTTGGTAACTAGTGTTGAGGGTATAAAATCTCACACATGGAATTCATCACCCTTAATATATAAAATAGGATCATGAGATTGGATACTAATCACCAAGAAAATCCCTGACATAAAAAAAAGGAGAAACCAAAACCTACACATAATGAATTTCATAAGTAAATATATACAAAGAGTATCCAAATAAATTCCCAAATAAAATCCTAAAAAATATTTTCAGTAAAAACTCAAATGTTTAGTCTAGTTGTGTCTGGTTCGGTCCAAAACATTCCTCCTAGAAACATGTAAAATAGTTTTTATATATTTTGGGAGAGTTCAACATGTATAATTGATAAGATCATAATAAGGGTATCTCATAAATATGTGAAAACACATACGAATTCACCAGAGTAAAAAAATCCGAACCAACATGCTCCATATCTAGTAAACTAATATATCCCATCCTCACCATGGCACACTCACCAAATAATGCATCCAATTATAGTGATGTTATGTGAATTATATCGATAAAATGTGTAACATGCACAAGTTTCAAGTAAATGTTTCACTCTCACTCCCTAATTTTGAATTTGTTATTTCTCCCATCCCGTCCATAGAATCATGCCTGAAGAAACCTAGTAAATTGCATCGTGAAAATAACCCTATGTGAAACTAGCCATCAAATCCCACCTGAAGACACCTGGGAAACCACATCATACCAAGAACCTTGTTTATAAATATTTATCATATACTTATCCTCTCATAACCACTATCATAACTAAGTTAGTAATTTATCATGAAAATGAAGGTCGTCAACCTTATTCCCTACTCAAACCATGCACAACCCTTACTATGAACAACCTTATAAATCTCATAAAACCAAACCATAAGATCATTATATTTTAAATATATCACATACCATGTGGAAAACCCCCCTGTAAGAGATATTGGGGAAGAATTTATATCCAATCATCTATCTTCATCATCTTGGATGATGGGAAAAACAACACCCAAAAAATTTGGGTGTCATCACATAATGATTGACATGGGTAGAGTTCATATATAAATTACAATGAAAATAATATATATATATATATAATAGTCATACATACATAGAAAACCTATAGGTCTATAATAATACCACTTCCATAACTCACAATATGACTACAGGATCTCAAAACCTCCCCCACTTTTTCTACCACCAATAAATGTATTACACTACACAAGAATGCCAAAACCACAAGCCATATTCCTTTTTTTCAATTTTCAATTATCCATTTAAATATATTCCAATTACCATCCATCCCCATTTAACAAGCGTATTCATTTCAGGTTTAATAATAACCACATTAACCACATTTCATATTTTAGTTCAAAAGTTCATTATCCATTCCAACCCCTACCATTTTGGTATTATCATTAAAATTTAATTTTATCACTATAGGGAAACTAGAACAACAGAACACAAAAAAATATTATATCTTACTCAAATCAATAAAACCCCTGTCTCAACCACCAAAAATCACAGCTACCACACATCATAATGACTACATGTTACAACCACCACATTTTACATTTAAATTTTAACAATATAATTTATCATATATGTTTTACTATTTTAATGGGAATTCTCAAAACAATTTGTTATTCAAGGGGTAGCCAATTTATTAGTGTGATATACATTCTCATCCATTTTCATATGTGGTCAGTCAACTAAACAAGCATGAAAAGGTTCATTAATTAGATAACCTTGATAACATAAAAAAAATATCAACATATGTAAACTCGGGAAAATTATTAAGCACACTCAACCATATAAGAAAAATCACATGAAAAAAATAAACTCATGTAAATTCATCCCTTCCCATTCAATTTTAGTTAAAAAATTAATTATATTCAATAATCTAGTCCATATTATATACCAAATAGAAGGAAAAATCATGATATTTCCATGTGTACATAAAAGAAAGGAATGATGAAGGATCCTCTACCTTAATATAAGCTTTAAGAAGAAACGTACAAAAAATAAAGGACCAACCACCAGTTTTCTCGAAGGAATCTCTACTATATTCATATCCACAATAAGACTCCCAACCACCCAAAATATAAGGGAAGCCACCATATAAAACTCTTAGAGAGAAGTGAAAGAGAAATAAGTAATAATGGGGGATGGGAGAGTTACCGCAATCAAAACAAATCTAAAATGAATCAGTATGTTGAAAATATCTAATAAGATGACCAGATAATAGAAATATGAATATTAGTTTTCCAAGAGTTGAGGTAATGTTTGAAAATCAAAACAAATGGGTAGTAAACCTATTATTTATAATAAAATATAAATTTAATTCACTATGGTGTGGTGAATAGCTAAAACACCTGGGGTGTGTCTGGACAATGCATAATTGGAATCCCTCATTTGAGATCCTCTTTTTCTATTCATTAAAAAAAATAGATTTCACCGCCTTCAAGGCCTTGACCATGGTCTGGTTTATTATGTGGTGGTTCTTTTTTATTCTTCTAGGTCTAGACCGCATTCCCTAGATCCCATAACATGCTTATTTTACCATAAAAACACCCATGGCTATATGGTGGGTAGATAAGTTTCCACGTTTGACACAAGTGCTCCATCCAGGTGCCACACACAATGCTACACTCTCAATGGAAATTTCTAAACATCCTGTGGAACATAGACAAACCACTAGGAAAACTCGTCTAACACCATGATTTACCTAGGGTGTGGTCTCATATACCATTTTACATAGGATCACACCCAAGATAAAACACCCACCAAAACCACTTGTAAATTCATTTAAAAAGTAATTGCATTCCTAAATGGGACAAAACATCACCTCAAACCTCTGGATTACTACCAAAATAACCAAAAAAATCTTTAATCCTTGGGAAAAAAAATGGTAGTACCAAAAATTTCTAGGACAATACAATATATAACTGTCAATCAATTCTCGTCCCCATGAATCGAAACAAATCTAGAACACAGAAAAGAGAGGGAAGGATTTGAAGAATCATCTCAAGAATACCTCTTAGGTATCACATTAAAAATAAAAAACTATAACCATATCAAATAATCCTCTACCAACAACTTTATCCATAACCATATTCACCACTATTCTAACCTCTATATAGACTAAGATAATGAGTTCCACAACTATCATATAGTATAGACCAATCACACAAATCAAGGAACTCTAAATCAAGATATTATTCCCATTGGGTGGGACTGATTTGAACGCATGGTTTTAAAATGTTTCATAATATAAAATTTCATGATTAGAAAGATGTTTTCCCCTACTAATATGCTAGAATATTTAACCCACATCATCATAAAGACAAAAAAACACATACCTCATAAGAAACATGGTTCAAACATCACAACATTATGAAAAATAAAACTAAGAAAAATTGAAACAACATAAATTACTAGGAAAAAATATACATATCATACTACCAATTTCTCTCTTTTAATCTTATATTCCTCTAGATAACACAAGCTAAGGGAATGGTTAATCTATATAGCACCTTCTCCTAATGATCCTGGATCTATTTTGGTCCCTCCATAAACATCACATTATCCTTTATATCCACTCCCAATTAAATGGCATGGGATTAATCCTAAATATATTGATGGAGATGAGATGTGTGGAATTTATAAAGGGTCATTTCCAATCACGGTTAATGTACCAACTATTATGACACAACACCAACATTCTTTAACACCTTGACACATCTAACAAACCAATGAGAAATATTTCTCCCTCTTCGAAACCATTGTTTCACCTGATTAGTGGAATCCTTTAAGTAAACATGGACTCTTACTATAAACTCCATGGGTCTCCTCCTCCATTTGGAATAATATTTCATTCAGTACTACAAGATTTTATCCTCTCACAAAATACCTAAACCTTATCTATCATGCATTGCACTACATCAGGAGTGAGAACCGGTGACTCTCAAACCACATCCCAACACAACGGAGAAAAAATACCTCATGTAAAAATCCTCAAATAGATTCATTCTAATGGATGAGTGACTTATGTTATTATAAGAAAAATTAACTAGAGACAAGTTATTTTATAAATATCTTTATAAGTCTAAAATATATTCTGGTAATATATACACTAGTGTCTAACTAGTACTCTTTGAATGTCTATCTATCTAAGGGTGGAAATTAGTGATGAGGCATAGTTGTATGCCAAAATCATTATCCAATCCTCTCCAAAATCAAGATGTAAAATAAATATCCCAATCAAAGTCAACGGACCTCAACTATATATATTCGTATAACCTCATCAACATACCTCCTTTCCAAAACATACATGGAACCGGACTCCTTAATTACTAGGAAATGAGATGAATTCATCAGCTAATATATAATTAACCAAATAGAATATAGTAAATCATAATCTAGGGGTAATCCAATGATTAATTCTATCAATATTTCTTCATAATTTCACTTGGTAACATCCAAGGGCTCCAATAAACCACAAAAAACATGATGTTTTTCTATTACGTACTAGAATATGAAACATTGATCCACAGACTCTTTCATCACTGGTTTCATCACAAACCCCCAAAAATACACCCTCATACCATGGTAATTCATATATACTCTAGGTATTACCAATAAAGGTGAAAAGTGCGACACAAAAATTCATACATCATGAATTTTTTTTGAAATTAACATCCTACCATGAAATAACATTTGGTTATATCCATCCTCCAACCATCCCTCTAGAGGATCATCGTGAACAACTCGGTCTCACATCACCTCTACCTATTAGTCTCCCAAATGAGACTCATAATCCTACAGGATTTGAAAATGATTCACTTCTATAAAAAACAATCAACTTCATTCATCAACCACTCATGCACCTAGATGCATAGCCGGAAACTCATCCATTACCTTCATGGAATCTATGAAATCTTCAGCAACATAATTTAACCACTTCCTTATCAGTACGTAAAAGAAAAAATTCCATTTTAATATGGTGTATGAAACCTAAAATTCATAGTCTTAAAGAAACACCATCCACCTCTATTGTCACAAATTCAATTCATAAGGATAGAAAATATAAATCGAACTCTTGTGATCAGTAAAGACCATAAAGAATTGTCTGATTAAGAAATATCGCTAGAGATTTTGAAAAACCCCAATATTTGGTTTCTCCAAATTATGGGGGTCATAGTTATACTCATGTGGATGTCAATACCTAGACCCAATAAATATCACCACCATATTCTTAATTAAAATTCATCCCAATCCTAGATTGTAAGCATCAAAGAAAACCTCAAACATATCCCACTCATCTAGAAACGGAAGCACTAGATCAGTGATCAACTTCCCCTTTAGGTAGTCAATCACTTCCTAACACTAATAATTCTAGATAAATTCCTTGTCTTTCCTGGATAAAACTTTCAATGGGGTTTCAATGCATGAGAAATAGGATACAAACCTTCAATAATATCCCATTATATTGAGGAAACTAAAAACCTCTTCCATATTCTTAGGTTATTCCCAAGAAAAATTCCCTTGATATCTGATTTTTCAATAGATACACCATATTTGGACACAGAATTCTGGATGAATACACCTCCATAGTACAAAATGTATTCTAGTATTATTTTCTATATAGCTAGACAAATCAAAGGACATGTAAGATAACTCTAATATTATCAGTATGATCCCCCTCTTACACAGAGTAAATTAATATTTAATTAATTAATATATCCAAAAACTATTCCAAAACTCATGTAACATAGAACTCATTATACCCATGAATACAACCACTGCATTCGTGACATAGAACGTCATTACTTTGAATTTTAATCCCCCATACATTTACTGAAAGGTATTCTTTGGGATATCTTCCACTTTCAAATGAAACTAATGATATATGGACTGTAGATTGATCTTATCGAACTAACTAACTCTGATAAATTGGACAAAAAGATCATCAATCCTTATAAAAGTGTAACAATTCTTGATTATCACTGCATTCATCGTTTAAAAGTTTTTTTAATATCCACATACTTCATTACCCTACTTATATAATAACACTGTAGAACCCAACAGTGATGCACTCTGCCAAATGAAACCCATTTATGTTTGATCATCTATCAAAATCCTAAACTCCCAAAAATAATAGGATTTATTTTGATAAGTATCCACTAAAATATGATAGAAACTCGAATGTAAATCTATGTCAAACTCGATGTCATGTCGAGGGGGTAGTGTTAGAAACTCCTTAGGGAATATATCAAAAAAATCCTTAATAACTCTTGGATCCTCCACTATATGAAAACCCACTTAATTCATTGGAAACACTTCCATAAAAGATATAATGGGTTTCATAGGTCTACCTCTCATCTAATGACCTCATTTGCTGATAAAAAATGCATGATAGCCATCAAAATCTGAGAAAACAACCTACCTATAAAAGTATTTGATAACTGCATGCATGGAATATAAGAAATAAATGTTGAGGATGAAATAATACATCTATATATGTAGTTATTAAATTTCCTCACTGGACAAATGATTTCACATCATTAGTATTCACACCTATCACAAATTAAACAATTTATTCTACCCTCCAACAGGTGTAGTCAACACTATTGTCATGGGAAGCCCCTCCATACCCAGAACCAAAGAATGCACTAAGGAAGTTGAAAAAAACAAGTACAAACTCCGAAATCAAATATAGAAATAACAAGGGTAGATAAAAAGATGATCATGCCTCAAACGATCTCGAGCCCCTCTGGCATTGGCAGCACAATAGCTTGAAACTGTCCACACCTGGCACCCATACTCACTACTAATGGACACATCTACATATTTCTCAAGTTTGGGTCCCTGAAGATGGGTAACACCATATTGGAATCCAATTAGTTCCCCATCTCATCATTGATGAACATAGGAATGCTTCCCCTACTGCTGAAATGGACTCACTGGTGGTTGTTGTTGGGGATGATGTTGAACTTGACCACCTCCGCCATGCTAACCACTAAGAACCACTGAGAACTAATGGTGATGATTACCATAATTCCCATATAAAAATAATCCTAGTCCAAATCCATAGGGATAATAATGAATCTATTGGCCCCAAAACCCCAAAATGATGTTGTTGGGGACAACTCCACACTAATTGAAAAATCAAAGGACCTAGAATCTATGATCGGTTACTAACAAATCCACACCTTATGAAACCCTACCACTTCACCTCTCTTGAAAACCCTCCTCATAATTGTATATGATTCATCACATGAACCATATTATGTACAACCACATTCACTGGAAATATAAATAGAGTAAATATATATTGGATAGAAGTATGGAGTACCTACTCAATATACAACATAGAAGACTCCTCATCAGGAAAAAGATTATGAGTAAAATTTTCATGATCCTTGAACTTGATCTCAATATCTAATATAGAAGTACACCCATGTTAAAGACAAATCACCTCATGCCTCTTTGAAGACTTCATTATTGACTATAGGAAATCACCCCAAAACTCATTTTGGAATCTTTTCTACTAAACATAAAACTCATTCCTCTCCCAATGATATAATCTCCATCACTAACAATATTTATCCTTTATTTTAATGATTTATAATGAGACACAATACATCACACAAGCCTGAATTTGACTAAATGTGATCTCGATGTCCTCTAACTAGCACTCTATCTTCTTATCATAGATTCTTCTCTCATACTACTATAGATCTTACAGATAAAATTAATGTAATTATCTCTACCATTGATCATCTAACTCAACCAAATTAACCCTTTGGTTATCAACTAGGTCATCCTATTGATCCTCGCCAACTTGAACCACATATAGATGATTTCTATGATCCATAACAGAAAGGAAAACATGATTCCATAACCTGAGTATTATGTAATTTTATTAAGGTTCATTGAATTATTTCATTTTAATATCCCAAAACCACTTAATTAAGATAAGAAAAAAATAATTCATGATACATATACCTCTCCTACGACTCTACCTTATAAAAATTACTACCTCATTAGACCATTTGTTAGAGGTAGAGTCCATGTATTATATTATAGGGGCTCAAAAATCTCATGTCATAGCTGATCTTCGTGGACCAAGTCATATACCAAGATCTACTGTAATATTTTCCCTACCAACCCATGCAATACCAATGCTAGATAACTTCATACTCTAACCTATCACTCAACCAATGTCTTTTATACCACTATGTTATGACCCCATCCCTACAAAGGTACCCCTCCTAGGTTAGAAATGATGGAAGATAGATAATCCCCCCCCAAATTCCAACCTTTTATAATCCTCAGGTTGGTGACTAGAATCGAGGGTATATAATCTCACACACTAAAGGAATCACCCTAAATAGATAAAGTAGGATAAACAATTATGATGAGAATCACCACGGAACTTTATGGTATAAAAATATTTAACCAAAAATAATCCCAAAATGAATTAATAATGAAAATAGAAACAAATAGTCTATAAATAAATGCACAAATGAAATCCTTAGGCAGTGACTCAACAATAGCTCCCATGTCTGACCTTGTAATGTCTAACTCATTCCTCAAATTCCTCTTGGAAACCTAAAAAATAGTTTGAATATATGTGGGTGAGTATAAAATTTATAATCATTAGGATTATACCCATGTTCTCTCATGAACATGTGAAAATGGATTACTAATGCACCAGTGTACAAACAGAAGAACTAACATTCACTTAAGTATGAAAAATAACCAATCCCACACTCAATATGGAATGCTCACCAAATAATGAATTCATTTATAGTAATGTAATATAAATAATGTCAATAAAATGGGATCCCCACACCACTTTTCCACTTTTTCCACTATTATGACCAAACATCAATTATCCTGGAACTCGCATACCATCCATAAAATCCTGCAAGAATACACATTGGAAACTAAATCATGCCAAGAAGCACATGTGAAACTGCACATCGCATCCCACCCAAAGACACTTTGGTAAAAACATCATACCAAGAACCCCATATGAAACTTGTCATCACATATCTATCCTCTTAAAACCATTATAGTAATTAGGTTAGTAAGGTAACATGAACATTAAGTACATAAATCATGCTTCATCCTCCATCTATGAATAACCCCTACTATGAACCACCTCGTAAATCTCATTAAACCAGACCGTAAGTAAACTATATTTTAAAGACATCATAGCTCATTCATAGGAAACTCACATAGAAGAGAGCGAGGGGAAGAAGAGTTATCAAACCATACTTCCTAAAAATCATGGAATTTTAAAAAAACACCACCTAGGACATTTTGAGGTTGAAACATAGTTCTTGATGTGGGTGGGGTGTGTATAGAAATCCTAACGAAAATATAATTTATAATATTCACACACATAATCCATACCTATGGGTTCATAACAAGAACATTGTTGTTGCACATAATATCACTACAAGTCCCCACAACTGTTCCACTTTTGTTGGAACCTCTAAATATATTACAATATACATGCAAGCAACAACCACAAGACACAATCCTTATTTCATTTTCATGTTA
Source organism: Viscum album (assembly GCA_963277665.1). Lineage (NCBI taxonomy): Eukaryota > Viridiplantae > Streptophyta > Magnoliopsida > Santalales > Viscaceae > Viscum > Viscum album. Next base: position 213,349 of record CAUJRU010000299.1, on the reverse strand, counting down.
ATCCATTTAAATATTTTCTGATTAATAACAATCCATCTTTATCAATCCCATTAACTTCATGTTTAAAAATAATCACTTTATCTAAAATTGTCATTTTAGTTCTAGTATTATTTAGCCATTTCAACACATACTATTTCATATTTATAGTTAACATTTCATTTCAACACTATCAAGTAGCTAGAATAACACAACACAAAGAGAATAATCCATCTTCCTCATGTTTACAAGACCCATGTCTCAACGACCACACATCATAACCACCACACAGCACAACCACCACACATCACAAACACCGCACACCACAACCACCACACATCACAACCATCACACATCTCATTTAAGTTTAAAAAAAGTTATTTAATCATATTTATTTAAATATTTTCATGTGAATTCTCACAAAAATATGATATTCCATGGGCAACTAATTTATTAGTAAGATATACATTCTTTGACATTTTCATGTGTGGTGAGTCAAATCAACAATAACCACATGGTTCCTAAATTTCATATCAATAAAAATATAATGAAATGTCAATATTATTCAAAGCTATGATATTTGTAATTATGCTCAACCATATATGAAAAATAACAAGAAGAGAATAAACTCATTTGATTTCATCCCTTCCCCTTCAATTTCAATTAAATGAATTAATTATCCTAATTAAGGTGATTCATTCTATCTACCCAAAGGAAAGAATTAAAATTATATCCCCGCATGTGAATAAAAGGGAGTAAATAAAAAGGATCCCCAAAATTGATAGAGTCAATAAGAATAAATTCACAAAAGAAAGAATCAACCACAACAAATATCGAAGTAATCACCATTGAATTCCTATAAAAATAAATCCTCTATAAAAACCACAAAAAACAGAGGATAAAACCACCAATGTGAACACCCAAATAGAAGTGAAAGATAAATTAGAAATAACTAAGGAAGACAGAGTTATTCTATCCAAAGGAATCAAAACTAAATGATCAAAAATGAACCAAGGGGTTTTAAATAGGAGGTGGATGGAGAAAGAAAGGGAGAGAAAGGGTCATCCAAGAGTTGAGAAAATGTCTAAAAATAAAACCAACATAGTTTATAACCTCATATTTATAAAAAAATTTGTACTGCACCATGGCATGGTGAACAGCTGAAACACATGTGGTGGGTCTGGTAAATGCATGATCTGAATCCCTCACACGGTATCTTCTTTTTTCTCTCATTAAAAAAAAGATTTGGCCACCCCCATAGTCGTTATTAGGGAGTTTTATATTCCATAATGGTTATTATATCTTCTTCTACATCCATATGTCATTCGCTACTGTCCATCACCTTCTGTTTTTACCCTCACAATGCCCAACGTTACGTATTGTGAGCACGTTTTCTATTTAAACATATTTTCTCTATCTAGAAACCAAACCACATGCTATTCCATCACTAGGAATTTATGATTTACCTTTGTAAAATAGGTAGACCACCATTCCCAAAAGCCAACACCACACCATCCCTAAGGTGTAGTCTCGTATCCTTTTTTACACAACATCACACCTAGGAAAAAACCCCTCCAAAATGGTTTGGAAATCCATTCCACGGCATGTAGAACTTATAATAGGGTCAAAGACCACCTCAAACCATTGGATAACAACCAAAATCTCCACAAAAAAATTCCAAGACTTGTGAAAACACAAAGGGATGAAAAAAATGGTCTGAACTATTTCATTAATTATTACTAACAAATGTCCCAATTTGATTGTTTAAGTATATTTAGACACTCCCAAGACAAATATTAAAAAAAAATTATTCCCCTAGATATGGGAATGAAATGTATTATATTGAAATGTTCTTAATATTTAAAAGGGTTACACTCCACAGACTTATGAAAGGACTACTTCACCACCTCACTTCTTCACAGACTTTGAGAAAATTAATAAGATCAAATTCTACCAAAACCCCTCCACAACACTACAATATACATATAACTTCTTATATCATAAAAGTAACACTCATTCATGTAATTAACCACTTGTTAAAGGATCAATCCTAAGAAGTATGGTGCTAATGTTTAGTTATTATATTTAAATTTTATTTATTTTTATACCTCCTCAAAATTTATCCAACCCATTTTTATAAAATTAATGTATTGAATTTTTTTTATTTTAATGGGATAAACATATTTTACTTTCCTCTTTCCATTTTTAAAAATAAAAGAATTATCTCTCATCTTACATGTATACTACCTCCTCTATAGACATCACACTTTATTTTTATTTCCACCATACATGGATAGTTTTATATGTGGATTTAATGAATAACTAAAATACTTATAATATAATTGTGTTTTCTATAAATTTAAAATAATACCTACCTTTTTTCCATCCCATCCATTATAAAATTAAAACATCACCCATATGTATGTGCAGACTAACTCCCCTATAATGGGCGTATTCGTTTTTCCATTACTACCTAAAATGGATGATTATATGGATGAATTTAATGAGTTAATATGATATTTATAATAGGATTAATGTTTTATAATTGTTTTATTTATTTATTTATTTATTAATAAAATCATTTCCTTTATGGAATCGAAATTCTTAAAAAAAATATATTTTTATGTTTCCCATGTGAATCATCACCATAAGTTTCATTATGAGACCATGAAACTTCGAAAATATTATAAATAAATACTATAAACCTTTATAAAAAATTTATATTTGAATAAATCATGGTTATAAATTGATTAACAAAATTTTTTCACTAAAATAGATAATTAACATTTGAAGTACTAACAAATTAAGATTAATAATTTTTGAAAATAAGAAATAATTATCTAATAAATGAACACAAAGAATTAACATTTATAGTAATACACATGAATAAGGTTTTTAAATAAATTAAGAATGGATCATAATATTTTCATAAAATTTATTACCATAGACCCAACATGAAATGTACATTTTGATTACCATATCATATATACAGTGAACAGTTCATGACGTATTTTTACTAGAATAGTGGTTATATTTCCACATATACTATTTACATGGTAATGTCCACAAATTATTTGTTGTAACATAATTTTATAGAAGATACTATATATAATGGTAACCTTGAGATATTATAACAATAATCTTAAACACTTGTTCAATATTCTAGATACACCATACTAACTAGACAATGATGATGTATTACTATTAGGTGACAAGGGATCATAATAATTGAGACATTTTCTCATGAAGTTTTCACTTGGTGATATTATGTAGATTATATAATGAAGGTTTTCTTGCCAATTAAAATATCACATGTTTCTATTTTAATATCTATAACTATATGTGAACACACATATTAGTCGTGAGACAAGATATCATTATCAATAAACACCATTTGATCATGTAAATTTGTTTAGGAAGGAATTCATGAAATTTATGTTATGTGAGGTTGATAGTATTTGATGAATCATTAATTGTATGGTATTGGATGAACGCACAAGAATGTTTTGGTCACTTATACATTGATGAGATGCCTTAGGCCAAGTTTAGCATGATAGTGGTACCTTTATTAAATCCATGACCATAGAGATCAAAGGTATGTATATCTAATATGGTCATTAATAAATAAATCAATAAAGGATGATTACATTAAGTGTGTTTCATTATTTATGAGATATCCTATGATAAAGATATTATATTAAAAAATATATGTTCATTGGAGGTTTTCATTACTATGACTATGACTTATCTCTTTATGGTCCTATATGGGGCTATTGGACATCACTCGTAATCTGTGAGTGATACTCACTACTATCAAGATAATAAGCTAGAGTGTCATGCACAAAGAATATTCAAAATCCAGGCCAACTATATTTAATTGGTGTTTTAGGGAGAAATATTCCACACTTAGGGGATGGGTAATGTATAAGTTTAAAAGACCACATGTAAATATATAAATTCGATATTATTCAACTTTTATAAAAAAATTATCGAATTTATTTACATATTACATTCAAAAGTTATTTAGTGATTATCGACGAAAAAAATTGACCGAATATTAAATATTTAATACTTAAGGTTCATTAAATAATTATGTGGGGGAAACAAGTCGAGTTAATTACTTGTATTTTATCATTTTACATTATTTTAGTATATGTGAATATTTACTTATGAAATTTATGACAAGTCAAATTGTTCATAAGTGTTTTCTGGGGTATATTTGGAAGGTTAAATATATTAATGGCCTAAAGTGAAAATTTTAGTAATTTTAAACTACCAATAAAAGAATAATATTCCAAATTCTTATAACTATTAAGTACTAGTAATTTTATAGGTTCTATCACCTCCCACTCAAGTTCTATAGGGAGAAAGATATAATGGTATGGGGCATCCCAATCCATGTTCTCCCACCCAGATCGAAGAAATGACAATCTTGTGATGTTATCTAGGTTGAAATCACTTCATATTTATATGATAGAAACCATATACTGGAGGATAATAATTATAAAATATAATGATATGTGTGTGGATGTTCTATTGGGATCCATATTTGGTTCCTTCAAGTAATGGTCATCATTGATGAGTTAAGCGCGATTCCAATTGAAATCAAAAGAGGAACAATTTAGGTTTCTTTTATTTGATGAAATTAAATTGCATGAGATAATTGTATTGTAACCAGGTTGTGATTAAACTAAAGATGAAATCAAAAAATTGATCATAGAAAAAAAATTAAAATTCATATTTTTAGGATTTCGTTGCATCTCTAGTACCTAAAATCTCAATCAAAGGGACCACATGAATTTTTATGACATGGTTGAATTATATTTGCAATAAATGTATAAATAAGTTTTTATAGTAGTCCAATTTTAATAAACCATACTTTGATCTGATCAGGTATTCTCATATAATATCCATCTAAATTTTTAAAAATTAATTAAAATTAGTTTTACAGGTACATAGAAATTGAGAAACATATATTGTTATATGTTATAATTTTAACGGTGGTTAGTGGGTAGTGGAAAATACTAGAGCTCCCAGTAACATTTTCCAGAGATAAGAGTCCAACATAGTATTTTATGGATGATAACGTTTCCACAAAATTATATAATGTTTTTAAGAAAACTTATTTTTCAAAATCATATAATTATAGGATTTAGAAAAATTAAAAAAGAAAAAAATTTAAAAGGGGGTAGAAGCTGGTATAGTGTAATAAAAAAATTAAAAAGGGGTTTTCAGCTACACATGTAGTTTCCTAGCCTCCCCCCCACCCTCCACCCAAAATGGGGTACATTGGAAAATTCTACCACATTGCGGGTATCAACATATGAAAATATATTTTTATTTTCTTTTTATTTTTTTCAATGTGAGGTGGTTGTGGCACCTGTCATCCTCTCATTGGCTCTATGCCCATGAGAAATCAGGAAGGCCACCACTTTCAGATGACCCAACAGTCCAAACATGTCAATACAATCCCATCTATGTCTTTTAATGGATCAAAACCCCATTTTGGGGTTTCCCGGCCACTCTAGATCTGGAAAAAATTAAAAAAAAATCAAAAAATATGACAAAATTTTATGAATAAGATCAAATTTATTTTGGGATTATGTGATATATATTATTATAATTAAAATTAGAATTAGTTATTTTAACTCATATTTAATACCCATGAGATAAATTTATCATGAATTTAATTTAATTACACCTTCATTTTGTGATCCAATTGATCATGATCATTGACCAACCAATGTATATCTAGAAATTAATTTTCATAATTACTTATTTAAATAACATATAATAATTGTAATAATTTATTTATAATCGATGGTTTGAGGATCATATCTCCCCAGATTATATGTATAAGGGTAAGAATATCCAGGAGTTATTTCTTGCATGTGAATTTCATATCCTTGAGATCCCCTCACCTGTGCATGAGTATTTATTTATAAAAACAATGACTAATGAATAGGTGGACCTTATTGAGATGATGTGATGTTCCAAACAACACATATATACATTAGATAGGGGTAATCATTATGGAATTAGTTATATATGATTTGGGTAATAACTTATAGGGTGATATTTGATTCGTTTACTCTGAATGGATTAACTGGTTGTAATTTCTCAAGATCAATCATGATATTTATTTAATTTATGCATTATTTGTTACTAATTTGTGAATATCCATCTTTATATGATCACATGAAATAACAAAAATAATCATATATTAAAACAAATTAAAATGCGGTAGATGTTTTTTATTTAATTCATCATCATTTTATTAGTTTAATCACATAAAATTTTCATATCAATTATAAAACGATTTCATAGGTCCAGAAATAATAATAAAATCCTTTAAAGAAATATGAATTCATATTGCTTACAGTAACTTGAATTTGAAAGAATTAGTGTATGAGGTTCTTTTTATCCCTAGTTAAGGGTCTTCATACTACTGGTGGATTCTTATAATATTGATGGGTTGAATTTACTAAATTTGGAAACAAAATAATTGTCATAGCTAGTTTTTTTCATCTTTAGAGGAAAATTATTGAGTAAATCAAGGTTACAATTCCTAAAAGATGAGACTTCACCCAACAGTTCCAGCATACATTAGTTAATGTGGTTGTCCAGACCTAAAACTTCCTTGAAACTCCTTATGTAGTTTAATATACATAGATTTTATTATTAGGAATAGTTTTAAAGATCTTTTCCACTAGAAAACTCTAAGAAACTAGGTTTTTTAATATAGTCGTTTAGGGATACTAGGGTTGGATAAAATAGTGGGAGACATTTAGGATAATAAATTTATAATGTTTAACTATTGATAATCAAGAAAAAAGAATTAATTTTTTTATATTCAATTCTTTAGAAAATGAAAATAAATAACACCAATACACAACGATCAATGATGTACAAAGAACATGTCCTTATCGATATAAATTTCCAATATTGGTAATATATCATACACAAAGTACTAAAATATGAAATGAAATTATATGTTTTGAAGTCCCTAGTACATGATTGGTCTCTTCGATGAGAAATTAATGATGAGAGATTTTTATAAAATAGACTCATGAATGATTCATTTGATATCTATATCATAATGACATCATCAATGTCCAAAGATTTGTAGATGTAACATGAGGATAAGTATGGCTATACCATGTTGTCTCATATATAAGATGTTTATGATGTGAATGTAAAATGTTAAATCAATGAGATCATGATCACACTGGTCACATATATGTTGTAATATTGAACTCGTTATGGTCCTCATGTACTCAGCAAGATATATTATATTGGATTACTAACATAATTGGGATTCAAGTTGAATTAAGAACTTCAAGTTTATCTCATTCTATCATCCTTACCAACTATTTTCTCCAATTTCATTGAGATTTCTCAAATTAATAGTTTAGAGAAACTAGTATGGTATTCTTCGGGATATGTTTTCCAAGAATTGGAAAATTTAATGAAATTAAAATCTTAAATTCTTAAAGTGAAAAATAAGAAAGACATGGAAAAAATTTCATATGCATGTACACTAAAAAAGGAACCTTCATAACTTATTTCTATCAAACCAAAGAGAAATTAGGAGAGCATTAAAAATGAGTCTATTTTCATTTCATGTGGAAATATAGATTAATGAATGATAAACTGTAATGAAATGTCGAAGAATAAAGTGAGAGATTCTAATTCATGTATATTAATCATTAAATGAAACATTTCAGAGATACTCATTGGATATTAGATAAAATATGTCACCTTCATATTTGTTTATAAATAAAAAAACATGTAAGTCAATAAACATTAGTTCAAGTCAAGGTGTGTTCAATAAGTGGTGATAAATTATGATACCTATATATGTAGAGAGAAACACATAATTGTTATCCCAAGGTGAATAGTTATTTTTTAAACTGTAATTATGTGATGAATTATATCAGGAAATTTAGGAATGGATAATTTTATGGAATTTCATAAAAAAACAAATAGTTCAATAAAACATGAATCTTTGAAAATGAATAAAAAAATAAACAATGTATACCTCTAAAACCTATTTGTGGAAAGATAATTCATTTTCAAGTAAAACTAAATGTAATTACCTAGGATATAAGTAGTACGATATTTAGACTACTTTGAGCTAAAAATTAGTTATAATGAACCTTTTTAATTATCTATCATTGGAAAAAAACCATTATAAATAAAGTTATGCAATAAATGATTTCAAAATTAGTTCAGCTAGAGAGCATGAACTATTTCAAGGAGAAGATTTAGGTTAATTCATTTACTTCATCAGATTATTTTAAGACTTTTAAGAAATATAAAATTGAATTAAGGAACATTAATTGTTAGAAGATATGAGTTTCTTATGGACTATGTGGGGATGAATATCTAAACCATTCTAAAGTTCCCAGATCAGTGTGAATAATAGATAGGGGGAGGGGTGAATCAATGATCCAATTTTAATTTTTTTACAAATTGATTAATTTCAATTAATATTATATGGATTGTTAAATCCTTGATCCACTCTTCTTGTGTCACCCAGCCTTACCTCAAGTGATGCTATAAATGTAAAGGCACTTAACAAAATGATTTACAAGTTTCGATTCAAAGACCTGCTCCTTTCTGTGTTGGTTATTCAGCCCAACCCAGATTCTCCACTATAATTTGGATAGTAATTAAAATAGTTGATACAGAGTCCCATTGTGTCTCTCCTGATTCCCACAGGAGGTTCTTTATATTGCTTCCCATAGTGTTACCAGAGTCTCATAGAACTGGTTCATAGTTCCAGTGAATACTTCTTCCCTTCCCTGAATCTCACAGGGGTCTTTTCGCTCTTGAGTCACCCAAGTAGCTTCTTTATTTTAGTTATTCTTTGATTCACTATAGATGATTTTCCGATCTTCCCACATAGTCTTGCGAAATCACACTTTCCCATGTATCTTTTCATGATTCTTCAACATCCTTTGGTAAGGTATTTTGGCCTTTCTCTATAATTCTTATCACTTTCATTGATCATTTATCAGTTCAAAAATGCTCAGGAAATTATTTCTTCTTCTGATGAGGACCTGGCCTCACTATGATGTGTTCCAATGGTGCACATAACCTCTTCAAGAATTAAAGAATGGTCTTTCAAAATTTCAACATTGTCTCTCTTCATGGATTCTAAAATACTGTAAACTCATATAAAATATATTCTTTAACTTTTTCTGGCTTTAGTCTCAATTCTCATTCACTTAATTCATGGATTGAATGTGATCCAATACTTCTAGTATTTGGACATCTCAATTTTTTTCTTTTTAGTGAAACTACTGAATGCACTAAAACTTCTCTTTGTTTTCATGGGAAGAATCACATACACTTATGGGATTATTGAAACACTAAGGATCATCTCACTTGGAATCATCTGAATTAACACATGTGCATGTGATTATGCATGATTTCATGAAATGGTCTCTTGATTTTTAACATGTACTGTGTTCTCTTCTTTTCTCAATATTCACACACACTTTTCATTATTTCAATACATCTTCATGTGTATGATTGCATGCATGCACTATTACTTTTTTTCTTTATTGTGTGAAAACCCCAATGGATGTAATCTTTTGAGCACACACACTTCATCTTTCTTCTTTTCCATTTTTATACTTCCTTTTTGGTTCTTAGTAAACACACTTGTTATTTAAACTTGGCTTCCCTGTGTGTCATGCATATGTGTTCTTAAAACCCAAATTTGTGTAGTCTGTGGTTTTTCTTTGTTTTACACACCTAGGTATCTCAATTCATTCTTATTCATGCATATTCATCATGCATGCATTATCCTCACTTACTTGTGAAAATATAAAGCCTTAGGATTCTTATTCTTCAAATAGAGAATACATAATCCTCATCCTTCATGCAACCACCTTCTTGATATCTTCTTCTTTGTGAAAAGGGTGTGCAAGGGTCTCATTTACAGAACCAAAAGTGGTTCTTGGATCTATCTTTGAAAAGGTACAACAAGGTTGTCTAGCACCAGTTGTGTAGCCTGTGGGATATATCCACAAAGCACGATGAGGGTTCATAAAAACCAGTCACATGTTTGTGGGTTTTCTTTCACACAAAGGGTGTGGATGTTATTCTTCTTCGCAAGGAAGGTTAAAGAGTGTGTATCAGTTTTTTAACTCCTATGGGGTCTTCTTCTCCTTCGCGTAGCAGAGATATGTGGAAACCTTCTCTTCACAATGCACTGTCCTTTCAAGAATGGGAGAATTCTCAATTTTCTCATCAACAAACCTCTACTTGAATGTTCTATATTTATAGGTGAGGTTCACTTATCCATTTCCTTTAAATCACCAGAAAAAATTTCATGGGATACAAAGCTTTGAATTCCTGAGATATTCGGTTTGAATATTTCCTATGCCGGATGATATTTTTTTGAATATATCGATTTGGTTATGTTCAACATAGATCCATCATTTTTTGAGGAAACATCATGTGCATGTGTTTATGAATGCATGAAAACCATCTTCTTGAACATATAATGGAATTTGTGGCCTCAACAACTTTGGTTTCCCTCGACCTCATGTGATCTTCGAATTTTGGTACATGCATAAAAATGTAATTGAATTAATGTGTTCAGTATTCTTAGATGATCCAAATGCATTGGATTTTATCTTCTAAGAAGGTCGGAGTCATGAGATCGGTGCTCAGATCAAATACTAGTTTGCAGGTGGAGCTCAGGTGTCTGTAGGTGAAGAAAACCTCATTGGAGAGATCAGACAGTGCTTGTTTAAACCTGAACTGTAGAGATCAGATGGATAGCCTTGATTAGAATGTGGGACACGAGATGGAGCGTGCAGCTTATATTGACCATGATAAGAGATGAGTGGTGAGGTTTGCATCTACATTTTTTAAAACACATCCACATCAAAATGTGATGCTTGTTTTCGCTTCTTTAAATAACAAGATGTTGCAGCATATCTCCAGAATTATCCTCTCTCCCTCTACGGTACCACCCCATACCATGTTCCCCCTATGAGCATGCTCTTAGCGCCCACTTGGCTCCTCAGGTGCACACCTAGCACCCACTATAAAACCCCATGATTTCATAGTACATTATCTCTTCAAAGTAATTCAATAACTTGCACAACATGCAACACCGAGTTTGAGGGCACCACAACATACCAAAATAGCTGGTCAAAAAGTTTTTATGAATAATGTTAACTGAATTTTAAAATTTAAATACTATATAATTTTTTAGAATCCATATTATGTGTTTCTTAGAAATAATATAAGAACAAATTCATTTTTTCAGATAAAAGAAGTATTTTTCAAAAAAATGCAATTTTACCTCCTTTTAATGGAGAACCCTTTTTAAATACAATATTTGAAACTTTTATATATTCAATTTTACAAAATTAAATTCTTATTTATAATCGGGAAATAAAAATTTAGTTTTGATAAATATTTGGTGTTTTTCGGATAATTTTCATATTTGGGTGAATATTGAAAATTACTAAATTTTAATTGAAAAAAACGTTTTTAATCAAAATAATTTTTAGTGTTCAAGTATATATTTGAATGGTTTGGAAGCATAATTATATTATATTTTTGTGATTTAATATAATTTCGGTCATTATATGTAATTTCACATTCAAATTTAACATAAACACATGTCAATCTTTTGATAGTTTTTACTTTTAAAAAAACCCGCTTTTTCGTTTTTACAATGGGAATTTATTTTAAATTAATAAATGAATATTATATGTTCTGAATTTGGTAATAGAGACTTCATTTTTGAATTCAGAATATCAAAATTATCTTAGGGTAAAGTTTTGGTATTTTTCTGATAACTTTAATTTTTTTGATGAATCATGAAAAACACCACGTTATTGTTTAAAACTTCCTTTTTATTTAAGTAATTAGTTATTTTAATTTAATTATTTTATGTCAAAATAGATACATAATACCTATTTATGATCAATGTGATTTATTGGATTCATTTTATAATAAGTTTAGATATATAAAATTTTATTCAACTTTTTACCGTCTTTTACCCACCTTCTGGGAGCATTTGAAAATTTTCATAAAACATATTTTTTCCGCTTATGTGAGTTGAATTTCAAAAATCCGAGAGACAAGGTTAACCTCATTAAGTAAAATTTGGTTTAATAAGATGAAAATAATTTTTGGTGAATCGTAACTTTTGACTTTTAATTACCACGGTTAAAAGTAAATAGTGTATTTAAGGGTAAAAATGATATTATAATTACACTAAAAAATTTATTAATTATATTACATAAGTTTAATTCGACCAAAAACAACCTTAGGAATAAAATATGATCCTTTAGGTCCACTTGGATTTTATTAGGACATTTATTATTATTTTATTTAACGAAGAGTTAAAAGAGTTAAAATCAATGTTTGATAACTAAACCATTTTTAATATTGGGTTATAAATACGATAAATTACACTCTAAATATTAAGTATAAAGATAAAAATATTTCTTAAATAATGATATTTAATTTATAAGAATTATACATTAAATAATTTAATTTATGTATCACACAATGATGAAGCAGTAATTACAATAATAATGAAATATTAAATATAATTGATATTATATATATCCAAATTAAGTTATTTTGAAACTTTTGATAAATTACACATATTTTATAGGATAATATGACATGTTAGGATTTAACATATAAATTTATTAAGAATTAATGAAGTTGTTAGGACTTTAACAAGAATAATTTATTAAATATTGTCAAAATTGACATAATTCAGTTTTTAAAACAAATACTATATTATTGGTTGATATAATATTTCTAATAATATATGGTTCGTTTAAAGGGACTTAATAATATTATATATGTCATTTATTAACCGTTTGGGGTTCTCTTGGAATTTTATAGTATTTTTATTAACCATATAACATAAAAATAAAAAGAGACATGGTAAATGTCAAACTATTTAACTAAGAGTAAAATCTAAAAGATATGGTTAATATGATGACTTAAACTTGTCTATTACCTATTTTTTGAGAGTTTTTGAACCCATACCCACCATATCCTTTAAATAACTCATTTTTGATCCATTAAAAAGTGAAAATTATTTTATTATAAAATAATATTTCAAACTTTTCCTAAAGTGACCCTCACCTCTCTTATAAAAGAGAGCATCCCCTTCCCTAAAAAAACACCTTCAAGGCCATTTGGGTCAGCCAATCCCTGACCCAATATCATCCGAAATTCCCTCACTTAAACATACAGCCATTACTTTGATTAGAAAGCCCCCTTATGGAGCCCTTTGGATATACTCAAAAGGAAACACCTGAATAGAAGGTAATAATTTCACCACCCTCTTTCAAGTTATTTTCTCTTTACAATTACTCTTTCTTTTTTATTACCATACCAAAATACTAAATCCATTACCTTATAATTTTGGTGATGTTATACTAAATATTTAACAACCATATTCATTATTCTATCCATCTTTTGAATGATAATGTCACCATGTGTGCGTACACACGACTTACCGTCTCCACGTCTAGGTGTAATTTATTATTCAATACTATGTTATTTGAATGGATATAATGATGAGTAATATGTAAGTAAATAATGAAAATAACATGATATTTTTTATGTATAATTATTATTCCATCCAATTCCACACTTTTTAATCATTAAGGAAATGATATCCTCGCTCGTGTGTACGTACGGCATACCGTCTCCACGACGCGATGAGATTCATTTCCAGGTTCACCATTCCATGATAATTATAAAAATATATATTAAAAAGTATTTAATATATGAAATAATAATGTCACTATATATATTTATATGTATTTACGTACATAAATGTATCTTAATTCACTTAATTCTATTCAATGTGATATGAAAACAGAAACATTGTTTTGGCATACGTACGACCTACCGTTTCCATAAACAGAGTTTTCCATTTCATATATCAATCTATTTTAAATATTTTTATTCTAAATATATATGATATATGAATCATGTATATATTCTGAAAGTATATAAATCATGATCTAAATAATATGATCAAAAATAAAAAGTTAAAAAGCGTACAATGAAGAAAGCGATAATTACCCAAAATGCTAATTTAAAATGGAAATCATTTTAAATGGGTAGTATAATGTCATAAATGAATCATGTATAATATAATAAATATGAATATAGTTCTGGTATAATTTAATAACATTCTATTGTCATTATACAAGAGGTTAAGCGTACCCTCAACCAAAGGAAAGTGCAAGGTAAGGGTTAATTTCAAAATCTCATTATTATCTGAGGTTGTTTTTACTTAAGTATATACTGGGAAATATTTATTATCCATGTCAATGTTTCATAAAAAAGTATTCAAAGGTATTATTTTTAAGGGTCACTTTTACTAAAACATCATTTTAAATGTTTTTAATATTTATTCTTTTAAATCATTCTCATTAATGTCCACATTTTAAAAATGGTTTTTAATGATTTATTTATATAGACATGAATGTTTTTAAAATGTTAATTCCTTTCAAAAGATTCAAAGTGGTTTGGGACACTTTTATTCAAAAATGTCTCTAAATGTCTTCCTTTATAAATTGTGTGACTTTTAAATGCTTTCAAGAAAAAGATATATCTCTTTCGAAGATTTTTACAAATCATTTTCATCTCTGTAAACATCCTTTGATGGATTTTAAACTTGTTTGAAATTGAATTATTATGATACAAATCATTCATATTTTATTGAAGGTTTTTTGATATGTTTGAATGTGGATATGTTATTTTTATACCATTCATGGTTTATATATAAATTATCAACATTTTTTATTCTAGTTTTAATACGAATGTGTATGCTATGTTTAAACCTTTTCATATGAGGAATGAATTGGACTTAGTAAGTGATGGGTGGAGCCCTCTATAGCTCCCTGATTCATCAGTAGGTCTCATGAGACAAAATAGTGTCTTGGCACAGGTTCTTGACAAAATCTTATTTTTATTCTTGGCACAAGGCCTTGACTATGTGGTTATGATGTCTGGAATTATGCATTCCATCATTATAGAAGTGGCTATTGATATTGCATGTGATTATTCGGCTATTAGAATATCCATGTGAATAAATAAATGGAATTATTTTATTTTTTCTTTGCCATATTATGTTGATGTTTATGTTTAAAAGGCTCTTGTTTAATTCTAATACATTTCTTTAAATGTTTTTGCTTATTTATGAACATTTCTACTACATTGTTATCCTTACTGAGCATCTGAGCTCACCCCTTTCTATGTTTTATTTTTCCCATGATGTGAAGAAGTATTTTATTATTGATAAGTAGGGTCAAGCTAAGGGATTAATGAAATTCTCAAAGTATCATTTATGTTTTGTTTTGTTTTCTAATATGTAATTTAATTTTCATATATGTAATCTATTTTCCAAGGCTGCTAAACTGGTCGGTCTTTCGAGACTTGATTCCTTTTAGTCATGCCAATTTATTAATATAATGCCCCAACTCTAGGCTTCTGTGGTTGGGGTGTTACAGTTGGTATCAGAGGAAGTTTATCAATAACCTTAGAAAATAGATTTAGATATACTCTGATTATATCACATTACCCTAAGATAGACATTGAGGATTATTATATAAGAATGTACTAGAATTTGGGTACTGTAGAGCTTTTCTGAGTTTTCTGAGCAATACATTCATGCCTGGATACGAGAAGGTAGAGGCGGCTCTAGCACAGATGTACCTGGGGGTAAAACCCAAAAACCTTGATTTTAGCTAGGCTCAAACAGGAACTGGTGAAAAACAATAGGCCTTGTTGTACTCTTGTTTATGACACTCTTGGGGGATATGATTAGAATAATTAGCATTTTCATTACAAGCCATTATGAAGGATTTAGGAGTTAATACTTCCTCAAAGAAATTTTTCTTTATGATTATTGATTATATCCATAAACTATTAAATTTATATTAGGTATTTACAAGTTTGGAATTATGAATTAGGATTCATAAACTGGCCTAGTGTATTCCATTGTTTAGAAATGGTGGCAAGTAGATGGAATGAGAACTCCAGCAATAGGTATGATCCAAAAAGTAAGAACGATCATATCTTTAATGGTATTAAGCCAACATTTAGAAGGGAAATAGTCTCCCAGGTATTTTCAACATATGAAGAAATAGTATCACGTGATAATAAGATAAGTAATGAATTTTCTGAGTCCTATGGTTTTGAAGGGAAAAAAGGAAAGAAAAGGATGGTAGAGAGAAAGATGGATAAAGGGAAGAGGGGAAAAAGGATTTTCCAAAATGTGATAACCGTGGAAAGAATCAACTTGGTCAATACTTGAAGGGAATGTGAGTTTGTTATATGTGTGGTGAAAAATGACACCAAGTACGTGATTTCAAAGGTAAGAAAAAGGTTTCAAATGTAAAATGCTTCATCTACAAGGAGTTGCGACACTATGCGAATCAGTTTCCTAGTCATCAGAGCATATCGCAAATGATGCTATTGGATAATAATGAAATTATGATACTACCACAGATTAAAAGAAATGACCAATGTTCTTATGTAATTATTAAAGAATTATTTTATCTCAGTGTTGATTCGATGATATACCTGTTATATAAATTATAGAAATAAATAAGGATTGTACTGCAGTACTATTTCATTGTGGATTTGAGATTATATGGTTCTATGAAAAGTGACTCAAAAACAAGTTAATCATTTTGGAAAATATATGGTTGGAGGAAAGATAAACCTTAATATTTTCTTGATACTAAGGTAGTAATTTTGAAATAAGAGATGGTTGATTTGGATAAATTATATTGGATATTCTTGACTACCTTGGAACTGATTAATGGTTTTTTTATTTCATCATTGTTGGAGTATTCAAAATTTTTGGTTATAAGGAATATATCTAGTATTCAATTTGGAATAAGGGGGAATGAATGTAATAAATATGGTATTATGGTAATTCAGGGTGTTACCATGTTTTAAAAGAATACATGATGAAGGTATTCACATGTTATTACATGGAAAAAAGATCTTCATTGTGTTTACCTTCCATATAAATTTTGGACTGTATGTTTGGACAGAAGTATTTTGGATAAGTATAAAGGTTGGAATGGATTAAGTTTCAAATTGGATACTATTGTTAAGGTTAAATCATTTATTAAGATTATTTTTGGATTGTTATAAAAATGGAAACCCGGAGGTCAGGCGACAACCCGTCACGTCCGGCAAGGCCGCAAGACTTGAACCCGCAAATGAAAGGCGACAAAGGTGCATCACATACAACTGGCCCATGTGATTTCTTAGTTTGTGTAATGCAATTTTTTTAAATAGTCGGAAATATGAATTATAAATTCATTTTTTGAACCCTATACGATTATGATAAATTGAATATTTTTGAATTCTATTATCCTTTGGAGTGAAAGATGAGTTTGTGGTAGGAATTAGTTAAAGGATGATACTCTACTTATCAAGTATATTTGTTTCCTCTAATTATATGAATAAATTAATTCTTCAACTTTAGAAAAGGGATCTTAAAACCAATAATGTGTTATCCTAATACCTTTTTGTTTTTTTTGAACTGATGATATTTTAAATAATCATAGATTTATGGTTCTGAGGACCTCAATTTTACACTTGTTTGTGATTGATGACCTCAATCACTCCCTATAAATATTTACGTTTTCCCTCTAATTATGTGTCTCTAACTTCCACCAATGTTGTTCTAATAGAGATCATAATTTGGTGGTGAATTTTTTATTTCCCTTTCCCTCTTATTCAGATTAAATTTTATTAACCCAATTTCTGATATTGGTTTTCCACAATGGTATTTTCTATTTTTAACAATTTATTTTCGAAAAAAAAAATCAAATTGTGACAACGCAATTTTTTGAATTAGGGAAGAATGTAACACCCCAAGATTTCATAGTATGTTATCTCTTCAAAGTAATTCAAAAACTTTCGCAACACGCAACACCAATTTGAGCGCACCACAACTTACCAAACTAGTCATTCAAAAAGAGGTTATGAATAGTGTTAACTAAATTTTAAATTTTATATACTATATATTCTTTTAGAATCAATATTATGTGTTTCTTTGACATAATATAAGAACAAATTCATTTTTTTAACTAAAAGATGTATTTTTCAAAAAATGAAATTTTACCGCCTTTTAAGGGAGAAATCATTTTAAATCCAATATTTGACTCTTTTATATATTCAATTTTAGAAAATAAACTTCTTATTTATAATCGGGGAATAAAAATTTTGTTTCGATATATTTTTGGTGTTTTTCTGATAGCTTTCATATTTGGGTGAACAGTGAAAATTACTAAATTTTAACTGAAAAGAACTTTTTTAATCAAAATAATTTATAGTGTTTAATTACACATTTTAATGGTTTGTAATTATAATTAGATTATATTTTTATCAATTAATATAATTTTGGTAATTATAAGTAATTTCACATTTAAATTTGACATAAACACATGTCAATATTTTGATAGTTTTTTCTTTTTTTTAAAAACCCGCCTTTTAGTTTTGACATCGGGAATTAATTTTAAATTAATAAATGAAAATTCAATGTTTTTAATTTGGTAAAATAGACTTCATTTTTTATTTCTGAATATCAAAATTATTTTAGGGTGAATTTTTGGTATTTCTCTGAGAACTTTCAATTTTTGATGAATAGTAAAAAACGGTGTGTTATTGTTTAAAACCAGAATTTAATTTATGTAATTAGTAATTTTATTTTAATTTATTTTAGGTCAAAATAGATAAATAATACCTATATATTTTCAATTTTATTAATTGGAGTAATTTTAAAATATGTTTAGATATATAAAATTTTATTTAACTTTTTACCGTCTTTTACCCACCTTCTAGGAGCATTTGAAAATTTTTATAAAACTTAATTTTACCTCTTCTATGAGTTGAATTTCAAAAATATGAGAGAAACAGTTAACCTCGGCAATTAAAATGTATTTCAATAAGATGAAAATAATTTTTGGTAAATAGTAACTTTTGACTTTTAGTTACCACAGTTAAATGTAAATAGGGTGATTGAGGGTAAAAATGATATTATAATTACCCTAAAACATGTCCTAATTCTATTGGATAAGTGTAAATCGACCAATAAAAACATTATGAATAAAATATGATCCTTTAGGTCCACATGGATTAGATTAGGACATTTATTATTATTTTATTTAACGAATAATTAATAAAGTTAAAATCAATGTCTAATAACTAAACCATTTTAAATTAAGGGACATACATAAGATAAATTAGACTATAAATATTCATTATAAATCTAAAAATATTGAAAACAAAATGGTATTTTATT
Organism: Viscum album; assembly: GCA_963277665.1. Lineage (NCBI taxonomy): Eukaryota > Viridiplantae > Streptophyta > Magnoliopsida > Santalales > Viscaceae > Viscum > Viscum album. Next base: position 194,031 of record CAUJRU010000299.1, on the reverse strand, counting down.
TATAATTTTTATACATTAAATAATTTAATTTATTTATGACACAATAATGACGTACTAATTAACTTAAAAATGAAATATAAAAATATTTGATATTATAAATACCCAAATAAATGTAATTTTAAAATTTTGTTGAATTAAACTAATTTTATAGGTTAATATGACATGTTAGGATTGAACATATGAATTTATTTCTAAGTAATAATGATTTTATGACTTTAAAAAATCATTTATTAAATAATGTCAAAATTGACATAATTGAGTTTTTAAAACAAGTACTATATTATTGGTTGATATAATATTACTAAAAATAAAAGTCTTGGCCAAAGGGCATTAAAGATATTATAAATGTCATTAATGAACCTATTGGGGTTCTATTGGAAGTTTATAGTAAGTTTATTAACCATATAATACAAAAATACAAAGAGACATGGTAAATGTCAAACTATTTAACTAAGAGTTAAATCTAAAGGATAAGGTTAATATGATGACATAACCAGTCTAAAACCTATTGGTTTGGAGGTTTTTGACCCAATACCAACCTTATCCATTAAATAATTCATTTTTTAGCAATTAGAAACTGAAAATTATTTTTTCTTAAAATAACATTTCAAGTTTTTTCTAAAGTGGCCCTCACCTCTCTAATAAAAGGGAACATCCCCTTCTCTCAAATTCAGAACTTCGAAGCCATCTGGCTCGGCCAAACCCTACGAAAATATCATCCCAAATTCCCTCACTTCAACCTAGAGTTTTACATTGATCATAAATCCCACCTTAGTAGCTTTTTTGATCAAATAAAAAGGAAACACCTGAAGAAGAGGTAATAATTTTACCACCCTCTTTCAAGTTCTTTTCTTCTTTCACTTTCTCCTTCTTTGTTATTACCAAATAAAAATAATAACTTCAATACCTTATACATAATGTGATGTTATTATAAATATTTCAAAACCATATTTTTTATTCTATCCATCCTATGAATGATAATGTCACCATGTGTGCATACGTACGACTTACCATCTCCACGTCGTGGTGTAATTTGTTATTCAACACTATCTTACTTGGATGGATATAATTATTAGTAATATGTATTTAAATTATAAAAATAACATGATATTTTTTCTATGAAATTATTATACTATCCAATTCCACACTTTTTAATCATTAAAGAAATGATATCATTGCTCGTGTGTACGTACGGATTAATGTCTCCACCACGCGATGAGATTCATTTCTAGGTTCACCATTCAACGATGATTATAAATATAGATATTAATAAGTATGTAATATATGAAATAATAATGGTAATTTAGATATATATATATATATATACTTACATATATCTTAATTCACTTACGTCTGTTCAATACGATATGAAAACAGAAACAGTGTTTATGCGTACGTACGGCCTACCATCTCCATAAACAGTGTTTTCCATTTCATATATATATATACTATAAATATTTATATTATAAATATATATTATATATAAATAATGTTTATATTCTGGAAGTATTTAAATCATGATCTAAATGATACGATCAATTATAACATGTTAAAACACCTACGATAAAGAAAGCTATTATTACCTAAAATGTTATTTTAACACGGAAATCGTTATTAAATGGGTATTATAAAGTCAAAAATGAATCATGTATAATATAATAAATATGAATATGGTTCTGTAATAATTTAATAACATACTATGGTAATTATACTAGAGGTTAAGTGCACCCTCAACCCAAGGAATGTGCAAGGTAAGGGTTAATTTCACAAACTCTTTTTTATCCAAGGTTGTTTTTACATAGGTATCTACCGGGACATATTTATTATCCATGTCCATGTTTCATAAAATAGTTTTCAAATTGATTATTTTTAAGGGAATTTTTTACTAAAACATCATTTTAAATGTTTTAAATATTTATTCTTTAAAATCATTCTCATTAATGTCCATGTTTTCAAAATGTGTTTTAAGGATTTATTTATATGGACATGAATGTTTTTAAAATGTTAATTCCTTTAAAAAGTTTTAAAGTGGTATGGGAAACTTTGATTCAAAAATGTCTTTAAATGTCATACTTTCTAAATTGTCTGACTTTTAAATATTTTCTGTAAAAATAGATATTTCTCTCAAAGAGTTTTACAAATCATTTTTACCTATGTAAACATCCTTTGATGGATTTTAAACATGTTTGATGTTGATTTATTATGATAGAAATATTCCATATTGTATTGAAGGTTTGGTGATATGTTTGACTACAGATGTTTTATTTTTATACCATTCATGGTTTATGGATAAATTATTGACATTTCGTATGCTAGTTTTAATACGAATGTTAATTTTATGTTTAAACCTTTTCATATATGGAATGAATTGGACATAGTAAGTGACGGGTGGAGCCTGCTATTGCTCCTCGATGCATCAGTTGGTCTAATGAGACAAACTAGTTTTTTGGAACAAGGGCTTGATAGAATCTTATTTGTAGTCTTTTTATAAGGCTTTGACTATATGGTTATGAAGTCTAGAATTATGAATTTTATTATTATAAAAGTGGATATTGGTATTTCATGTGATTATTCGACTAGTAGAATATCCATGTGAATAAGTAAATGTAATTATTTGATTTTATATTTTCCATATTATGCTTAATTTTAAGTTTAAAAGTATTTTGTTTTAGTCTAATACATTGGTATAAATTTTTATTCTTATTTATAAACTTTTCCTCTATATTGTTATCCTTATTGAGAATTTGAGCTCACCCCTTTGTCTGTTTTATTTTTTCTAGGATGTGAAGATGTATTTTATGATTGATAAGAAGGGTTAAGCTATGGCATCAATGTCCTTCTCAATGGATCATTTATGTTTTGTTTTATTTTCTAATGTTTAATGTAATGTCCATTTATGTAATCTATTTTCCAATACTGCTAAACTGATCAGTCTTTTGGGACTTGATTCCTTGTGATCATGACAATGTAATAAAATAATTCATTTAATTTAGGCTTATGGGGTCGGGGCGATACACCCACGCTACACGAGTTCATCACCGTGCGGCACCTGCGGGTTTATACAGAGCATGTGCACATTCTGCCTCATGTGTGGCTGGCCTTGAGGGCTTCTCTTGAGCACGGTTGACCCCTTGGGTCCCACATGTGCTTGAGGGGAGGTCGTCTACTGGTCTTCATGGTTGGATTTATTTTTTTAGTTAAGGGATGACCATATTCGTGGTTAAAACCCAAGTGACTGGTACAAGAAGAATGCATGGCCACCTTCTTCATTAGAACCCCATGCATGGGCAATACACTTAGTATCTTACACATGAATCCATTCCCCCTTTCTTATTCATTCTTCTAACATCATCTTTATTTTCTTTTTAGAATAAAAAATCTAAGATCATCAATATTCCCTTAATCCAATTATGGATGATGCATGGATCATTCTTCATTTCTCATTCATTAATGCATAATGCATGGTCTTCAATGTTGTAATGAATGATGTGTTCTCTTTAAAAAACAGTTCTTATTTTTTTAGGATCATCACAAACAATATTATAATTTATAGACTTCATACATTAAGATAAAATGGACGAATCATCTTTACTCCTTTACTCATGCAATTGAGTATTGCATGATCTTCATCAAGTGTTGTAACAATGTATCACCTTGATACAAGTCATGGAACTTGAGACCAGTTCTACAATCGTCAGAGTTGTATCCTCTTGGAGAATTCATCAAGTGTAGTTTTCAATTCATTAAGTCAACAACAATTCTCCAAGTCTTCACCGATTTCTTCATTAATACCTTTCATTCACATATTGACTTCTCATTAACAACAAATGCAACTTTTATGCACTTCAATCCATATTTAAAATAAATGAAATTCTTATGCACTTAAATCTCCCCCTCTATATTAAGTTGTCAATATCACCTATGCACACTTTTTATGGGTCAATATGTGTGCCAATATTTTTTCTCCCTTATTGGAAAAAAAATCAAAGGTATTAGTGGGGTATCTTTAAAAACATGTCCCCATCCCTTTGAATAATATATTTTGGAATATTTCTAAGAGAGGGTTGATGTCACATGGTTCGCATAGAAAAGAGCCTTTAGTTAATCAAATATAATTCTCCTTAGGATAACCAAGTGTAGAAAACAAGAGATATATGCCCAAGGTATTCATTGTTGTCCATAAACAACCATACATGTGATATCATGCTCATAATGGTTTAATTCCTGAAAAAGGGATTGGAGATTATCAGATTCAACAATGAAATGCAAAATCCTGCACAATGATCTCCAAACATATTAAAATCTCCATGTGAAAAGATACCTCTCCACCTTTCATCCCATATTTTCATCAATCAAGAACTCCCCCTTAATTGATATGATTTATACAATTAATAACAATGGATGAATCTGTGATTAGAATACCTTAGTTTTAGCTTCTTGAGATGATATGAATTTAAATATTTGTTATGAAATAATCATATATATAATCTTCTTCATATTTTCTCCCCCTCTAGGGGTGCACTCCCATTGGTTTTCCTTGGTGGAAAATAATCATCAGATGATCTTCAAGATATTCATACTGATAATCTTCTACCATGTAACACTTCATGTAATTATCAAATCATGAATAATGAGCCCAACTTGGAGTCCTCCACTTTGTTTAGTCTAATCTCCTTTTGAAAATGTCCTTCATATACAATTCCCAACAATTCAAGAATAGATATACAAAAAAATAAGGGAATAATATGGAACACTTTTGAGCCTCTTAATAGAAGCACTAGGGCTGAGAATTCTCTCTCAACCTAAGAACTCATTTCCTTGATTTTCTAATGTCTCTGGTAATCTTCATGCTTGTGTTTCCTCTCTATTTGATATTTTGATCTTTCTTTGTTAGAATTGACCCTTTACATTCATTCATCTTCAACTTCTGTGGATTTTTTGAATTTTCTTCTACAAGTATTGAAGTAACTTCCATTGGTGCATGTTTTTCAATTTTCAACATCTCCATTTTCCCTGGTAAAATAGTTACACATTTTTTTGCATGATGTGCATCCATCTGGAACCTTCCACACAATAGGTGTCATACACTTGGTTTATCATGTTCTGACAACCTCTCATGAAATTTGAATTTTCCTTCATGTGGAATGATCATTTTTTAAATTTCCATGGCTTTTGTTGGCATGTAATCTTCAGATCATTGTAGTTCTCCAGAAATTTTCAATTGATTAGGCCAGATGACTAAATACTCTTTGGAATTTACTAGCTTGGAGATTCTACATGGACAATTTAATGATTTAAAGTTACCTTTCTTTGGAAACTTATCAAAATTATCCTTAGGAATGTCTTCAATCAATCCTATCGTTTTGGGGATTGATTATCCTTTCAATTTTAGATTGCTTCCTTTCATACTCATGGATTATTTGTAGGGATGTATGTTATGACATTTCTTTCCAAAGTAGAAGCATCATTTATTTGTTGAGATGAAATTCTTGGAAACTGGCTTTAAATTATTATTAGAAATAATTTCATTATCTATTTTCTTGACTTCAGTGTTTTTGAATTTTCCCAATGGAATACTTTTCAACACTTTTTCTTTTCCCCTTCTTTTGTTGTGGTCTATACTTCTTGTCAACATATTCTTGAGAAATCGTAGGACTAAACCAGCACTCATCATAACTGTGACCACTTCTATTGCAATTATCATATAAGTCTTCAAGATATTCAAATCTGTTCTTGAAGGACATATTATTTTTCATTTGTGTTTTCTTCCTTTTCTTTACCAGATTCTTCATTTCTTAAAATCTACTTTTCATGAATGTATACCTTCCAAAATTTTCTTATGCTGACATATTATTCCATCAATCATTGTCCTGATACCAAAAAATCCAAAAACACCAATAGTGTATCAGTCCAGATAGATTTTGTGCATTTTTGTTTCTGGAATTTTCTTTCTTTATTTGGAGCATCATTTTGGGAGTTTGTTTTCTTAATCATTCCCTTATACACCTCTGATGTTTTGATGGATGTATTGAAATTTTTATGAATTCACATGTTCACAGATTTTGTCTTTGAACCAATACTTGCTGATGAACCTCTATTAATAGAAACAAAAATAACTGGGATATGGGATACCTTCTTCTTGGAGGATATTTCCATTAGATTAGAGGATGATCTGATGTTCTTTTTGGAATCATATTCCTTAATGAAAACTTGAGTGGCAACATCTCTTCTTTTAGAAGTTTGGCATGTTCCATCTTTGAGTGATTTCGAATTTTTCAATATCACCCTTAATTCTAAACATTTCATGTTGAGAGTGTTATTCTCATCCTCAACTGATCTCAACATGCATTCCCAATTCTTCTTCAGAATTGTTATTTTTTCTTCATGAACATTTCTTAATTATTTCAAAGAGATTTCAATCTCCTTTAGCTTATTGGCTTTTTCTTCTAGTTGAGCATCTTCTACAACTATATAAACATTGTGCAATATTTCAAATGCATGAAAAAAATTTAAAAGAACAATCTCAAAAAATTCCTTCTCACAAATAATTCCTTGCAATTCTTCAGTAACTTGAGCATGCCTTTCATTAAAAAGAGAAATTGTTTCTTCCTTTTCCTTCACATGTTTTGTGTGAGTATTGGATATGCCAACCCTTTTATCCAATGCTTCTTCCCTGGAATTAGATTCTTCTTCCAACTATAATTTTTCAACTTAAAGAGAACTAATTATTATGGAAATATGTCTTTTCACTTCTATAGGGACTTTATTCATATGATCTTTGATTCCATAATGAATATCACTAACTGATCTATCATCATCATATCTTGAACAGGCTTTATCCAAATAATAATAAGTATTATCAGATGTTGTACCTTTCAAATTACCTTATGTAGAAGATTTCTCCCCATTAGTAGTAAGCATCTTCTTCATCTTCATTTCCTATTTCTCATTTTTATTATTTTCAGTCTTAGCAGATATCTCCATTTGAGGTTGTTCACTCATGTCCTCAAATCTACACTTCATAAAGACTGTCTTGGATCTTTTAGAGGAAACCTCGCTCTGATACCAATTTAAGTTCCCAGATCAGTGTGAATCACTGAGAGAAGGATGGGGAATCAGTGATTCCTTTTGAATCATTTTACTAATTGATTCCTATAGTTAAAACTATATGGATGGTTAAATCCTTGATCTACTCTTCTTTTTTCTCTCATCCTTACCTCGAGTGATGTTGTAAATGTAAAGGCACTGAACACAAGGATTCAAAAGGTTCTATTCAAAGACCTACTTCTTTATGTGTTGGTTATTCACCCAAACACAGATTATCGACTATAATTTGGTTAGTAATTATAATGGTCAATACAGAGTCCCACTTAATCTCTCCTAGGTCCCATAGGTGGTTATTTATGCTACTTCACACAGTGTTACTAGAGTCCCACGGGTCTTCTTCAGAGTCCCACTAAAGACTTCTTATTTTTCATGAATCTCACAGGGGTCTTCTAGCTCTCGAGTCACACAGGCAGCTTCCATATTTAAGTTCTTATTTGATTCACTATAGATTATCTTCTGATATTCCTACACAGTCTTGCTGAATCATAGTTTCATGTGCATCTTTTCAGGATTCTTCAACAGCCTTTGGTATGTTCTGTTGGCCTGGCTCAATAATTATGATCACATGAGTTGATCAGTTCTCAGTTTAACAATGCTCAAGAAATTCATTCTTATTCTGATAAAGTCCATGCCTCACTAAGATGTGTGCTAATGGTGCACATATCTTCTTTAAGAATGAAATAATGATCTTACAAAATATCAGCATTGTCTCTCTTCTTGGATTCTAAAATATTGTAAACTCTAATAAAATATCCTCTTTAACACTTTCTAGCATTAGTCTCAATTCTCATTAAAATCATGCATAGATTGCATGGGATCCAATACTTCTTGTATTTGGATATCTCAATTTTTTATTCTTATTGAAACTACTGAATGCAATAAAACTTCTCCTTGTTTTCGTGGAAAGAATCACATACACTTATGTGATTATTCAAACATTGAGGATCATCTCATTTGGCATCATCTGAATTAACACACATGCATGTGATTATGCATGATTGAATGCATGGGTCTCTTGCTTTTGAACAAGAACTTTCTTCTCTTCATTTCTCAACATGCACTCATAATTTTAATTCTTTACTTACATGTTCATGTCTATGAATGCATGAAGGCACTCTGCCATTTGTTCTTTCTTGTGTTAAAACCCCAATGGGTGAAAACTTTTGAGCACACACACTTCTTGTAACACCCCAAGATTTTATGAAAAATATTCTTTTGATTTCATTAATTTCTTGTGTTGTATGCTACACCAAGATTACCTTGCGCTATACGCAACACCGTATTAGCTTGCAGTATACGCAACACTATTCATGGATCGTGTTACACACAATTTTGATAATAGTTATTCTACGCAACATTGAGTATATATATATATATATATATTCAATGTATAAATGAAATATGGTTGGATTTTGTTATACGAAACAACGAAAGATTCTTGCACAACACGCAACCCTGACTTGGCTTGCATTACACGCAATCGCGACCTTCCTCGATAGCGTGTGTTGTACGCAATACCGGGTTTTAATAAACAACGATATATTATTATAATATTGTCATGAACTAGCCGTTATGAATAGTATTAACTAAATTTTGAATTTTATAACATTATTATTCATCTTACACATTTTCTAGAACATGGTATAAGAACAAAATAAATTTTTCGGGTAAAATAAGTATTTTTCAAAAAATGCAGTTTTGCCGCCTTTTGATGGCGCACCCACTTTAAATCTAGTTTTTGACATGTTTGTATATTCAATTTGACAAAATAAAATTCTTTTTTTGAATCAGGATATAAAAATTTACATTAGATAAAGTTCTTATATTTTTCAGATAACTTTCATATTTTAATGAATAGTAAAAACACGCTATATTTTAATTAAAAACAACTTTTTTCATCGTAATATCTTAAGTGGTTAAATTATAATATTGAATGGTTTAAAAGTATAAATATAATATATTTTTATCATTTAATATAATTTATGTCATTATCATTGATTTTACCTTGAACTCGTAGGTTAAAACAATTCAATCTTTTGTAATGTTTTAAAGAAAAACCCATTTTCGTTCGACAACGGGATTAATTTTAATTTAATTTATGCATCTTTTGTGTATTGAATTTGGAAAAATGGATTCAATATTTGGAATCAGTGGGTCCAAATTATGTTAATAAGATACATTTTATTTTTGGGCATTGTAAATAGTAACTACGGTAAATTTTATTTACTATAGTTAAAGGTAAATCTGGTAATTAAGGGTAAATATAAGATTATAAAATTACCCTAACACTTGGAAAAATTCGGTTTTATGGATAAAAGTAGACCCATATAACCTAATGGTCGGATTAGATTCATTTTATGGACTTTTTTCCATTAAATAATTTAATTATTATTAAAACCAAAGAATGTGACAACATGTCACTTTCTTAAATCTTATAAGTATAATAATTTTAATTTAGTGATTAACTTCATGAAACTTCGAACCTGGATAGTCTACAGAAATATAATACAATTATCTACATCATAGGAATTTATTTAGAATTTTTAGGGATTAAATAATTATCATTTATTATGACACAAAGATGATGCAGTAATTGTCTTATTAATGAAATATTGACATAATTGATGTTATAAATGCCCAATTAAATGTAATTTCAGACTTTTTAATACTTAAATTAATTTTCTAGGTTAATATGACATGTTATGGTTGATATAAGTAACTTGGTTCGAACTTATCAGTCTTTTATGAATTTCATAAAAATCATGTACCAAATAGTGTCAAAATTGACATAAATTAGTTTTTAAAACAAATATTATATTATTAATTGTTACTTAATTCCTAAAAATCTACGGTTCGGAAAAATTACTTAGATAAGGATATATATATTAATAATAAACAACTTGGGGTTCTTTTGGCTTGATATAGTAAGTTTATTAACCTTATAGTGTAAGAAAACAAGAAGACACGGTAAAAGTTAAATTATCTAACTTAAAGTTAAATCTAAATGATAAGGTTAAAATTGATACCTAAACTTGTCAAAATTCTATTGGATGAGATTATTTCGACCCATCCCCAACTTAGCTTAGAAATATATCAATTTGGAGCTATTTAAAACCGAACTTGACTTTATAATAAAATAATATTTTTATTTTTCCCAAAGGTGTCCCTCTCCTCCCTTATAAAAGGGCACCTCCTCCCTCTCCTCCTCACACCAATTTGAGCATTCAATCTCGTACAACCCCTACCAAAATCTCTTCTCCACTTCCCTAGTATCATCCTAGATGTCCTGGTATTCTTCAAAGACCATCCTTAGTTCTTTAAGTGGAGGTTAAGAAAAGGCGCGTTAAAAAGAGGTAATATCCATTACCGATCTTTTTCAATTTCTTTCTTCTTAAACTTTTCTTCTTTAGTTGTTTCAAGATAAAGTAATAACATAAGTATTTCTTATATACTGATATGTTATTATAAATATTAAAATACTCTAATTAACCTTCTATCCATCCTACGGAAAAAGGAAATCACCGCGCGTGCGTACGTACGGGATACTGTCTCCACGCCGTGGTGTAATCTATTTTTCGCCACCACCTTAATTGGATGGGTATAATGGTGTAATGAGTAACTATATATGATTATTATAAAGTTATATTGATACTTAAATAGTATACATACACTTCACCACAAGTTCACGATCATGAGAACGATATCATCGCTCGTGCATACGAACGGACTACCATCTCCACGACGCGATGAGATTCATTCTCCATGTTAACCATTTAAGAATGATTATAAAGTATATATAAGCAATAATAATGAAATATATGACATTATAAATCTACTGGATTTATTTATATATTTATGTCATCTACTTACTTCCATTCAAGACAATAAGGAAAGGAAAACAGCGTTCATGCATACGTACGGACTACCGTCTCCATGAACAGTGTGTTTCATTTCATTTATTTATCTATTATATATATATATATATACTGAATATATATGATATATAAATAATGTTTTATATTCTTGAATTATGTAAATCATGATATAAGTAATAATAATTTCATGAACAACAAGTCCAAACACCTACGATAAATGAAACGATTTTACCCAAAACGCTTCTTTAACATGGAATTTACAAAAGAACGGGTAATATAAAGTCATAAGTGAACCATATATGATATAATAAAAATGAATATGATTATTTAATAAGTTAATGACATTATTTATATCATTATACAGGAGGTTCGGACACTTACGAAGCAAATCGGACTTAAGGTTAGGGAAATATCACAATCTCATTTTTATCCGAGATTGTTTATACTTTGGTATTTACTGGGGTGTATTTTATCATCCACATCTATGTTTCCTCAATATGTAATATTATTTCCATCCATATACAATTTTTTAAATCAAATTTTACCCTTCGGTGAGTTTTTAGTAAAAGATATGAAAGGAATCTTTTGTCGTTTTTCGTACGAGGTACTTTTTGACTTTTCCGACAAAACTACGAGAAGAATGTTTTCTTAACTTATACGGCATGAATGGATTTTTAAAACATTATTTACAATAAGCTTCCTTTAAAAGTTTTCAAGTTTATTTTTAATCAACTTCTTTTAGCTTAGAATTGTATGACATGTAAAGAAAGGAAAATGTTTTTGAAGTAGAAAGGATATATTCCTCAAGAATGGAGTTCAAGTGTTTTATCAAAATTATTTTCCATCTAAGATAATAAATGATTATGTTTGTATCCCTATTATTACATTTATTTGATTATGTTGTGATGGAATTATTTTTATGAATTTCTTTTTCTTATATGAATTGTTTTATGATGTCACGATGTTTAAGATTCCCATTTTTATTACATGGGTTATGCTATGATGTATGGTTTATGGTTTTGTGGCACACATAAGCATGGTATAATTATGAGATGGGTGGGACCTATATCTCCCTCCAATGCATTGGGTAAATATTTTATATCTCATGAGATAGACATGGCTGGAACGGTAGGTTATACCGGTTCAGTGAAACAGGACTGAAACGAGGAATGTACTCGGTTCAGAAAGGGACTTTGTCCACTAAGATAGTCTTGGGAATGAGTCTTGACTAACAAGAAATGATTCTCTATGATTATGTGTGTATTCCACATAGTTTCATGTTTTAAGTTATGATTATTGGGATTACATTTCATTATTATGATTTATCCCATGTTATGAAATTATGATCTCTTTTTCAGGTTAAGATTTCCAAAAGATATGATCTTATGAATACGACGAGATTGATATTTCTTTTTTTTACCCTTACTGAGAATTTGAGCTCACCCTTTTATGTTTTCTTTTCCCTAGGACATAAATAAAGGATTTAGGTTTAGAAAAAAAATAAGATCTTTATGGGAGATGTTGAAGATATTTCACCACGATTAGAAGATTGTATTCCGAGTTTCCAAAGACACTAAACTATTACGGTCCTTGTGTGTGTGTTTTTGTTATGTACTAAGTATTCCGCAATAGTAATGTAATGTCCATGTACGTCAGGCTTCGGGTCTCTACAGTTGGTATCAGAGGAAAGGTTTAGTCAACCTTTGGAAACTAGGATGCGAAAACGTTAGTGAGATCCCTAGAGATATTTCTAAGGTATGTCTAGGGATGTCCCTAAGGATAAGTATACGAACTACGGTAACGATCTTAGAATTTAACCTAAGATGTTAGATATTGAGGGTACTCCCCCTTTACTATGTTGTTTTCTCTAGCATGATTTTTTCCTCTCACATAATTATTTTTGTGTTTTAGTTAATGGATGGAACCAGAAGGAATTCGGTTAACATTGAATCCAATGGAAAAATTGGTGACTATGAGCAACAAAATTGTGTAATGCCTAGAGACAAAGATATTGTGATTATGCCAAATCAGTCATCGCGATATATGATTAACAAGGTGAAATTTAGTGGTATGCCTAATTCATCAAATAAGAGGAAGATAGACTTTTATACATGTTCGCAAGTGGAGGAGCATAAAGAAATGAAGATTGAGATTTCTAAAGAAGGGAAGAAGAACCTCGAGGAATACCTCAAATGGAGGGACATATGTTATCTGTGTGGAGAAAAGGGTCATAGAGTGATAGACTGTTATGGAGTTCAATGTCTTATTTGTGGAGAACATGGGCATTACACAACTCAATGCCCTGACCTAAAAATATACTTATAATTAAAGAAGGTCTTATTCCAGGACAATCATTGAAGATGATGGTTTGAAGTGTTTATGTATTGGTATTCAAGAATAATGTTATTTAGGTACTTTTATGGTATATTGGAATAACTATGTATTGGTCCATTGTGGTTTTCTATAAGAATATGACATCGGTAACCATGAAAAGTGATTGAAATATTTTTGGAAAGCAGCTGATATGCACATAATGAAGGGATAAAGAGAATCTAATATGTTTGATAGTATTCATGAGCTCATGATTGATCTAAGGACTAAGTAATATCATGGTTTGAGTATATAGAATTTTGAGGATTTTGGTATGTGTAAAATGTTAACTTTTAACTGCATTCATGTTTTCACTAAGGTTCAATGGGAATTCATTTTTCAAGAGAATACATTATTAAGGCCTTTGAATGTTTGGAATGTGACCAACAAGTCATATCTTATGATATATGGGGATCAACGATGGAATTAACATGCTTGTTATACGAAATCTCTGGTAATCGTTTTCACTATAATATGAGAGTGGAATGCAGTATTATGGATAATCCTAAAGATTGAAATAGATTATGTTAGAAATAAGTTTTTATTGTTTAAGGATATAAGTTTTTTTTTGATATTATTTATGGGATGTTGTAGTAATGTAGTTTTAGAAAAAGGACAACCTGCAGGACGGGCGACAACCCATCACGTCGGACAAGGCTGTGGGAATCAAACCCACAACCGAAGTGCGACTGGCCTTTATCTTCTACCACTGGCCTACAGGAAGTCCCTGGTTAGTAGAAACTAGTTTTATTTTATTAAGCGGTATGATATATGAAGTATAAGTTCATTTTTGGAACCATATACGATTAATCTAACCATAAGATGGACTTATAACTTTTTCCAACCTTTTGTTTGAAAAAGATGGAATGACCCATCATTCTATCACATGATCTTCTAACACATCACGAAAAACAAATTCAACTTCATTTCTTTAAGGGATGAAGTGGAAATTGTTCAATTCACGAGCAACAGTGAGATTGTACCAAAATCATGTAAGTATTTCATTTAATTCATCATCTTTAGGGAAATGATCTTGAAAACCAAAAATGTTGTCCTAGTTCCCTTATATCTGATGAATCAGATGGTACCTTAGATCATCACAAATCAATAGCTTTGTGATTGTTGGCTTTTTCATAGCCATGTTCTCTACCACTCTCCATCAGAACATGATGGTCAGATTTTTCTTCCATATCCATATTTTCATCTATGTTCCCCTACGTGGAAACCCAATGATGAGTTAATTTGGGTAACCATTACATTTCATACTTTAGTTTTTAAATCCATGTTTTGGTATTCCTTTTTACGATGTGGGTTTCTATTAAACAAACTTTCGAGTAGTAAACCATTTATAACCCCGACAAATTTTGAGGGAGAAATTCATTATAAGGGGGTAGAATGTAACACCCCAAGATTTTATGAAAAATATTCTTTTGATTTCATTAATTTCTTGTGTTGTATGCTACACCAAGATTACCTTGCGCTATATGCAACACCGTATTAGCTTGCAGTATACACAACACTATTCTTGGATCGTGTTACAAATAATTTTGATAATACTTATTCTACGCAACATTCAGTATATATATATATATATATATATATATATATATTCAATGTATAAATAAAATATGGTTGGAATCTGTTATAAAAAACAATGAAAGATTCTTGCACAACATGCAACCCTGACTTGGCTTGCATTACACGCAATCGAGACCTTCCTCGATAGCGTGTGTTGTACGCAATACCGAGTTTTAATAAACAACGATATATTATTATAATATTATCATGAACTAGCCTTTTTGAATAGTATTAACTAAATTTTGAATTTTATAACATTATTATTCATATTACACATTTTCTAGAACATGTTATAAGAACAAAATAAATTTTTCGGGTAAAATAAGTATTTTTCAAAAAATGCAGTTTTGCCGCCTTTTGATGGAGCACCCACTTTAAATATAGTTTTTGACATGTTTATCTGTTAAATTAGACAAAATAAAATTCTTCTTTTGAATGAGGATATAAAAATTTACATTAGATAAAGTTTTGATATTTTTCTGATAACTTTCATATTTTAATGAATAGTAAAAACACGCTATATTTTAATTAAAAACAACTTTTTTCATCGTAATATATTATATGGTTAAATTATAATATTGAATGGTTTTAAAGTATAAATAGAATATATTTTTACCATTTAATATAATATATGTCATTAGCATTGATTTTACCTTGAATTCGTAGGTTAAAACAATTCAATCTTTTGCAATGTTTTAAAGAAAAACCCATTTTCTTTGGACAACGGGATTAATTTTAATTTAATTTTTGCATCTTTTGTGTATTTAATTTGGAAAAATGGATTCCATATTTGGAATCAGTGGGTAAAAATTATGTTAATAAGCTACTTTTTATTTTTGGGCATTGTGAATAGTAACTACGGTAAATTTTATTTACTATAGTTAAAGGTAAATCGGGTAACTAAGGGTAAATATAAGATTATAAAATTACACTAACAATTGTAAAAATCCTATTGGATGGCTAAAAGTATACCCATATAACCTAAGGGTCGGATTACATTAATTTTATGGACTTTTGTCCATGAAAATAATTTAATTATTATTAAAACCAAAGAATGTGACAACATGTCACTTTCTTAAATCTTATAGGTATAATAATTTTGATATAGTGATAAACATTATGAAACTTCGAACCTGAAAAGTCTCGAGAAATCTAATACAATTATCTACATCATAGGAATTTATTTTGAATTTGTAGGGATTAAATAATTATCATTTATTATGACACAAAGGTGACGCAGTAATTGTCTTATTAAAGAAATATTGACATAATTGATGTTATAAATGCCCAAATAAATGTAATTTGAGACTTTTTATGACTTAAATTAATTTTATAGGTTAATATTACATGTTATTGTTTATATAAGTCACTTGGTTCGAACTTATCATTCTTTTATGAATTTCATAAAATTCATGTACCAAATAGTGTCAAAATTGACATAAATTAGTTTTTAAAACAAATATTATATTATTAATTGTTATTTAATTCCTAAAAATCTAAGGTTCTTCCAAATGACTTATATAAGGATAGATATATTAATAATAAACAACTTGGGGTTCTTTTGGCTTGATATAGTAAGTTTTTTAAACTTATAGTGTAAGAAAACAAGAAGACACGGTAAAAGTTAAATTATCTAACTTAAAGTTAAATCTAAATTATAAGGTTAAAATTGATACTTAAACCAGTCTAAATTATATTATATGAAATTATTTAGACCCATCCCCACCTTAGCTTTGAAATATATCAATTTGGAGCTATTTAAATCCGAACGTGACTTTATAATAAAATAATATTTTTGGTTTTCCCAAAGGTGCCCCTCTCCTCCCTTATAAAAGGGCACCTCCTCCCTCTCCAACTCACACCAATTGGAGCATTCATGCTCAGACAAACCCTTCCAAAATATATTCTCCACTTCCCTAGTATCATCCTAGAGGTCCTGGTCTTCTTCAAATACCATCCTTAGTTCTTTAAGTGGAGGTTAAGAAAAGGCGCATCAAAAAGAGGTAATATCCATTACCTATCTTTTTCAATTTCTTTCTTCTTCAACATCTTCTTCGTTAGTTGTTTCATGATAAAGTAATAAAATCAGTATTTCTTATATATTGATATGTTGTTATAAATAGGAAACAACTCTAATTAACCTTCTATCCATCCTACGGCAAAAGGAAATCACCGCGCGTGCGTACGTACGGAATATCGTCTCCACGCCGTGGTGTAATCTATTTTCCGCCACCACCTTAATTGGATGGGTATAATGGTGTAATGAGTAACTATATATTATTATTATAAAGTTATATTGATACTGAAATAGTATACATACACTTCAACACAAGTTCACGATCATGAGAACGATATCATCGCTCGTGCGTACATACGGACTACCGTCTCCACGACGCGATGAGATTCATTCTCCATGTTAACCATTTATGAATGATTATAAAGTATATATAAGCAATAATAATGAAATATATGACATTATAAAGCTACTGGATTAATTTATATATGTATGTCATCTACTCACTTCCATTCAAGACAATAAGGAAAGGAAAACATCGTTCATGCGTACGTACGGACTACCGTCTCCATGAACGGTGTGTTTCATTTCATTTATCTATCTATTATATATATATATATACTGAATATATATGATATATAAATCATGTTTTATATTCTGGAAGTAATTAAATCATGATATAAGTAATAATAATGTCAAGAACAACAAGTCCAAACACCTACGATAAATGAAACGGTTTTACCCAAAACGCTTATTTAACATGGAATTTACAAAAGAACGGGTAATATAAAGTCATAAGTGAACCATATATGATATCATAACAATTAATATGACTATTTAATAAGTTAATGACATTATTTAAATCATTATACAGGAGTTTCGGACACTTACGAAGCAAATCAGACTTAAGGTAAGGGAAATATCACAATCTCATTTTTATCCGAGATTGTTTATACTTTGGTATTTACTGGGGTGTATTTTATCATCCACATCTATGTTTCCTCAATATGTAATATTATTTCCATCCATCTACAATTGTTTAAATCCAATTTTACCCTTCGGTGAGTTTTTAGTAAAATATATGAAAGGAATCTTTTGTCATTTTTCGTATGAGGTACTTTTTGACTTTTCCGACAAAACTACGAGAAGAATGTTTTTTTAACTTATACGGCATGAATGGATTTTTAAAACATTATTTCCAATAATCTTACTTTACAAGTTTTCAAGTTTATTTTTAATCAACTTCTTTTAGCTTATAATTGTATGACATGTAAAGAAAGGAAAATGTTTTTGAAGTAGAAAGGATATTTTCCTCAAGAATGGAGTTCAAGGGTTTTATCAAAATTATTTTCCATATAAGATAATAGAGGATTATGTTTATATCCCTATTATTACATTGATTTGATTATGTTGTGATGGAATTCTTTTTATGAATTCTTTTTTCTTATATGAATTGTTTTATGATGTCACGATGTTTAAGATTCCTATTTTTATTACATGGGTTATGCTATGATGTATGGTTTAATGGTTTTGTGGCACACATAAGAATGGTATCATTATGAGATTGGTGGGAACTATATATCCCTCCAATGAATTGGGTAAAGATTTTATATCTAATGAGATAGACATGGCTGGAATGGTAGGTTATACCGGTTCAGTGAAACAGGACTGAAACGAGGAATGTACTCGGTTCAGAAAGGGACTTTGTCCACTAAGATAGTCTTGGAAATGAGTCTTGACTAACAAGAAATGATTCTCTATGATTATGTGTGTATGCCACAAAGTTTCATGTTATAATTTATGATTATTGGGATTACATTTCACTACTATGATTTATCCCATGTTATGAAATTATGATCTCTTTTGCAGGTTAAGATTTCCAAAACATATGTTCTTATGAATATGACATGATTGATATTTCTTTTGTTTACCCTTACTGAGCATTTGAGCTCACCCGTTTATGTTTTCTTTTCCCCAGGGCATAAAGAAAGGATTTAGGTTTAGAAAAAAAATAAGATCTTTATGGGAGATGTTGAAGATCTTTCACCACGATTAGAAGATTATATTCCGAGTTTCCAAAGACACTAAAATATTACGGTCCTTGTGTGTGTGTTTTTGTTATGTACTAAGTATTCCGTAAAAGTAATGTAATGTCCATGTACGTCAGGCGTCGGGTCCTTACCCTTCTTCTTTCTTCGTTTCCCTTTTTCTTCTTCCATTTTGGTTCTTATTACACACACACACTTGTTCTTTTAATTTGGATTCAATGAGTGTCATGCATATGTGTTCTTCAAACCCAAATTAGTGTTCCCCATGGTTTTTATTTGTTCTTAAACACTTGTGTATCTCAATTCATGCATATTCATGGATATGCATCATGCATGCATTCTCCACTCTTCCTTGTAAAAAAATGAAGCCTAGGGTTTCTTCTTCTTCAAATAGAGCATACATAAACCATGGACTTCATGAAACCACCTTCTTGAGATCTTCTTCTCTATGCAAAGGGTGCACAAGGATCTCCTTTACAGAACCAGAATTGGTTCTTGATTCTGTCTTTGCAAAGGTAAAACAAGAGTGCATAGCACCGGTGGTGTAGCCTACAAGATCTCCTCCACAAAGAACGACGAGGGTTTAGAAAAACCAGTCACGTGTTCATGGGTTTTCCTCCACATAGAGTGTTCGGATGTTCTTCTTCATCGCAAGAAATATTCAAGAGTGTGTATCACATGTTGAACTCCTTCGGGATCCTGTTCTCTTTCGTGTAGTAGAGCTGCGTGGAAACATTTTCTTCACGGTGCTGTGTTCTTTTGAAAATGAGAGCTTTCTCAATTTGTTCAACAACAATACTCAGCAATAGGGTTCTCTATTTATAGGAATGTTTCACCAATCCATTACCTTAAAATATCTAGAAAACAATCCATGGGATGAAAAGAATTGAATTTCATAGATCTTCAGTTTAAATATTTCCAACACAGGATGTGATTGTTCAAATCTCTCGGTTCTATTCTGTTCTATGTGGATCCATTATTTATGGAGGAAACATCACGTGCATTTGTTTTAGAATGCATGAAAACCATCTGCTCGAACATCCAACGGCCCATGTGGCCTCGGCAACATTGCTTGCTCTCGTCCTTGATTGATCTTTAAATTTCAGTGCGTGCATGAAAATGAAATTACATTAATGTGTTCGATACTCTTAAATGGTCCTAATGCACTGTATTTTATCTTAAAAGGAGTTTGGAGTCATGATATCGGTGCTGGGATTGAATACTAGTTCATGGGTGGAGCTCAGGAGTCTGGATGATGAAGATAACCTTGTTGGAGAGATCATACGATTCTCTTTTAATCTTGAACCGTGGAGATCATATGGATGACCTCGATTAGAACATGGGATGCAAGATGGAGTGTGTATCTCAAATTGATTGTGATATTAGGTGAGTGGTGGTGATTGCATCCGCATTTTTTAAAAATGCATCACACATCGAAATGTGCTGCTTTTTTGTCTTCTTTAAATAACAAGATGTGGTATCATACCGCTATAATTCTACTCTTTCCATCCACAGTATTACCACATACTGTGTTCCCCCTATGGGAATGCTTTTAGCACCCACTCCGCTCTTGATGCACACACCTAGTTCCCACACTGCATGGGATAATCACTATGCGGAACCTTCCTGCTTATACACAACCCGCACACGCCCTACCTCATGCAAGGTTGGCCTTGAGGGCTTCCCTCGAGTAGGGTTGACCCCTTAGATCTCCCATGTGCTTGATGTGAGGTCCTCTTCTTGTCTCAATGGATGGATTTATTTTTTTAATATAAGGAAGACCATATACTTGGTTAAAAACCAAGTCTCTAGTACAAGAAGAATGCATGGATACCTTCTTCATTCAAATTCCTTTCATGGAAAATACACATAGTTGCTTCCACACTAAGCCCATCCTCATTTCTTCTTCATCATCAAACATCGTCTTTATTTAAATTTTTGAATAAAAAATATAAGATATTAAATATTCCATTAATCCAATCATGGATGTTGCATGGATAATTTCCCCATTCCTCGTGAATTAAGGCATAATGTGTGGTCTTCAATGTTGTAATGAGTGATGTGTTCTCTTTAAAAAACATTTCTTCTTCTTTAAGAATCATCACAAATATCATCTGATTTATAGACTTAATCCATTTAGATGCAATGGATGAATCATCATTACTCATTTCCTCATTCAATTGATTATTTCATGATCTTCTCCAAGTGTTTTAACATCATATCACCTTGATACAAGTCTTGGAATTTTAGACCAGTTCTATAATCATCAGAGTTGTATCCTCTTTAAGATTTGATCAAGTGTAGTATTCAATGATTTGAATAAAGAACAATTCTACAAGGATTCACCATCTTCTTCATCAATACCTTTCATTCACATATTGACTTCTCATTGAAAAAAAATCAACTTTTATGCACTTCAATACATAATGACAAAAAATGAAATTCCTATGCACTTCAATCTCCCCCTTTGTATTTAGTTGTCAATATCACCTAATCACACATTTTATGGGTCAATATGTGTCCCAATATTTTATCCCCCTTATTGGCAACCAAATGAAAAGGTATTAGTGGTGTATATTCAGAAACATGTCCTGCTCCATTTAAATAATATCTTTTGGAATATTTCTGAGAAAGGGATGATGTCACACGGTTCACTTTGAAAAAAACCTTTAGTTAGTCAACTCTAAGTCTACTTGGGCTAACCCAGTGTAAAAAACAAGAGAGATATGACCACAGTATTCAATGTTGTCCACAAACAACCATAAATATTATATCATCCTTAGAATGATTCAATTATTGACCAAGGGATTAGAGATCATCAGATTCATCAATTAGATGCCAAATCCTGCACATACTTCACCAAAAATATTAAAAGGGTCAAGTGAAAAGATATATCTCCCCCTTTCATCCCATCTTTTCATCAATCAAGCACTCCCCCTTAATTAATATGATAAATTAAAAATTAATTACAAGTGATGAAAGTGTGATTACAATACCTCATTTTCATCTTCAGGAGATTATATGAATTTCAATATTTGTTATGACATATTCCATGATATCATCTCCTTTAAATTTTGTCCCCCTCAGAGGGTGAACCCCCTTTTATTTTACTTGGTGTAAAATAATCATCAGATAATCCTAAAGATACTCATATTGGTAAACTTCCATTGTGGAACACTTCATGTAATTATCAAATCATGAATAGTGGGTCCAACTTGGAGTTCTCCACTTTCTCCACTAAGTTATACTTTTGAGAATGACCATAATCTTTAATTCCCTACAATGTAATCACACATATATAACAAAAATTTAATGGAATAAGATAAATACTTATGACCCTCTTAATAGATGAATCAGGGCTGAGAATTTTCTCTCAACACAATAACTTCTTTCCTTGAACCTCTAAAGTGTATAGTACTCTTCATGTCAGTGTTTCCTCTCTATTTGATATTTTGATATTTATTTTTCAGAAAGGACCCTTTATATTCATTCACCTTCATCTTGTGTGGATTGCTTGACTTTTCTTCTACCAATAGTGAAGTAGATTCCATTGGTTCATGTTTTTCAATTTTCAACATCTCCATTTGGCTGAGTCAAATAGTTATACATTTGTTTGCATGATGTCTAGCCTAATTGAACCTTCCACAAAGTAGTGGTGAGACAATTGGGTTATCATGTTCTGAAAACCTGTCATGATATTTGAATTTTCATTCATGTGGAATGATCTATTTTCCCTTTTCCTTGTATTTTAATAGCATCTCATCATTAGCACTTTGCAGTTCTCTAAAAATTTTCAATTAATTTGGCCAAATGACTAAAAACTACTTCTTGTAATTTTCTAGATTAAAGCTTCAACTTGGATTCTTCAATACTTTCAAGTTTCCTATCTTAGGTAACTTAACAAAATTATCTTCAAGAATGTCTTCAATCAATCCTTTCTTTTTCTATATTGATTATCCTTTCAATTTGATATTGCTTCCATTCATTTCCATGGATTGTCTGTAGTGATCTATGGTATGACATTTCTTTCCATAGTAGAAGTATATTTTCTTTGTTGATATGACATTCTTGGAATATGGCTTAAACATTTTCTTGGGAATAATTTCTTTCACTATTTTATTGACTTCAATGTTTTTCATGTTCCCAATGGAATACTTTTCAACTCTTTTTCCTTTCTTATGCCTTTATTGTGGTCTATGCCTCTTATAAACATATTCATGAGGCATGGTAGGACTAAACCATCACTCATCATAAATATGACCACTTCTATTGTAATTATCATAGAATTATTCAAGATATTCAAATCTGTTCTTGATAGACTGATTCTTCTTCATCTATGATTTCTTCCTTTACTTTGTAGGATGCTTCATTTATTCACATCTACATTCCCTAAATGTAGGCCTTCCAAAATTTTCATATTATGACATATTATTCCCGAAATCATTTTCCCAATTCCCAAACTTCCAACAACACCAACAATAGCCAAAAAAAAGCTACTTCTTTTACATGTAGAATTAGTATAGCTAGATTTAGTGCATTCTTCTTTCTGGAATTTTCTTTATTTCTTTAGATAATACTTTTGGTATTTTCTCTTCTTAATCATTCCAGTATCCACCCTTGACGTTTTGATAGATTTATTGAAATTTTTATCAATCCACATATTCCTATATTTTGTCTTTGAACCTGTACATGAAGATGAACCTGCATTAGTAAAAACAAAAATAATGGGGATATGGGATACCTTCTTCTTGGAGGATGTTGCCATTGGATTAGAGGATGATTTATTGTTCTTTTTTGAATAATATTCCTTAAAGAAAACATGAGTGGAAAAATCTCTTCTTTGAGCTATTTGGGAAGTTCCATCTTGGAGTCATTTATGATTTTTCAATATCACCTCCACTTCCAAACATTTCATGTTGAGAGAGTTATTCTCATACTCAACTGATCTCAACTTACTTTCACATCCTTCCTTCAGAATTTTTATTTGTTATTTATTCACATTTCTTAATTGTTGCAAAGAGATGTTAAGATCTTTTACCTTTTTGCCTTTGTCTTTTAGTGGAGCAGCTTTGACAACCATAGAAACTTTGTGCAATTTTTCAAATGCATGGAAATATTCTACAAAAACAATATCAAATAATTTTTTCTCACAAATACTTCCTTTCAATTATTCAGTAACTTGAGCATTTATTTCATTGCAATGAGGAATTGTTTCTTTCGTATCCTCCACATGTTTTGTGAGGGTGTTGGATATTCCAACCCATTTATCCAATGATTCTTCTTGGGCATTATCTTCTTCTTTAAAGTATATTTTTTCATCTTGAAGCTCACTAATTATTGTGGAAATATGTATTTCCACTTCTATAAGGGCATTATTCAGATAATATTTAATTACAGATGGAAGATAACTAACTGATCTATCATCATCACAGCTTAAACATGCTTAATTAGAAGAATATTAAGTATTATCACATGGAGTACCATTTATATTACTTTAAGTAGAATGTGTCTCCTCATTAGCAGTAAGATTATTCTTCATCTTCCTTGCTTGTTTCGTATTTTGGTTATTTTGAGTCTTAGCAGATATCTATATTTGAGGTTGTTCACTCATCTCCTCAAATATGCACTTCACAGAGACTCCCATGGATCTTTTAGAGGTAAACTCACTCTGATACCAATTTAAGTACCTAGATCAGTGTGAATCACTGAGAGTGGGAGGGGGGTCAGTGACCCCTTTTGAATCTTTTTACTAATTGATTATTTTCAATTAAACCTCTATGGTTGGTTAAATCCTGGATTCACATTTCCTCTATCTCTTAGCCATACCTCGAGTTATGCTGTAAATATAAAGGCACTGAACGCAAGGATTTAAAATGTTCGATTTAGAAACCTACTCCTTGATGTGTCTGTTATTAACCCCAACATAGATTCTCTACTATAATTTGGTTAGAGATTACAATGGTTGATACAGAGTCGCATTGTATCTCTCCTATGTCCCATAGGAGGTTCTTTATACTACTTCCCACAACGTTACCAAAGTCCCACTGGCCTAATTTAGAGTCCCACTAAAGACTTCTTCTTTTCCCTGAATCACGTTGCAGTCTTCTAGGTCTTAAGTCACATGAGAAGCTTCCTTATTTATGTTCTTCTTTGATTCAATATAGATGATATTCTGATATTCCCACATAGTCATGTTGAATCACACTTGCCTATGTATCTTTTAAATATTATTCAACAACCTTTGGTAAGGTCGGTTGGCCTTCCTCAATGATTCTAATCACTTTAGTTGATTAGTTCTTAGTTCAAAAATGCTCAGACATTTGTTTCTTCTTCTGCTGAAGACCTGGCCTCACTATGATGTGTTCCAATGGTACACACAGCTTCTTCAAGAATGCAAGAATGATCTTGATCTATATCATCATTGTATCTATTCTTGGATTCTCAAATACTGTAAACTCAGAAAAAATATCTTATTTAACTCTAGTTGGCTTCATTATCAATTCTCATTCACATCATGCATGGATTTCATGGGATCTAATACTCCATGTATTTGGATATATCAATTTCTTCTTCATAGTGCAATAACTGAATTCACTAAAACATTTCCTTATTTTCATGACCAGAATAAAATACACTTATTTGATTATTCAAACACTAAGGATCAGCTCACATGGCATCGTCTGAATTTACACATGTTCATGTGATTATACATGATTGCATTCATGGGTCTCTTTCTTTTCAACATGAATTGTCTTCTCTTCTTTTCCCTTTATGCACACACACTTTTAATTATTAATTTACATGTGCATGTGTATTCATACATACATGAACACTTCCTTTTGTTTTTGTGTCAAAACCCCAATGGGTGTAATATTTTGAGCACACATACTTCTTCTTTATTCATTTGCCTTTTTATTCTTCCCTTTTGGTTCTTAGTACACACACACTTGTTCTTTTAATTTGGAATCAATTTGTGTCATGTATATGTGTTCTTCAAACCCAAATTAGGGTGGTCCATGATTTTTCTTTGTTATTCCACACTTAGGTATCCCAATTCATTCATATACATGTATATGCATCATGCATGAATTCTCCTCTATTCCTTATGGAAACATGAATCCTCAGGTTTCTTCTTCTTAAAATTGAGAGTATACAAACCTTGGCCTTCATGAAACCACCTTATTGACGTATTCTTCTTCGCACAAAGGGTGAGAAAGGATCTCAATTATAGAACAAGAAGTGGTTCTAGGTTTTTTCTTCACAAAGGTAAAATAGGGTTCATAGTACTGGTTGTGTTGCATGTGGGATCTCCTCCATAAAGAACGATGAGGGTTTAGAAAAACCAGTCATGTGTTCATGGTTTTTCCTTTGAACAGAGGGTGCAGATGATCTACTTCATTGAAAGGAAGGTTCAAGAGTGTGTATCACTTGTTGAACTTCTACAGGATCCTATTCACCTTCATGTAGCAGAGCTGCGCGGAATCCTTCTCTTCACGGTGCTCTGTTCTTTCAAGAACGATAGATTTCTCAATTTGATCAACAACAAACCTCCTATTTAAGGCTCTATATTTATAGGTGAGTTTCCCCAATCCATTTCCTTCAAATCTCTAAAAAAAATCCATGGGATGCAAAACAATGAATTCTTGAGATCTTCGGTTTGAATATTTCCAATGCTGGATGAGATTTTTCAAATCTCTTGGTTCAGTTCCTTTCAATGATGCTCCTTCATTTATGGAAAAAACATCACGTGCATGAATTTATGAACACATGAAAATCATATTCTCAAATAGGAGAATGACCCATGTGGACTTGGAAACTTTGTTTTCTCTCAGCCTCGAGTGATCTTCAAATTTCAGTGCATCCACGCAAATGAAATTTCATTCATGTGTTCGGTATTATTAGACAATCCTAATGCACTTGATTTTATCTTCTCAGGAATACAGAGTCATGAGATCGGTCCTCAGCTCGAATACTGGTTTGCGGGTTGAGATTGGGTGTCTCGAGGTTGAAGACAACCTCAATGGAGAGATCGGATGGTGCACGTTTAAACCTAATCTGTAGAGATCAGATGGACAGACATGATTAGAATGTGGTATGTGTGATGAAGTGTTTGGCTCAGATTGATCATGAGATTAGATGATCTGTGAGGAATGCATCTGCATTTTTAAAAATGTGCCCCACATAAAAACACACTTCTTGTTTTAACTTCATTAAATAACAAGACGTGGAATCATATCTCCAGAATTATCCTCCCCCCTCCATGGTACCACCCCGTACCATGTTCCCCCTATGGGTGCGCTCTTAGTGCCCACTCTACTCCTCAGGCGCACACCTAGCACACATGCTGCACAGGTTCATCACCATGCAACAACTTCTAGCTTATACATAGGCCGCACACATCATGCCTCATGTAGGGATAGATTTAAGGGCTTCTCTCGAGCACGGTTGACCCCTCAGGTCCCGCATGTACTTAAGTTGAGATCATCGGCTAGTCTCCATGGATGGATTTATTTGTTTTAGTGTATGGAAGACCATATAATTGGTTAAAACCATGTGTCTAGTACAAGAAGAATGCATGGCCACCTTCTTCATTCAAACCCCATTCATGGGAAATACACTTAGTAGCTTACACACTAAGCCCTTCCTCCTTTTTTCTTCATCTTCAAACATCATCTTTCTCTTCTTTTTGGAATATCAACTCTTGGATCTTCAATATTCCTTTAATCAAATCTTGGATGATGGGTGGATCATTTATTCATTCCTCATAATTTAAAGCATAATGCTTGGTCTTTAATGTTGTAATGAGTGATGTGTTCTCTTTAAAACACATTTATTCTTCTTTGAGGATCATCACAAACAATCGTCTGATTTATAGACTTCATCCATTTAGATTCAATGGAAGAATTATCTTTACTTTTTTACTCAGGTAATTGAGTATTTCATGATCTTCTTCAAGTGTTCTAACAATTTATCATCTTGATACATGTCTTGGAACATAAGACCAATTCTACAATCCTCAGAGTTGTATCCTCTTGGAAAATTGATCATGTGTAGTATTCAACTCTTTGAATCAACAAAAATTCTCCATGGAATAGCCAACATCTTCAGCAATACCATTCATTCACATATTGACTTCTTTTTGATAAAAAATGAAACTCTTATGCACTTCAATACATATTGACAAAAAAATCAATTAGTATGCACTTCACAATCATTCATTAGTCATTTTAAATATAATGTGGTTTTATTTTTAAATTATCATTTCCTTGTACACATCAAAGTTATTATGATTGTAAGGAGTGTCGATTATGAGTCCTATATAAATATATTTATTAAAAAATAGCATAGAGTAATTCCTAAATTCACATTTCATTATACACATCAAAGTCATGATATTGGTAAAAGAAACATCAGTGATGATACTCATGTGTGTTGTAAAATCATCAATTATCTTTTTGATAAAAGATTTTAAAATAAAAATGTGATCTTAAATCCATATGCCAAATATAATGAACATTGTATATCATATGATTTAGAGAATGAAATAAACACATTATTTCATAATAACATGTGTTTAAATACAAATATTTTTTTAAGAACATGATAAAAAATAAACAATCATGAAGGAAAACACAAATAGAATCTCTATTATTATATTTTTGTTCATATAAGATATTATATAAAGCCATGTAATAGAAAATTAATTATTGAAAGATGGACTATATTTCTATTAAAGGGGTTTCTTATCTATTTGATATAGGGGTAGCAAGACTGACTTGGATTAAGTAAATGTTGGAGGTGTGCATGTTGTTATTTTAAGAACATGTTCTTCAAGAGCTTATAGAAAAGGAAAGTTTCAAAAACACATACTATGTAGAAAGGTTGAAAGTATATTGGTGGTTTTATATCAACCATTGTGGGTGATAATTTATTCATTGAGAATAAATAATACTCACTGCTACAAAACAGGGTTTATCTAGTGTTATGGGCTTTAACAGCTCTTGCTAAATGTGTTGTTAACGACCCCCATTGTCATTGCTAAAAAAAGCATTATTAAAGGGGGACTTTAATAGAATATTTTTACAAGAACTGATAATGGTTCACCTATTATTATAACTATTAAAAAAGAGCTGATAAATGGGGTATTTTATCAATGCTTGTAAAAAATATCTGATAAGGGGGGGGGGTTATCATCCTTTTTTAGAAGCACTGATAAACACCCCCCCCCCGTATCAGTGCTTTTTAAGTAGTGCAGATAAAGGGTAAAATATAGAAAAAAATTATATTTCATTGGAAATAATATATTGATATATTCATATATTCATATATTTATATTGATATAAATATAATATATATATTTTAAGATGTTTTAGATAAAGAAAATAGGTATTTACACTTAGTATAAAAGATATTTAGTGAAAATGGATTATAAAATAAATAAAAAAATATTTTGGATCAATGATTTAAAAATTATTATCGATTAATAGTTAATTCATATCAATTAGAAGATATAAAATCAAAAAAATAATAAAAGAACTGAAATATGTTGAAAACATAACTCGAACATTAAATTCTTGTAACTTTTTATCTGAGTGTATTTTTGGGATCATAAACTTGTAAAATTGAATCTTGTGAAGAGATATATACCCTAGTGACTCAGGGTAAACCCTATATCACATTTTTCAAGGCCAAAAAATCCCAGAATGCATTAAAAACTGATTTCTTAGTCAGGGTAACCACATTTTTTAACATTTAATGGATTTTAAGTCACATTTAAGGGGGTATTTTTCTCCTTTTTCAATGGGGAATAAATTTATCACTAGGTATTATATTCATATTGTTCATAGGGATTTAAAAATGTATCATTTTTTTATAATTTACTATTATTTATAATCAAATATATAACAGTGTATATATATTTTATATATATTCACAAATAAAAATTTAATTTTATAAATATATTATTAGATATATTTACATATAAAATATATTTATTAATATATAAACATATATATATATATAAAATTATATAAATATATAGATAAAAATGTAATGAGATATATATTAATGTATAGATATTCTATAAAATGTAAAAGAAAACATTATAGGGGAGTGCAAAAGTCACTGGTTAATAATTTTTAGGTCTTTGGTTTGAAAATCACTGGAGAAAGGGTGTGTGGGGGAGGTTTTTATTATCTAAATCACTGCTAAAGTGGTGGGGGGAGTGTTGATAAAGGGTGTGGTGGGAGAAGTGTTGATAATGGGAGGGGGAGGTTGGTGGTGCATGGAAAACAATTTATAAAAATAATTTATAACCATTATCAGTGGGACCTTTATGAAGGCTTTTTAGCACTGGTAAACACCCCCTTTGGAAACATTTTCTAGTGCTATTAAAATTGGTATTTAATAATGCTTTTTTAGCACTATTAAAGGGGCCTTTAATAGCTCTTTTTTAGCGCTGATAAAAACTTGGGGTTGTTAACCCTGATCAAGTTATCAGTTATTTTTTAGCACTGATAAAGGCCTATTATAGCATTGTTAAATGTATTTTTTTATTAGTTCTAATAAGGAAGTAGTAAATTTAAATTGGTTGTGATTGAAAAATTTAAACTAATTTAGAAAATGAATTCCATGTACCAAAATCAAGTACATAATTTGGTAGTTTCTTTAATTGAGGTAAATTCATTTGTGGTCATTTAAGAGAGACTTTACATGGGTGGTACAAGTTTGAAACCAATAAGGATTAATTAGTTATACCAATTCATCATTCCTAAATTTATCAAGATTCTAGTTATTAGTTCCCACCTATAATGATAACCTTGAGAAACTATGAAAATAAAGTTAGTAAAATGCCTTATAGTCTACATACATCATATTGATTAGAAATAGATGATGTATGACTATTTGATGTTGAGACATCATAGACATTGAGACTTATTCTCATAAATTTCACACCTGTAGATCTCAAGTAGAGGAGATCATGAGTACAAGACCTCTAATAGGAACACAACATGTTTTAGCTGTCATTGGTAATTCCTATCTTCAAACACATGTATTGGTATTAAGACTTTATATCATTATAATGCATTCCATTTTATCACATATATTATCGCAATATTAAATCCATGACATTTATATTGTTGTGAGTTAGCTTTCATTGGGTGCATCATCAATGGTATAACATTGCTTTAATGTTCAAGAATGATTTTTCACTTCCAAAAGGAAGAATTTCCAAGGCCCAGTTGGTCAATATGGAAGTACCGTTATTAAATACATAGAAATGGTGAGTAAAGGTATGTCTACATTGTATTTTTGTGAATAAATAAAGTAAGATAGTATGATAAAACGAAGTGCGTGTCCTAATTTATGTTATATTATATCACAAAAAGATTATATTACACAGTATGTGTTTATTTGAGGTTACTGCTTTTATGACTATACATTATCACCTTAGGGTCCTTTATGGGTTGGTAGACCCCACTCCTAGTCTATGAGTAGTACTCCCTGATAACGAGATAAAGACTTAGAGTATCACATGAAAAGTGTAATTAAAATATCAAAAAATTCTAGTAAACTATAGTTTTAGGAAATTGTGGCCCCTCATCAAGGCCAACTAATGTTTGAGTTTAAATGATCGCATGAAAAAAATAAAATATGTATAATTAAATATTTTTAATAATTTCTATTAAATTTATTTCCTTATTATATTCATGAGTTTTTTAGTGAACATTAATAAAAATGTCTTTCGAAAAAATATTAAATATTAAATATTTGGTGTTAATTAAATATTAATGTGGGAGAGAAAAGTAGAGTTAATAACTTTTATTTTATCACCTAACAATATTACAGTGTTAAATGTATTTCATAATTTAATTATCAAGTTTACGTTACATTTTCTAGTTCATAATTTTTGTTTTTTGTATATTTGGAAGGATAAAATTATTAAGGGTCCAATTTGAAAATTTTAATAACTTTTACCTACATATAAAATAACAAATATTCCCAAATTAATGGGTCAATTAATTCCCATGAATTTGAGAGTTTTTAGCACCTCCCTATCAATTTTTAGAGATAGAAATAATGGTTCAGGGAATCTAGATCTAGTTTCTCCCAACTTTATTGAAGTAATGATGATGCCATGATCTTATCGATGTTGAGATCACTTCGCCTCTCCTCGATATCACCAAAATATCAAAAGTCGATGGTCGCATGAGCTTATGATATAAGTGTTAAGGATCTAGAGGGACGCAGCTTCAGTTATTTTGATAAATGATCATTTATTATGAATGAAACAAAATTCAAATAAAAATTATAAATGGATGATTTAGATTTAGTTCTTAACATTGAATTAAATTATCAAGGATCTTCATATTTTAACCGAGATGTGATTACACTAGTGAAAACATCCCAATTTTTATCACATAATAAAAAAAATTACATTTACTCGTTTTTAGGCTTCTTCAATGTGGATTATACCTTCTTGTTTATTATAGAAGATTTTAAAATATGTCTGAGCAAGATGGGATTCAAGGTAAATGTTTCACATATCATACTTTCTTCTTTGAGACATTTTTTTGAATTACACACCTATTTCTATTATATGGTGTATATTCTACCAAAATGAAATATATTATTTCACGTCCACTCTTAAATCATAATAATTAATGTTCCATTTCAAATTTTCTCTTTCAAGAGTATTTTATTCTAGTTTTATAATATCTATAAGGGTTTATTTTATAATATCACTTTTATCGGGATTGTTTTTGTTCCAATTATCATTGGGAAAAATTATGAAATACTTCTCACTTAAACCTCATCTATTTTCTTCCCCTATATTTATTTTTGTGGTTTCTGAAATATTTTTAATAGTAAAGTCGAAACTACTTTTTCATTTTTGGTCAGTAGCCTTTCTATTCTATATCCATGTTCATTATTTTATTTTATAAAAATTACATTCTATATATAAATGATTTCTAACGTCTAATTCCTATTAACTTTTACATTCTATTCAAAAAAATTAAAGGATTTTTTTTTAATTTTTTATGTAAAATTCATTTTTTACTTTCTTTACAAAAGTGTGAAAATAATTTTGTTAGTGTCTTCCAAAATAATGTATTCATACAAAATCATGACCATTACTTATAATTACTATTTTCTTATATTATAAAATGGTTTCCCAACAAATACCATATTCACTTTCTATGAATTTGTCATTTTAAAAATAATGGTTAAGGTTTTTTAAGAATTTATACTGTGATTTCATTTCACTTGTGCATATTTTTATTTTCCACTACACATTTCTTAAATTTAACTTTATCTATTTTAATGGTTTTAAATTAACAATTATGACATGAATAAATTAGTCAAATCATGATGGATAAATCTAAATATAGGATAAAATAAAAAATCTTTGGTAAAGTTAAAAGTGTGTTGTCTTCAAGTAAACACATGCATATATTGATGCAATCAAGTTGATATTGTCTTTGGTAAAATTGAACCTATAGGTAATAATCATGAAAATGTTTTTTGGGTATTAACTATGTCGCCACTCAGTGCACAATTAATAAGCCTAACAGTACACCTATTTTGAACGTTCTAGTGGATATGATTTTAGATATTTCACATACGTCTTTATGAACCATTTAACAATAAGTGTTAAATGATACTACTATTGATCACTTATTATATGATACAATTTGAAAATGTTATGTAAACTACCTTTTAGAAAAAGTTTTTAAAATATATATCAAAATCCTTTAATGTATCTTATTATTCTCTAGATATTCACAATATGGATTAAGATATCATCATAATAATTTTTTATGAAACTCATTTATTTCTCATAGTTTATTTATTATATGATGGAATTATGAATGATTTAATGTTCATGAAATTTTATGTTATAGTATTACCATCATTTATAATGAATTGATGGTTTTATTTCCTCCTTTATTAATTTAATGTTCATACCTCAGGTTATTTGTATTGGTTATGTTTTCTATCACTCTTCTTCGCTAAATTGACATTTTTTTATCATTCATTTACATGTTATTTAATATTATTACTCTATTATATATCAATTCCATTATTTACATAACCATATATCCATAGATATATATAGTTTAGATAGCCTAAAAATTCATGCATTTTTACCAAGAAAATGTTTCAATTTATTGACTAGGAAATTAATTATAATACGTATAATTTTTATTTCAATATGGATAAATATTTTATACTATGTTTTGTTAATTATGGATTATTTATTCAATCACTTTATCTGATGAATGTGTTATAATTATTAGGTGACAAAAGGGTCCCAATATAAGATAGCCCTAGATTAATTGGTATGTCTCATGAGAGAAACACACTAAGATATTCAATTTATGAATATCGAATTATTTAGAATGACTTGGTTAAGTGCTTGAGGATATGTATAAAGTTTTGGAATCATTATTTGGTAGTAAGTGTGTAATTTTTAGAATTATAAATTCAATCATTTTGTAATTATTTATTCATTCCCAAATGATTATTTATATTTTTCTGTTAATCCTGGATATATTTTCTATAGAGATCCATTTTTCCCTTTTATGTCTTTAAAATATTTCTACATATACTTTCGGATCTAGTCGTTGAGATGACGCTTGATTTTTAGGCTCTTTGTCCTTGAAATTAATCTTATATAAAATATAAAATAAATTTTATATTATGCATACATAATTTATTATTGAAATGGAATAAATCATAAATGGAATCTCAAATTATAAAACTAATACCACAGTTCAGTCTAGAACATGATATTTACCCTAGGTGCGATCTGGAATAGGTAAGTATAAAGAATTTGGAAATCCTGACCATTAGCAGTTCATTCAGTTGGTTAATTAATTAATTAATTATTATTATTTTTTATTTTTTTTATCTATTTATTTAACATAACTATAATATATATAAAATCACCACTATGGAGAATCCTCCAAGGTTATCCACATAAACCTTGGGAGGATTAAGAGAATTATTCTCCTCCTTATGTTGGAAAATTTAATTTGAAGATGATGAATCTCTTGATCAAAGAACATCAAAGTGTAATAAATTCAATGGATTATCTCAATCATTGGTGAGGACGTTCTTTGAATATAAACAATCCAATCTCTATGTAGGACTCATAAATTTATGTTTTATTCATTTTGTGAACATATTTACTGAGAATTATCATTTTTTATCCTTTGATATGTTCTAATAGAATCTTTTCATACTCCCATATATTTAAATTTATTGGTTATTATTTCGTTTCTCACCCTAGATATCCTTGTATGGATCGTTGGTCAAGAACACATGGAAAATGTCAATAAACATTTGTTTTTTCTCTCTCCACAAATCTCTTTCTGTTCTTAACCCTCGAGATATATGGCCATGGATCGACATTTCCATGTCGCACCGAACCTGATCAGACCCTCGGATTTATAGTGGAATGAAGTTCGGTGAATAGAATTTTGAATTAGGGATGGAAATAAATAATTTTTCAGGTTTCGAGAGATCAATTTGTTGAATTGGAATCTGAATAGAAGACAGTGAGTGATAGAATATGTTCTTAGTGTAAGGTGGTTCCTCTGGGATGTGTGATGAACCTTTATGGATCAAAAGGTACTACTTTTCATCCACCAAATGGTCGATAACGATGAAAAATGAACTATCACCATGATTTCAAGTAATGGTAAGGCTTGATTAAAAGTGGTTAATCGAGATCTGTACACATAGGAACAAATATTGATATATATAAAAACCCCAACTACATGCCATTTTGTTCAAAGAACACAGAGCATGTCAAACCCTAGTTGTGGTGGTTAGGTTTCAATAGATAATAATTATCACATGTCATGGGGGGCATGTACACGATGTGTGTCCTTATGCTATCATAATTAGTATATACTCTAGGAGTAAACTGTCTTGGGTATGGTCATCCATTTGTTGTGTTCCCAAGTATAAGGACACATCCAGAGACACAGGATGAACTCCACATAGGGAGGAAAACTGTGTACTAAAGTACAAGGGCATGGTAAAAGTATAGGGACACAAACAAGTGATGGGGTGGGACCACACACCATGTGGTTCACCTCACATTCCATTTACCCATTTGGTTCCTTTTTGAGAAAACTTCAATACCCCATATCTCTTTAATTTGGAATCATATTTTGGACCATGAGTATCCTATCATGAGTGTTATATCATATATAAAATGATAGTGGCCTCTGTAGTAGATTTTGGGATATGATGTGTGATTTTCCAGGTGTGATGCTTATTTTGGATATGTTCAAGGATGGCAGTGATTAGAAAGAATATCCAAATAATCCTAGATTAATACCCTCTAGCTTGGATAGTAATGGGTCCTCCACAAACTTTCGAGTATAACCCCCTAACCAGAATGAGCATGGTTACATTATGATTAGAGTGTCGCCATCTTGTGGATATAGGTCATGGGTCATCAACCTTCTGAGGGGAACCCTCTATCCATGTGGGGAATGGGTCCAAAACAATTAGATAGAAACCCTTGTGTGGAGACAGGGCATAGATCCTTGGCCTTTCTGATTAGAACCCTCCTTCCATGACCAACATGGATCCTCGACAATTAAAGTATCACCTCTTATAGAGAAAGTTCATGGGTCCTCACCTACTAGGTTTTCACCCTAATTCCTAGCGGGGAATGGATCCTCTATAGACTTCTGAGTGGAACCCTTCTTCTAGGAAAGGCACAGGTCCTCGATGACTAGAGTGGAACCCTCTAGTCATGATGGGTATGGGTCTTCATCCATCATAGTGGCACCATCCTATTGTACAAGGTTATGGGTCCTATACCTTGAGATTTTTTCCCTCGACTGTGTAGAATAGTGGTGAGGTGAGTCATAACTTGTATGTTTTCTGCTGGGCCGATGAAAAATATGTTGGGAATCGATAATAAACTTATGGAATTGATGGAGACATTTTCCTGGGCTAGGATATGATTTATATATCCCCTTATATCTCATTTGAGTTCTTTGGTTTTATAATATATATATATATATATATAACTATATATTTTTACTCTCTCTTACTTTGGGTTAAGTGGTTTAATATCTATATATTCTTATCATGACTCTTTCTACTCCCCCTTCATCTTTTAGGGTTTCTTACTAGGTATGTATATACTCCCTTTAATATTGGATTTTCCTGTATTTTTTACGCCTTATGAAGATGAAGGGTGGGTTAGTGGTGACTTTAGTGAAGCTTAGGTATTCTTGGTGCACTAGACCTCATTTGGTGGTCAGATCATGGAGATCAGGAGATGAGATCTCTCAACACTATTACTTTCTAGTTTTATCAATTTGGGGATTATTATTATAGGGTGTGTGCATATAGGTAAATTAGGTAATGTCCTCCCTGTGTAATATATTCCTTTTGGTGCTAGTCATCAGCCCCTGGCATATGGACGTAGTCTTGGGGTAGTTGCAGCTCGAGCCCTGATTTTGGTTGAGTTTAAATAGATTAGTATAAATGTGGTTCGATCCATGGGACTGTGCTTGGATTATTCCCCTATGACAATTTTGTTGGTATTAGGGAAATAGTGTCCACGTTTCTTGAGTACATCTCTCAGTCCAAGAAACCCAATGATAGTATGGGATTTTGACATATCCATTCACCCTAACCTTAACTACCTGCTCGTGGACTCTACATACAGGGACATTGGTTTTTGAGATCAATGGTACATTCATAATATAGGATTGAGTATTTGACTATACTAATTGAGTCATCTTCCCATTGTAATATATTGATGTATGTATGTATATATATATATATGCTCATTTGACTATTGTAAATCTTGATTAAATTTTCAAGATGCCTCTATGATGATATCCATCCAAGTTACCAATACCAGATCATGATGATGATATGATGAGTGATGAGGACTAAGTTCAGGATTCATCCCATGAGATCCATCCACTTGTTTTACATGTAGCAACAACACCACCTATTGAGTAGTTGATCATCCCAGCAAAGCAGGATGAGGATGTGTGGAGGCTTAGCACACTCTGCGAGTTATAGCACCATAGGCCGGTGATATTTCACGGTGATCTAGATCCATAAGTATTATATGATTGGATGTATTTTATAGAATAAGTTTTTAAAATCTTATGGAAACTGATTTTTCATGTGGTTTTTATGGTAGATCTCCTTTTCCACAATGTTGACGGGTGCTGGTGGATTATTGTTACCTAAATGCATGATGAGTCCACACACTCATGGACCGACTTCCAGTTGCTATTTTATGAGGAGTAATACCCCTAATTTTTGTTATTGGATTGAATTCAGAAGATTCTAGAGCTTTAGTAGTGAGGTATGATAATGGTTGAGTATGGTGCAAGATTCATAGACCTTACATGGTACTCCCTAGACTTGATTTAAAAGGGATACCTCCAAGAACGAAAGTTTGAGTAGGGGATACATATAGAGATATGTTCTAGTGTAGTGACCTTTTGAATTGCCACTTATGATGGGTGTTGGTGTGGGAACTAGTGATAAAGATCTTACACTCATAGGAACTCTATGTAGCTGGTGCTGGAACTAGGTGTTACAGAGCTTAGTCATTAGAAACAGCCAGCAGACACCAGTCGACCGGATCTCGGTGCAGGAGGTCTTCCTAGGATTAGAGGCACATGGTTGGGGGAAGCCTAGTAGACCATAGTAGCCCATATATGGTTGGTTCCTTGATTTTTATGGTCGAGGTCACATAGCATGAGACTGCCTGACTATATGTGCCCACCAGTGTAGGCAGGCATCTAACAGGCCTCCACAACAGAGATAGTGCCATGATCAAAGGTCTCACAGGATAGGGGAGGGTGATCCACAGGGAGGAAGATCTAGAAGAGGTGAAGGTGGATCTCCAATATGAGGATATATGGGTGGTGGCTGTCTTTATAATATCCTTCCACCACAACTATTAGGAATCTCATGTCTGGATCAGGGAGGTGGCGGTCGTGTTCACGACAGCTACAGGGTATGGAGGCTTATGACCTCGTGAAACATGTGATTATTAGAGGTATGATCTGTGTTTATTCTAATATTGACTCATTATTTTTAGACATTATTTTAATTCATTCCTTAATCTCTATGATCCTATGGTAGGATCTTGAGCTCTGAGTTGAGGCACTAGCCCAATAACTTTTTCTTGATATTTCTATAAGGAACGCTTCTTTAGTATTTTTTATCTTCCTGTAGTGTGAGCTATCTCTTGGTTGAGATAGGTTCATGTGGGATTTTTTGGTAATCATAGTTTAACCCAATTATTTCATCATGGGTATGTATTTTTTGTCCAAGGTCCGAGCCCAGATTGACAGTTACAATATACTAGTAAAATTCTTTTGAACTGATGGGATGATATTCATTGTTACCGGTGAGAGAGATATCCTGGCGGAACAAGTGGGTTCTACTAGCAGGAGGCTTTTTTCCATCAAAAATTAGTTATAAGGTGTGGACCTTGGTACAAAAGGGTCTTCTGGCGTGTGGATTCCATCAGTTCTAGAGGATTTCATAGACTTCATCCCTGAGGACATTCCAGGAATACCTCTGAGGAAGGAGATTAATTTTTGTGATAACTTTCACCTCAAGAAAACTATGATATATTTTGTGGAATATTATATGGCCCCTATTGAGATTTGGGATCAACAGGGGTTATTAGAGGACCTTAGAGAAATGGATTTTATTAGGGCTACTGTATCCCCCTTGGAATCTCTACTATTGTTCATGAAAAAGGAGGATAGTTGATTATAGATTTTCGTGGAATTTCCTCACATACACTAGGCCTTTATAAAGAAAAGGTTTCATTTCCAAGGGTTAGTAACCTCTTTTTCCAGTTGTGAGTTATGATACAATTCTTGATGATTGATCTATGATCCAGATACAACCTTTTGAGAGTTTTCAAGGCTGATATTCAAAATCTGATATTCGGTTGTCTCTATTGAAACTATGAGTTCATGGTGATTCCAAATGCTGTGAAGAATTCCCCCACTGGTTTCTTGGATTTGATGAATTGGATCATCCAGCTATAAGACCAATTTTTGGTTATCTTCATTGAGTACATACTCATATACTCTGAGATATAGGAGGATCATACAGAGCACTTGAAGAAGGTCCTATATTTTCTTCAGGAGAAACATATTTGTGGTAAGCTATCAAAGTGGAAGTTATTTATTCTTAAGGTTAAATTCATGGGGAATTTAATTTCTAAGCATTATTTATCCATGTACATGGAGAAGATCGATGTGGTACGTCATTGTGATCCACCTAATATAATGTTATAGGTGTAGAGTTTTTTTTGTTGGTGGGGTACTATAGAATGTTTTTCTTATCCTTATCTAGGATTATAGCCCCTTTTACCTCCCTGATGTGGAAAGAGAATCCTTTTACCTAGACTAAGTAGTTCCAGAGAGCCTTCAAGAAGTTGATGTTGAGGCTAATTAGTGATCCTCTATTGAGACTACCAAAGGAGGGCATGGAGTATGTAGTGTATTGTTATTCCTTATAAATTGGGATGCATTGAATGTTGATGTAGTGGTAGGTAGTTACTGAAAATGAGTCAAGGTAATTGAGACCACAAGAGCATAACTATGTGACTCGTGACCTAGAGAAGGAAGTGGTAGTCTTTACCCTGAGGATGTGGAGGCACTATCTTCTAGGATATTACTACATGGTTTTCTCATATCATCAAAGACTCAAGTATGTATTCACATAGAGATACTTGAACTTGAGACATTGGTGATAATTTGTATTTTTATAGGCATGTGACTTTGAGATAGTCTACACTCTAAGGAAGGGTTATTTGGTAGAAGGATGTCCCAAACTCATTCGGTGTAGGAGGCTTATGAGCAGTTGGATTCCTTGTATCTGTCACTGGTGGAGAA
Source organism: Viscum album (assembly GCA_963277665.1). Classification (NCBI taxonomy): domain Eukaryota; kingdom Viridiplantae; phylum Streptophyta; class Magnoliopsida; order Santalales; family Viscaceae; genus Viscum; species Viscum album. Next base: position 153,113 of record CAUJRU010000299.1, on the reverse strand, counting down.
TGAAGGTGTCATTTCTCTGGTCGATGGTGTTTACTACACTGCTTCCCTATAATGTGAGATATTCCAAGCTAGGAGAAATCTAATGTAAAGTATTATGTGACTAGATATCCATTGGGGATCCACTAGATGGATATTCTAAAAGAGGGAATCATGTCGTCCTTTTATTGGGGAGAAACTTTGAACCAACCATGATGTAATAGGAGGTGGTGTGAGATTCACACACGTCTCCTTTGGTTGTACATCCCAAAGCAGGGAAGATTTAAAGGGACATTAAGAGGAAATTTCAGTGGTTTGGCATGTGATAGAGCATGGCTGAGTTTTTCTCTCGGCTCCTCATCTATAAGCAGGTGAAGGCCGAGCACTAAGTTCTGGTAGGTTTGTTTAATCCCATTGATATCCCAAAGTAGAGGTGGGATGGAATATCCATGGTATTTCTGATAGGTCTTCCATGAACAGTTATGTGCCACAATTACATGTAGGTTATATTTTACCATCTCACAATGTTGGCACACTTCCTTGCTGTCAAGGAGAAAAGTTCAATGGAGAGTTTGGGGATGCTTTTTGTATATGATATTGTTCTACTTCATGGGGTCCCCTCAACAATCATCTTTGATCATGATGTGCGGATTACATAATGATTTTCAAGATGCCTATAGGGGTCATGCAAGATATAAATGAGGGTGAGTACATCTTTTGACCCCTAGACAGATGGGATGACAGAGTACAATATCTAGGTATTGGATGATATGCTAAGGGATTTTGTGTTAGACTTTGGTCGAAGCTGAGAGAATCACATACCCTTGGTAGAGTTTTTTTACAATAACATCTACCACTATAATATTGGAATGACAAATTTTGAGTCCCTATATGGAAGACCTTTTAGGTCACCCATGTGTTGTGTAGAGATCAGAGTGGAATTTCTTATGCATCCATACATAGTGAAGGTGAAGATGGATAATGTCAAGGTCATCCATGAGTAGATGAGGATGGCCCAAAGTAAATAGAAATATTATATAGATTGACATAATAGGACCTTAGAGTTTGACTAGAGAGACCCTATTTTCCTAAGAGTCTCCCCATGATAAGGATTTTGGAGGTTAATTTGGTGAGTAAATCTATCCTAGAGTTTCATCAAGTTGTTCTATATATTGAAGAGTGTTTGAAGGTTTTCTTACCTCATCTTACCCCCACAGTTGGAGTGGATGCTTGATTTCTTCTATGTGTAATAGTTGAAGAGATATGTTCACGAAACAATGCATGTCATTGGCTAGGATGAGTTGTACATAAATGATAGAGACACGTTTTTGGAGAACTAGTTTTAAATCAAGGATCAACAAGAGATAAACCATTGTAGATGGACCATCCCATTTGTTTGCATGTTTTGGAAGCGCGAGATCATACAGGAAAGATCCTTTGAGTGGGAGAGTTATATGTGGGCTCAGTATCCAGATTTTTTGTGTAGTTTTTACCTTTCAGGGATGATATGATTGAATGAGGGAATTATGTGGAGACATAGTTATTTCCTTTTAAGACTTTGAAATATTGTGATTGATATTATTTATGCTAGGTGATGATATGACGTGAAATTCTGAGGTTCAGTGTTCCCTGAATTTATTTTATAAAAAAACTAAATATATTTAATATTATGCATACAAAATTTCTTAACTAGAATAGTAAACTCTTAAAAGGAATCTTTGACTTGAAATATGAGATAAATATCGAGTCTGGAATGTGATGTTTACTCAAGGCATGACCAAAAATAATTAAGCACAAGATGTTCAAATATCTCGACCATTGGTGGTGTGTTCAATTGGTTTTTTTATTAGTTAATTAATTTAACATAACTATAATATCTATAAAATAACAATTATGTTAATTTTTACAAAATTATCTTCATAAAACCACGGATTATTGAGAGCATTCTTCTCCTCCTTCCGTTGGAAAATCAAATTAGGCAATAATGAATCTCTGGATCAAATAATATCAAAGCATAGAGGATGAAACATATTCTCTCAATATTTTTATGAGTGCATTCTTTGATGATGAACAATAAAATCTCCATGTATGACTCATCAATTCATTTATTACACCATTTACATTTAAATTGGCTGAGAATGATCAAATAGTATCCTCTAATCTGTTCTAATTGAACCTTTTCATGCACCCATGTATTGAAATTTATTTATTATTCTTTTGTTTCTCACCCCAGATACCCCTTTCAATATTTTTGGCCAAGAAAAAATGGAAATGATCGCTAATTTATTTTATTACGTTCTCCCTAAATTTCATCACATTTTTTTACATTATTCTATATGGCCAAGGAAAATGTTTTCAAGTGGTATAGAGCCCCATCGTACCCTTGTATTTGTAGTGAAATTATGTGCATCGAATAGAACAATGAATCAAGGGTGGAAAAAAATTTGGGTTGTGGGTGATCGATTCATTGAATTTTAATTTTAATCATAGACATAAGGTGACAGAATGCATGCACAATGTGATTTGGTTCGTGTAGGATGTACGATAAACCTTGATGGATAAATAGGTACCACTTTTCTTCCATAGATATCTAGAAAAAATGAATAATCTATTATCCATGGGATTTTAGGTGAAGATGAGGATTGATTAAAAGTGGTGAATCCAGATCTAGAAGTGCAGACGTAGAGATGGTTTTTTGTAAAAACTAGACTACACACCATGTAGTTCAAAGAACACATGGAATGTTAGGACTTGGCTCCAAAGTCTATCAGTTTAGAGGATTATAAGTATCACACATTTTTCGGTACCTCCAAATTCCATGTCACCTTATCCTAGTGGGATCAAGGTGTACTCTAAGAGTACAGGATCATGGGCACAGACTAACATACATTGTGTGCCCAAGTACACAAACATGTCCAAAGACACAGGTGGAGCCTCGTGTAAAGAGGCACACCATGTACCAAAGTACCTATCCAAACTCTATTTTTTTATTTTCAAAAATCCAGTTTATGGGTTAGTGGTAACCTTGCATTCACATCAAGATGACTTATAACTTCATGTAAAAAATTTAAATAGAGAGCTGACAAAATTTTAAAATTGGAAATGAAACAAAATAACTCCCTCAAGCCCAACACATCATTATGTTCACATCTATATAGACTGCATCCATAGGCCACCCTCAAGAAACGTTTCCAAGCCTATATCCAGGAAAAATAATCACTGCACATGTCATCACCATCGATCATTCAAGAGCATCTACAAAGTACACAAACATGGGAAATGTACAGGGACATGGTCAAGTGATGGAGATGGAACACACACCATGTTCTCCCCTTTACATACTATATACACCTTGGTTCCTTTTAAGGAAACATCAATGTCCCATATCTCTTTAGTTTGGACTCGTATTTTGGATTCTGAGTATCCTATCCTTAGTGTTTTTTCACGTAGAACGTGATTGTGGCCTCCATAATGAATTTTGGGATATGTTGTGTGATTTTTTTTAGGAATTACACTTTTTTAGGTGATGGTCAATTATGGTAGTGATCGTAAAGGATCTCCAGAGACTCTAAGAGTGGAACCCTCTAGTAGTTATAGGCATGGATCCTCTACAAAATTCTGAGTGGAACCCTCTAGCCAAGTTGGGAATGGGTTCTCGATTATTAGAGTGGAACCCTCCTATGGATAAAATTCATGGTTCCTAGAACTTTTGATTATCACTCTCCATCTGGGCTGGGCATGGGTCCTTGATGATTAGAGTGGAAACCAACTATCGAGATAGGGAATGGGTCCTCAACCTTTCTATGTGGAACCCTCTATCCTAGCTGGTCATCGGTCTTGGATGATTAGAGTGGAACCCTCATATGAAGATAGGTAATGGGTCCTCAACCTTCTGAGTGGAACCCTTCATATAGGTTTCAGACATAGTAGAATCATGTGATGGGTCATTCGAAATTATATTTTTTTTATGATCGATGATCAATATGAGATTCACACATCAATAAACATCATGGTTAGAGTAATTGAATCAAATAAAACTAGAAAAGGGATAGAACTCCAAAACCAATCATAGGATCATCACATATTATTTATATTTATTTTAATTAATTAAAGAATAAACTGGTGTAAATTATTTATTACTTGATGGATCAGAAATAATGTCTTCATTGTAACATTATTGTGTTTTAGGAATATATAGTAGATTCCCTCTAGCAGTGATCCACACATGTTCTAAAAATCTCTGAATGTCGCCATAGGAATCTTTGTGTGCTAGCATAGCAGATCCTATCTCTTGCATCTTCCTACATTGATCGCTATAAGAATCACTTCCAAAGTGTTCTCTTTTATATCTCTAGACATTAGAGTGGCAGTTGGAGGAAGATAGTTCTCCATACTTGGGATCATTCTTTGATAGATATCTCTCTAGGGATTGATAGGATTATCCAATTTTTTTTGTGCACAACCAAACAAATGAATTGGATCTCTTAGAAAATAATATAATTGGGTATATATACAGCTAGGGTTAAAATAAAATAATTACACAGGTACCCATTATTATTTATTTAATACATTTGGAACCCCATGTCTAATAATAATAATATTATTATTATTATTTCTTGACACATGTTTAACTTTCAAATTAAATTAAATATTATTTATAAAAATAATATTCAAAATTTATTATTTCTCACCAAATATAAAAACTCAATACACCATTCTTCCAAAATATTTATTCTTCCCTGAATAATAACTATTTATTTAGTAAATAAATACTACTACATTATTCACTAATAAATAAATAAATAGTATATTCACTAAATAGAAAATAACTATTTATTAAATATTACACTCACATTATATTTTCTCAAATTACTATTGAAGAAATATATGTGATCAATAAAACATAAATAATTATTATACCATGTGTGGGAAAAATATTTATTCATCCTCTAAATAATAATATATTATTTAACTATGATTCTAGAAACACATAGTGTGTGACCCTCTAGGCCTCTTTTACAGTGGTGTTAGGAGAAGCATCTGAAAGTATAAGGTTTTCATCTAGTAACATGGCACGACATCCATAGATAACTAATTTTAAGCCAAAATAAATTAATACCACATATTCATGATTACTATATAACATAATCCTTTTCATAATAACTTTAATCAAGCAGGATTCATGTTAGTGTGATCTGCCTATGTGCTCGATGTCTCTTTATTTGACTTACTAGAAATCGAACATCCCCATAAAACACCATGGCTATGGATTTATTTAAGCTATATCATTTCCATAATAGGGTTTGAGATATCAACTTCTGTTAAAGGATATAAGGGACAAATATTTTACCACATTATTATTAATTAAATGTTAATCATGATACACCCAATGTATCCTACCTCACTATGAACATATGTCATAACAATTTTTATCAATATATCCAATTACATGACTCATAATACTCATTAATAATATTATTAAATTATAAGTATCATTACACATGTCAATAGATAGTAACATCCAATTACACATATAAATGTTGATTTTTTATTGGGGTTCTCTTTCTCATAATATCATAAACTAGATATTACTAAGGGTGTACACCATGAGAAGGTCCCTCAAAGTACTATGTGTCTCTAACAATGATAGCATATATTATTTTTGTCCCTTAAATGATATTATCTAGCTATAGAATATTTATTTGATCATAGTGTTGTATCACATCTGTGTTCCCATCATAGTGAGGAATTGTTATGACCTTCTAGAGTGATATCTACTCTTAGGAAATTATCACATACTATGTTACATAGAAGAAAAATCATAATGTAATAATTATTTTATTAATATTCCAAAAAATGAATACAAGTTATCATAAAGTAAAAAAATAAGTTAGTTCTAGGGAACCAAATCCAATAGAATCCCACTTTCACTAGATCCAACTGCTAATAAACTTTAGTACTATAGATCTCACATGATACTCATGCTTCTGTTGAGATAGGTTTTTAGTCTATGGGCACTCCATGTTCTACTCCATGAGTACTCGACTTACTATAAATTCACCCCTCCAATAAAAATACCTCAAGAGGTGATACTTACAGGGTATATTCTTTGTCTTTTGGTGTGACCTTGGCTCTTTTTCAAGATCTATAACTGCAATATAATCACAATACAATGTAATAGGGTCTATACTGATAGTTAACACATCAAGCTCTTGGACAATGATCCATATCTAAAAACGTTTCTTGGAAGCATCATAAGACACTATATACTCTTACTAAACTATAAAATCAGTGAAATATGGATGCTTGGAAATATTTTAGCTTATAAAACCTACATCGGAACTAAAAAATTATCTTGAATATGACTTTACCTCATTCTGATCTATCTAAATACTATCATTAGTATAATCCTTGATGAATAGATCCTTTTCTTATCAACACACAAGAAAAATATCATTAGTTCTTCTCAAATACATAAGGAAAACCTTAACATTAGACCAATGTTGTTCTCTTGGATTATCATGATATATTCCCATCCATATCAATTTATAAGAAACATCAAGTCTAGTAGTTAACAAGAAATACATGATGGATCCTATCATTGAAGCATATGAGATCTTACTCGTTATCTCTTTCACCTATTGTGTTTTAGGACTCATTTTCATAGAAATATTTAATCCATGTGACCCTAGAACCAACCCCCTCTTGGATTGTAACATACTAAATCTATTTAGTAACTAGTCAGCATATTTACATTGAATTAGTCAATGATACCTCTAGGATCTATCATGAATGACATTGATCCCTAAAATGTAGGCTACTTCACCTAAGTCGTTCATGGATAAACACTTATTTAACCAGTACATAACATTCTGTAAGACTGATATGTCTTTTCTAATAAGTAATATTTCATCAACATATTCTACTAGGATAATGACTGCATTTATACTAAACCTATTGTAAACACATGGCTCTAATTCATTCTTAATGAAACAAAATTGTTTTATAGCTTCATCGAATTGAATGATTCATGACATGGACACATTATTCAATTCATAAATGGATATATACAGCTTTCAAATCCTTCTATCCTCACCTAGAGTAACAAACCCTTATGGTTGTGTCATATAGACATTTTGCCTTTCATGTTTAGTTTTCTCTTGACTACTAGTTTTCACCAAATGGGTTTTACATCAACAAACAAATTGACAAAAACCAAAACTTGGTTTTGATACATATAATCCATTTCATAATTTATGTATTATTTCAATCTTGTAGATTTTGAGATATCTACTACCTCTTTGTAGTATATAGGTTCATCATTTTCAACCAATAATGAGTCACCATCGTTAGTGACTAGAAAACCATATCTCTCTGGTTATCTTACCTCTCTTATTCTCTTACACAATACTTTTGTTTCAAGAACTAATTATTCCATAGGGACCTTGAAATATGTTCCTATACTAACTCTTGTATATCTTGAGAATCAACATCATTTAAGTAAATCGTACCCCCACTATCTTTTTTGAGTGTTTTCTTCATCTCAAGAAAGACATCTTGGTTAGTGATAGTCACTTTTCTATTCGAGGGATTGTATAGGTAGTATCCCTTTGTTTACATGGGATACCCCATAAAGATGCACTTTGGTCCTCAAGGTGCTAGTTTTTTTCTTATAAGGCCATAAAAAATTTCTCTCAACCGCATATATTTTTATGAAAAAAAAACTGGTTTTTTCCACTCTGGAACTCTATGGGAATTTTTTCTGCCTCTTTAGTAGGTACTCGGCTTAATTTCCATGTCATAGTCTGTAATACATATCCATAAAAGGATAAGGTAATATCTTTATGAATCATCATCGAACTTGCCAAGCATAACAAGGTACGGTTCTTCCATTCACTAACACCATTCCACTAGGGTGTATAAGGGGGATTGGGTTGAGATAGAATCCCAAACTCCAATAGAAATTTTATAAACTATTGGTTAAGATATTCACCACCCCAATATAATAGAATATTATTTATTTTATTTTCATATTGATTCTCTACTTCATTCATAAATTAATTGAATTTCTCAAATGACTCGGACTTATACCTCATCGAGTAGACATATCCATATCTACTCGAGTCATCATTAAAAGTTATGATGTAAAAATACCCACCTCAATAATCTACTATAAATGGTCCTCACACATATGTGTGTACCAACCCTATAATCTCTATGACACTTTCATCATGTCCACCGTATAAAGGTTTGGTCATTTTTCCTTATAAATAAGCATGACATCATTCAAGTTATTATAGAACAGTGAGTCTAAATAACCATTTTGATAGAGCTTTTTCAAATGATTCTGGTTTACATTACCAATACGGCGATTCCACAGCTGGGAGTTGTACGAGTCATGTGAGTATGATTTGTTATCAATTTAAAATACATGGTTTTCATTATTTAGTACATAAAGACTGTTATTTTAATGTTTCATACCATAACATATTTTATATTTATAAAAGAAAAAAGTTAATTTAAAACATGGAAATAAAACCATCTCTGTATAGGCATGAGATAAAAATTTTGTTCTGGGTAACAATTGGTACATAATAACAATATTTTCAAACCAAAATCATGAACATTGGAAATGAAAGGTGGTAGTCACTAATTTCTAGAGTATCCATCATCACACCATTAGTAGCTCTCAAATCCACCTCTCCCCTATAAATCATTCTAAATATACTTGGTTCGTTCATTTGGATACAAATTTGTGCACCATAAGATATATCTAATACCCAATGTGAAGATATTGAAAGATTACATTCGACAATAAATGAACCTTTAGCTTCCCCTTGATTATGGGTGCAGTTCTTCTTCTAGTGGCATTATTTTCCATGTGAAAAACATATTCCCTCCTTTTCCTCAGATTTCCTCTATATCATCCTCTTCTTGGGAAGGTGGAGCTAGGGAGCTTTACACTTATTGTGATTCTTGGGCCCCTTCTCCTTTTCCTTCCCTTTCTTAATCACCATAACGACTATGGTTTTATCATTCCAATGTCCTTATCTAATTGGAGAATAAAATTAATAAGTTCTAATAGTCTCTTATAATTATTTCTCATATTTTAGTTTGTAATAAAACTAGAGAAGGTATTGATTAATGAGGAAAGTATGAGATTTTTTTGAAACTCATCTAGGAATATAATCCCTAGTATGTCTTAGTGTCCAACGTAGCCAATAATCTTGACTACATGAGTTCTATATGTCACATAATCTCTTAGAAAAGTGGTAAAAAATCATTAAAGTTCTCATATCTCTCTTATACTGGCTTCTCATTATGGAGATCCTAAATTCTATACATTGTTATATTTGCATTCATGACCTCATGTTTCTTAAAAATATCATCTTTCATGGATGGTAGCATGAAACACTTATTATTTGTAGCATTATTTAGATGTTTATCATAGATAGATAAATCCGTATCACTTTACCCATTTTCAGTCACTTTAGGAATAGGTTCTTCTAGCACATACAATTTCTTTTCATGTATACGGATAACGCATAAGAGCCTTTTCCACTCATTGAAATGTGTGACAGGGATAAGGTTGTCCTTCTCAAGTATGGATCACATTGATATGTTTGATGTCATTTTTATTACTATTTCGACAAATTATATGATCATAGTTTTTGATATTTATCTGATAAAATGAAGACAAATAAACAAATATTATATTTATTAATATCCAACTATTTTATGAAAACATAATATCCCTCACCATTGGCTTCGAAATATCTTGTTTTTGGACATTCTAGTGGAAAGGATCTATATTCCACTTCTCATAACCCCAAATCTAGTTGGTCAAGAAACCTGAATGGTTTAAGGTAGGTATTATAAATTCCAACTACATTAACTCATAATTCCATGATCGTTTGGGTGGGATCATTGATATTAGAATCCTTAAATTGGATTTCCTCAACCCTTGCCTCTCAGATAGACCAAGTTCTACTTTAGTAGTTAACCCTTGAAGTGAACTAATTTAATTCAACCCAAAACATGAAGTTATAATTATTTTATAATTGAAATAACAAAACATTGGTTGGTCAATAACTTTGAACTATGGTTCAATTTTAACTGAGGTAGTGGAAGGATATACTGACATAATATATATTATTGCGGGATTTTGTCATTTTATGTGTAAATTTACAATTATTATCATTGTCACATTATTTTAATATTATATTGATTTTCACAAGTTATTAACCATGTATTAGATTATATTTTCACATAAGATAATGTATTTTAGTTCTATCTTGGATGATTTTCTATTTTATTCATTCATGTTATCACAAAAAAACATCAATAATGAAATTACCATGCAAACATAAATAAAATAATAAATCGTTATGATCATGAGATTTTACTAATAGTTAGTTTATCTAGATTTTGAAAAACTAACCATTGAATGAGGGGGAAACTCCATGAATCAATTATGATTTGTGTTACAGCTTTCCACCTATCCACCTACGTATCCCCTTGAATTGGTTTCACCTCGGCTTTAAAATTGAACCACCTACAATAGCTTAGAAGATACATCCATTACATATGATTTTAATTACACATTGGTGAGGGAAACAAGAGTCTTAAATAAAACAAAAAATATGCATGCATGCCCTTACATAATAATAGGAGAGATGGAATGAAGGCCACCATTTTGATTTAATAATAAATTAAATGAAACTAATAACATCAAAGGTCTGTTTTATGCTCATGATCATCCACATCAATGCAATGAATTATGCATTTAATAAAACTAGTATTAAATTCTTAAAATTTTTTATTTCAAATAAATCATGCTCAAATAAATTAATTATCTTCTTTAATTAATCAATTATTTTATCTTAATTATCATCTGAATTTCTTTAAGATTATAATACATCGTGATTTTAAACAAATTAAATAAATTTAATTAAAATTGATTGTATGTATAATTGAACCTTTGAGGAAACATGGTGAATACTCCTATAGTCCTAACCAACATATATTATTCACGTATAATGTTTACTCTTGTGAAATATGACATACCCGACTTATCACATACATTCATGGTATATACCATCAACAAAATGATTACGTGAATCACGTGATTTTTCTTTAATGAATTATACTTCAATGTATGTGGAGTAACATCTATAATATGACCCAAAAATTATTTGAAAATATGATCATTACTCAAAAATTAATTAAAAATTTGTATATATATTAAAAACCCCTCACATGGGATGTCCTATCAACTTAATGACCACACATAAAAACATATCAATAAGATTTACATAGTATAATAAATTATTTTTAATTCTCCGTATTTTTTTATATGTACGCAATGTCTGTATAGGACTACATGGAATGTGGTCTCCATGTTACATGGTCACTAGTTAAGTAGGTTGTTTATGGAAATACATAGCTTGTCTATGAATTAAAAAAACTACATATCATGTACGTGGGCTACATGGTGTGTACTCTGGCTGATTATGCATATGGATAGCCCCTTCAGCATGAAATATAAGATATTAATTGCATTGTATGTATTCAATGAACATGATTTGAATAAATTATGAATTAATTCCTTGTCTATTGAACACAAGTACACAATGTGTAACTTTGGTTACACAGTGTATACTCTTGTGTTATCCAACCAGAATCCTCAGCACCTTTGGATGAGATCATTGATTCTAATTCATTCATAAAATTAATAATTTTGATTAGATATATGAGAAACCAAGGTGGAAGAAATAGATCTCGCAATTCAAATTAAAATAATGATTAAACATGAATTTAAATCTAAATGAAAAATACGTAAATCAATCAAAAAAAATTAGCTTATTATAAACAATTGTTTGACCACTCTTATACCACTTGTAGGTTCCAGGAGGAACAAAATAATTTGATAGGTCATTCCCAACATCTCTTTTTTTTCATGACCGATGATCAATCCATGATTTACAAAACAATAAATTTAATGTTCAATGGAATTTAATAAAATAAAACAAGATAAGTTATAGAATGCTAAAATGAAGCATAGAATCATCACTTATATTTATAATTAATTTAATTTATTAAATAATTAACTTGGGTTCATTCTTTCATATATGATGGATTTAACGACAAATCTATGTTGTACCATCATTAAGTTTATGAATAACAAGAAGATTTACTCTAGCGATGATCCGAAAATGTTCTAAAAATCTATGAATGTCGATGTAGGATTCTCTGGGTTCTAGCACGGAAGATCATATCACTTATGTTTTCTGCAATTGATTTCTATGAGAATCGCTTCCAAAAAATCTCCTTGATATTTATAGACTTTAGAATGGGTGGTAAAAGAATATTGCTCCATATTCTTGGGAGCTTTTTTGGAGAAGGATCTCTCTAGGGCTTGACAAGATTCTCCAAATTCACTATGCACAACCAAACAAATGAATTTTCTATCTTAGAAAATAATATAATTGGGTTAATAAGCCGCTAATTTTGAAATAAAATAATTACACAAGTTCCCTTTATTAATAATTTAATCCCTACAGAAACCTATGTAAAATATTAAAAATAATATTATTATTATTATTTATCAAAATGTGCTTAACATGATAATTAAATTAAAATTTATTTTGTCAAATAATATTAAATATTTATTACTTCTCATTGGACCTAAAAACTCATTGTTCCATTACTCTATAATAATTATCAGGCCTTGAATAATTACTATTTATTTATTAAATAAATCTTACTACATTATTCTCCATTAAAAAAATAAAAATATTATATTCACTAAATAGAAAATAAATATTTATTAAAAATTCTTCTCAAATTATGTTCTCTCAAATAACTGGTGAAGGAATATAAGTGACCAATAAAACATGAATAATTATTAAACCACATGATAGAATAATATTTATTCAACCTACTAAGTAATATTATGTTATTTAACTAATATTATGGAATCACTTAGTGTGTGACCCTCTAGGCCTCCTTCTCAGGGGCATTAGGAGAAGCATCCTAAAGTCTAAGGTTAGCATCTTGAAACATGCCAAGGAACCCATTGGGAAAGAATTTAATGATGAAATGATATAATACATAATACAGACACTTACAATGAATTATAATACCTTTATCATGATATCTCTAATCAAGAAGGTCTCATATCAGTTCCATCAACCTATGTGCTCGATGTCTCTTTCATTAACATACCAGAAATTGAACTTTCCCATAGAAAACCATGGCCCTAGATTCATTTAGGCTATATCATTTCCATCAAAGGGACTCAGATATCAAAATTCATTAAAGTAAAGAAGGGATAAATCTTTTCTCTCGTTATTATTAATGTAATATTACTTGTCACACTACCAATTTATCCTACCGGATCGTGAACATATGTCGTCATGGTATTCATCAATACATCAAAGTACATCAATCATAATACTCATTAATAATAATCCTAAAGTATAGGGATCTATACACACATCTTGAGATAGGAACATCTGATGACACATATAAATGGGGATTTCCTTTTGGCGGGTCTCGTAATCATGATATCCTACATTGGATATTACCAAGGCCACACACCATGAAAAGGTGCCTCAAAGTCTTATAAGTCTCCATAAATGAAATCCTATATAATTTGTGTCCCTTAAATGATACCATTAATGTACATAACATTTATTTTAGAACAATTTCATAGCACTTTGGGTTCTAATCATATTGGGGAACTATTATGACCTTTTAACGTGACAACTACTCTAAGGACATTATCACATACTATGTTAGGTATAAGAACAATAATGATGAAATAAATAATTTATTAATATTAAAAAATATGAATACATTTTATCATAAAGTACACAGAATGTTGTTCTAGGGAACCAATTTCAACACTCCAACTAGGATGGGCATGAGTAACTGACGATTATAGTGGCACCCTACTACGGAAAAAGGGCATGGGTCCTCAACCTTTCCAAGTGTAACTCTCCATACGAGCTGTGAATGGGTCCTTGATGATTATAATGGAACCCTCCTACATAAATAGGGAATTGATCATAGAATACTAGTGTGGAACCCTCCAAATGGGATGGTCATGGGTTCTCTACAGGCTCCTGAGTGTCACCCTCCTACTGGGCAGCGCATAGGTCCTCATTGACTAGAGTGGCACCCTCCAGCCGGGCTAGGCATGGTTCCTCAACTATTATAGTGGAAACCTCATGTTTTTTAGGGAATTGGTCCTTAGAATAGATATTTTGGCTCACATATTATGTGGAACTATGGTTAGGGGAGGCTTTACATTGATGTTTTCTACTAGGTAGAAGTGTTGGATGTTGGGCATCAATGATGGGATTTTGGAAGTGATGGAAATTCTTTTCCATGTTTCGACTGTTAGATGGATGTACCCTTCTCTCTAATTTCGTTTTTTTGTTTAAACACATACACACACACACAAAAAGATATATATATATATATATATATATCATTCGTTCTGTAGATGAATTATAGTTCAGTGGTGAATTCATAAGAGTGTGTGGTTAATCAGTGCATTGGACCACGTTAGGTAGTCAGAGCTTTGAGATAATGAGATAGACTATCTAAACAATTTTATTTTCCATATTTTTCTGGTTGGGACATCTTCTAGTAAGTTTTTTCATATAGGTACACTAGGTAAATTCCTTCCCATGTTATATATACCTTTAATCACTAGTCTCCAACCCTTGGCCAATGGAGGTGGGCTTGGGGTAGTTGTGGCTCGATCCCTGATTAGGGTCGGGTCATGATAGATTGGTATCAATGTTTTTTGGATCCTTAGGACAATATTTGGAGTTTTTCCCTGAGTACTTGTTTGGGATTATGGAAATAGTGTAAAATTTTCATGATTATGTATCTAAGTCTAGGGAAATTAGTGATGGTATGGGCGGCCAATGTATCCATTCACCATGACCTTGTCTACGTTCTTGTCTACTTAGAATACATAGACATTGGCTGCAGGGATCAATTGTACATGCATCACATAGGATTGAGTCTTTGACTATGCTTATTGATTCAAACCCCAATATATATATATATATATATATCTGTGTGTGTCTGTGTTTTCTCATCTAACCATGCTATGTCTTCATTAAATTTTCAATATATCTCCACAATGACAACTAGCCAGGTTACCAGTACTAGATTGTGACAATAGTTCAATGAGTAATGGGGCCTTAATTTTGTTTCTATACCCTAATATACATACTCAAGGTGGAAATTTATGATCCCCACCACCATTAAAGTAGCATATCATCCTTGTAGAGTGGAATTAGGATTCACACAGTCTTAATGCACTCTCTGAGTTCTTTCCCCAAAGGCCATTGAGGTTATGCACAGAACCAGATCCCCAGGTAGCGGAGGATTGGATGGAGGTGGTTTTCCGGGTTTTTAGTCTCGTATAGATACCAAAAGATTAGGTTTTGGCACTATTATATATCATTTTACATAGATCTAATGGGTGTTGGTGTAGTATTGTTACCCAGATGTGTGATGATTCGATACTATCGTGGCCTGACTTATAGCAGTTGTTTCATGAGGAGTAGTACTCCTCATATTTGTGATCATTTTGGAATCATGTGCATCCAGATTTGTATAATGGATTTATAACATTATATTAGTATGTTGTGAGGTTTACAAGACTTACACGATACTCCCTCGATATGATCTAGGATGGATTCTTCTGAGCACAAATGTTTAATTAGGGAAACTCTAGAGAGATTTGTGATAGTGTAGTGTCCATGTGAATTACCACCTATACTGGGGTGTTTTAGTAGGAACTGGTGATAGAGAGATTCTTGTTAGAGGTATGAGATGTATTTTGATCAGGAACTGGGGATTATAGAGATGAGTAGTTTCCAGAAGCATGAATTTTTTAGTCGGCCAGATTTTTTTCCAAGAGTTCTTCCAAATATTAGGCTTAGACATGTAGTCAAGGGTAGAGTAGAAGACTAGGGAAGCCCAAATAGGGGAGGTTCTATTCTTATGATGAATGTGGTCACATATCATGACACATCCTAATCATATATGCCATGAATTATAGTATGTTAGCTAACAGACCACCAAAGTAGAGATAACCCTGCAATCAAGGATCTCTAAGTAAAGGGAATGATCGTATCCAAGGAGGAAAATCTGTAAGATTAGTAGGTGGAGCTATTGGGGAGGAAATATGGGTGGTGAAAAAAATTATGAGATCCTTCCACCACCACCATGTGTCCCAAGCCAGGCTCCAAGAGCCGGCAGTCAGGGTCATGGACAACTGCAGGCTATGGAGGCTTATGACATCACAACACGTGAGGTGATTAGAGGCATGATCTTGGATTATTGAAATCATACCTTAGTATTAGTATACATAGGTTTTATTCATTCTATTATCACTATAATCATGGTGTGAAATCTAGAGTTCCCGTTTGTGGCACTAGCCCGGCATCTTTGTCTTGAGATTCCTACAGTGAATTCTTCTTTTATATCTTTTATCTACTGACAATGTGAGATATTTCTTAATAAAGAGAGGTAAATGGGGGCCTTTTGGTCATCATGATAGAACCCTAAGATATAATATTGGGTATTTATTGTTTTTTATGGTCTGATCCCAGATTGAATATCAGTAAAGATGATTCAGATTCCTTCTCACTGATGGGATGAGATTCACCTTTTTGAGAAAGATAGATCTCATTGTAGAACTAGTGGGTTCTAAAATTGGGAGGTTTTACACCATCACCCATCAGTTAGAGAGTTTAGTCATTTTTGCAGTTGGATCTTTAAGAATGTGTATTCCCCCATTTTTGGAGGATTTCATGGATTTATTTCTTGAGGACATTCTAGGACTACCAATAAGGTGTGTTATGGTGTTTTTTATTGACATGAATCCTATTACCACTCTGATATCTTCTATGGAATATCTAATGGGACATACTAAGCTTTTGGGGCTACAATTCTAGTTGGAGGAACATTTAGAGAAGTTTTTAATCAATCCCAGTGTGTCCCCCCAAGATGAACTAGTGTTGTTTGTGAAAAATATGGATGGAAGCATGAGTCTTTGTATGTAATATCATCTCCTGAACTAGGCCACAATAAAGAACAAGTAACAATTTTTGAGGAGTAACAACCTCAGTTACTGGTTGTTAGGTGTGGGATTGTTCCCAAAGATTGATCATTGGTTCGGATACCACCATTTAAGAGTGGTGAGGCTGATGTTCCAGAGATGGAATTTTGATGTTTTTACAGACACTATGAGTTCCTAGTGACTCACTTTGGTATGATGAATTCCCCCACTATGCTTATGGTTTTGATGAACCAGAGCTTTTAGTTTTGGTAATATCCTCGGAAAATAAATAATATTACTTTTTCATATTTATTAACATTTGTGAAATAAAATGTTAATATTACTTTAAGGTAACGATATGCTCGATGGCATACCCAATACGCAACAACAAATTTCTTTGAAATCTTACATTGCACTCTAATAATGAAATAATATTATTTTAAATGGTAGTTAACGCCTGGCTGTTGTAATGGCGGAAAAGAACAGATATAACTAAAAATTGATTATATATGTTTGTCAAATATTTTTTCTTTTATACAATAAATTTTAGAGGCTTAAAATGCGAATGAATCCAATTTTAAGCGTAAATATTCTAATATTCTTTAAAAGGTCGATTAACCGCCTTTTGATGGCAAACCCTTTTTTAAATCCACTTTTGACAATTTTATATGTTATATTGGACCAAATAAAATCCTTCTTTAGAATCAAGACATCAAAATTTACTTTTTGTATGTTTTTGTTATTTTTTTCGACAAAGGTCATTTTTAATGAATAAGTGAAAAATGTTGTAATTTGATTCAAATCCTCTTTTTAATATAATTTATTTATATGATTAGATAATATTTTAAATTGGTTTTAAAGTTCAATTAGAATAAATTTATACCATTTAACCCAATGGAGGTCATTGGAATTAATTTCACTATGAAATTGGACTTAAACTACTGTCAATCATTTGATATATTTTGTTTCTTAAAAACACGCTTTTTTTTAAAAAAAATGGGAATTAATTATTAAATTTATTAATGAAACTTATATGTTTTTAATTTTTTATAATAGAAATCATTTTTTAATTCGGAATATAAAATATAGCTTAGGGTGAATTTTTGGTATTTTTCTGAAAAACATCAATTTTTGATGAATAGTGAAACCACTAAGTGGTAGTTAAAAAACTGATTTTTCATTTAAATAAAATTTTACTACCTCTGTGATTTGAATTTAAAAAATCCTATATACATGGTTTTCATTAGGATTTAAAATTTGGTTCAATGGTATGAAAATATTTTTTGTTGAATTGTAACTTTTAAGTTTTATTAATCACGATTAAAGGTAATTAGTGTAATTTAAGGTAAAGATAATGTTATAATAATATGAAATTATCTTTAAACATGTCCTACCCTTATTTTATGAGTCATGGCCGACCAAGACAATCCATGGGTCAACTTGGGGACCCCAGGGATCTACTTGGGTAAGAAAATGACATTAATAACTTTTTATTTAGAGTTAAAATAAAAATTTCACAAACATGTATTGTTTTACTAATACAATTTTTACATGGGGTTATACAAGTCAATGTTTTGAATATAAATAGTAATTGGAAATATAAAAATATTTCCTACATCATAGTATTTTTTTATAATTTTTAGACATTAAATTAATTTATTTATGTATGACACCATGATGATGCAGTGATTACCTCATTAATGAACTATTTAAATAAAATGAAAAGATAAGGTAAAATTTAAGACATACACTTATCAAAAACCTATTGGATGGGTGGATTTAGAACGCTTATCACCCTATCCTTGAAATATAAAACTTTTTTGCAACCTTTAAAATCATAAATGCATTTTAAAATAAAGTGACATTTCATGACTTTCCAAGAGTGCCCCTCCTTCCTCTTATAAAAGGCCCCCACCTCTACCGCCTTACCCACACCTCTCAAGGAATTGTCTGGGCCAAAATCTATTCATTTTATCTCTAAAAATCACTCCCTTCATTCTATAAGCCTTACTTTAGGCAGAAATCTATTCAATAAACCCTTTTCGTTCAAACCAAGGAGAGTTACCCGATTTAAAGGTAAAGTATTCCCTAATGTTATTTTGTTTTATTTTGCCTCTCCAACCCCCTAAACTCTTTTTATTCCTTTATTTTGTAACAACACAAGTATATTCAATATCCTAGTATGTTGTTATGAGAATTATTAGATCTAAACTTACACACACCTCCGTCGAATGGTTAAAGAACATACTATTTCTGTGGATGGCGAATTACTGCCTCACGAAACGATGATTATTTTATCTTCTCCTACCACCTCTCATGGTGGAAATTATGATGGAACTATATTTATTTATGATATATATTATATTTATTTCCTCTATATTCTTATGTATTTTATATTTAATACATACCTTTATGCTTTTCATGTTATGAAAATGCGATAACTTCATTTGAGGAAGTATGGACTACCGCCCCCTCAAGTGATGTGACTCGTTCATGTAAAACATGGAATGTATAAAGAATGAAATTGATGAAATTATGTGACCTATATAACATATATATTATACTTTAATTATAATATATATATATATATATCTCATCTAGTATTAATTCCATTAATGTTCCAAAGAAATGAAAGTAGTGTTCAAGCGTACGTACGGCCTACCGTCTCCATAAATGGTGCATTTCATTTATTTTTATATCCAAATGTTATGGAATAGTATAAAATGAATATATAATGGATATATATGGTATTTAAATCATTAATACTATTATGGAGATGATGTACTTAAAACTACATGGAAAATTTTTTCCAACAAGTTCAATTTTTACTCATGTACCGAACATCGAAAAAAACGTCTGATATGAACTCACATTATTAAAAACTTATTATAACATTATAATATGTGATATGAAATGAATAATAATCTTTAAATGAGGTCCTTAAGAAATTATAAATTGACCAAAGTTTATTATTCAGGAATATAAAGAAACAAACAAGACAAGTTGGACTTGAAGTAAGGGATCCTGCCTCTCTCTTTCTTTTAATGTACTCTCTTTTATGTCATTTCTTTTAAGATCCTATTTCTTATGTGGGGGATGTTATTTTATATTCTTATTAATGTAGTTTTAATGTACATATGATTAGATACCCTATTTTATCTCATAAAACCATTTTTGGATGTTTTAAGTGGCTCCGTTAGGCTGCCGAATTTTCGTAAGGGATATTTTATCTCACTTTTAATTCTGTGATATTTCCATTGTTCACCACTTATTTATTTCATGTGGTTTATTGTGTACTTACCTTTCATATATATTATCATGATTCTTTTTATATTCATGGTATTATGTTATTCATTTGGTGTTTATTATCTTTTGGTCATACGACTCCATTGATTACCACGAGGTAAAGAGTTTTTATCTCACTTTTTGTTCCCGTGAGATTCATGCTACATTTTCCACTATTTCCTTTTGGGTGGTGTATGTACTACCCATTATTTTATTCCTTGTGTAATATACTTTAATTTATGGGTATTTACATCTTCATTTTATGACCCTTCTTTCATGGGGTGTACATTTCAAAAGTTACCCATATCGATAAGGGAACCTTTCACCCTCCTTTTTTTTAAAGACTTATTTTGTTGGGTCTTTTAATTTACATATTGTTTTGTTGGGATCTGTTATTATATATCCTTATTGATTTAAATTTTATTTCCAAGTGATGAGATACCATTTTTATCTCTCATCGTCTCATTTTTAGAATTTTAAAGTGACATCGTTAGGCTGTCAAATTTCTGTAGGGGAACTTCTTAACCCAATTTCAATTCATTGGGTTAAACCTATAATTCTTGATTATGTCTTACTTTAAATATGACTGGATGACCTATGATTGTTTTCACTTAATATCCTCTTATATTGGGTGTATTTATATTTTCCACACATAATTATGAAATTGATTTATCTGTAATCTAAGGATAACGACTTTGTAAGAAACTTTGTGTCAATCTCCTTTAATTGAGGCATATTTTGTTTTATACAAAACTTTATTTTATACGGTGTATAAACCCCTATGAATTTTACTTTTATTCAAAAGGAATATTTTCTATACGAAGTGTTTTACTGAAAAACAAAAAGTATGTTTCTTTTTAACTTACGCGGTGACAACGACCTTTCCGCCACCGCGAGTATTATTTTATCTTTGGCTTCCTCAACAAGACGTAAGTTTCTTAAAAGTAAAAAAATACCATATACTCATTTATGTATTTTGGTATTGAAAATGGATTTGATAATGGATTTGTTATATCAATATATTTAAGTGATATATTGTGCTTGAAATGTGTAAATGTTTTCTTTCTTTTATAATTTTTTTCTGTCTTATGATTTTATAATGGTACATGGACATTTGACAGGTGGTTACGTGATAAACCAAATTACGGGTGGTGTCGTGAATACCAGGACGAGTGGTTACGTTATAACCTCCAATTCATTGGGTATGGAAGTCGGTTGTATGGATATTCCATGTAGAGATATGTGTGGAAGTCGACCGTATGGTTATTCCATTTAAGTATGTTTATGTCCCAAGTTACCTTTATATGTTATGTGTTCTTTATATGGGTTTATGGTAATCTTTTGGTTATAAAGGATAAGTGGGGATCCTTTATTCAGTGAAGAGTATTTACTACTTCGTAAAGATGAAAATTATTACTTTTATAAAGTATTGATAGTTTACTTGTTGTTTTGAAAAACTAATAGTTTTCTTTCTTTGTGTATCCTTTACTGGGATTTTTATTCTCATCCAATGTTTTTGAAATGTTTTCCACAAGACATAAAGATGAATAGGGTCAAGGATGGGATCAAGTAAAGACATGCTATCTAAAACATAGAACTGGGCATGTTTCTTTTTAAGAGTTTTTACTTTATGGAAACATTGTAGACGTGTCTACTTTTTAATATTTTGATAGGAAATAGTTATGTCCTAATTCTATAAAACACTAAACCTGAAAAGATCCTCTATGTGAATTATTCATTTAATTCATGATTATGTAATGTTTTAAGGCTGGGTCCTTATAGTTTATTTTCACTAGTATGTGTACTTTAGTGAATACATTCTCATAAACTCTATGAAAGAGGAGGATCATATAGAGAACTTAGGGTTGGTCCATGATTTTCTTTGGGAGCACCGTATTTATGATAAGATCTCAAAGTTCTATTTTTGGATTCAAGATGTTTACTCCTTAGGTTGGGTAATTTTTTAGCATGTTCTAGCCATGGAACTAAAAAATATCAATGTGGTGCTTTATTTGGATCCACACAAGAGTGTGTAATAGGTTTGGAGTTTTCTTATATTGGTGTGGTACTATAGAAGGTTTGTGGAAGAACACTCTAGGATTGAAGCCCTTTGACCACCGTTACACAAAATGGAATCCTTTTACCTAGATGGAGCAGTTAAAGATAGCATTTATTGAGTTGAGGTAGAGGTTGATGAGTGATCATGTGTTGAGCCTATAGGAGGAGAGTGTGGAGTAAATTTTGTACTGTGATTCCATAGGAACTAGGATCAAATAATTATTGATGCATCAATGGGAATTTATCATATATGGGTTGAGGCTGTTGAGACCCTCCGAGTTGAACTACACAAATCACAAACTAGATCTTACAGTGTTAGTATTTTCCCTAAGATTGTGTGGGAACTATATTCTTAGTAAAGGGATTCATGGTTTAATCGGACTATTATAATCTCACGTATGTCTTCACATAGATAGAATTGAACATGAGACAATGGAACTGGTATGAGTTCCTATGGGACTATGACGTCAAGATACTATATACTCTGAAGAAGGGAAACAAGGTACATGATGACCTTAGTAAGAAGTCCCATGATAATTTTGTGTAGGAGGATTCTAAGAAGATGGATTTCATGTAGCTGGCCCTGGTGGAGTAGAAGGGTGTAACTTTTTTCCAATTGATGGTGTTGACTCCTCCACATCACGAGAATATGAGAGAGTCTCGGATAGGAGACATTAACTATGAGGTCTTACATGACTGGATATCCATAGGGGATTTACCATATGGGTATTATACTGGATAGAATCACTTAATACTTTTCTAGGTATAGAAAATAGTCCCAGACATGATGTGAGATGATGTGATGGAATAGTTCCACACATATCCTTTGGTTGTACATCATGATGTGGGGAATATTTACAGGGACCTTTAGTATATTTTTTCGTGGTCTAACATGATATGTACCATGGATGATTTTGTATCTCAGCGACTCACCTATCAATAATTGAAGGTATTAAACCATGTTCCGGTAGGTTTGTTGTATCCCCTTGAGATCCTGGTGTGGATGTAGGATAGAATATACATGGACTTTGTGACAGGAATTCAATGAAAAGTGAAGGTCCACAATGCCATCTGGGTGATAGTTGATTGACTCAATAATTTATTATACTTTCTTTCTATTTGGTAGAATAATTTTGTGCAGAGTTTTTGGAAGATGTATATAAAGAATATTTTTCACCGTCATGGGGTTCCCTAAACTCTCATCATGGGTCATGATGTGTAGTTTACATCATGATTATGGAGAGGCCTCCAAGAAGAATTTAGGACCCATATGAGGATGATTACAACCTTTAACCCCCAAAAAGATGGGAATAATGACTGCACTATCTAGGTATTGGAGGAAATGTTGAGGGATTTCATATTATACTATGGCCGGAGCTGGAAGGATCACATTCCCATGGTATAGTTTTCCTACAAAAATAAATACCACTCTACTATCATCGTGGATCCTTTTTTTACCCTGTACAGGAGACCCTAAAGGCTACCCTTATAATGGATAGAGGCGGTATAGGCATATCTTGTGGGTATAGAGTTGGAGTAGGTGATGATAGAGAAGGTACAAGTCATTATTTAGAAGATGGGGACAACCATGATCATAAATAAATATTACAAAAAATGATGTCATAAGACCTTGATGTTTAACCAGAGAGACCACATTTACCTAAGAGTCTTACCATGATGAGAATTGTGGAGGTTTTTTTGAGGAGTAAATATATCCTTGAGGTTAATCTGACTTTTTGAGATCTTTTTGAGGGGTCTCTAGGTTTCTTACTACCTCATCATACCACCAAAGGTGGAGCATGTGCATGAAATCTTCCACATGATTCATATGAGGAAATACATGCATCACCCCTTATGAATCATTTATTGGGGAGAGTTAGACATTGAGAATGGATCCACTTTTAAAAATCACCTAGTGTAGATCATGTATAAACATAATAGGACCCTGTGTGGATGGATCATCCTCTTGGTTCATGTTTTCTAGTAGTATAAAAATGTGTAGGATAACTTTAGGGAATGGGAGAGCTAGATGCAGGTTCATTATTCTGAGTTGTTTGTTTAGTTTTTTATTTTCATGGAATATGATTGAAGGATGGAATTATTTAGAGACTTGATTTTTTAATTTTAAGACTTTAAAATCATTATATATATATATTTATATATTTATATTAATTGATAAGTACTAAGATGGGATGCAATTATGAGGCTCGGTGTGCATGGATGTAATTTTATAAAAATATTAAATATATTTTATATTATGTGAAAAACGTTTCTTAAATAAAATGAGATAATTATTAATTGGAATCTTGGATCATAAATCTATGACCACATTTCAGTCTGTAATGTGATGTTTACCCAATGATCAACCTAAAATAAGTCAGTTCATTGCATTCGGAAATCTCGATAGTTGGCGGTGAATTCAGTTGGTTAATTAAATAATTATTTTTAGTTATTTATCAATGTACCCTAAATTAAATATCCATAAAATAAACTCTATGGGAAAACATTTGGTTTAGCTGTATAAACCCTAGGAGGATCAAGGGTGTTCTTCTCCTACTTTTGTTGGAGAATCGATTCTGGTGATGATGAATATCAAGATCGAAGTAGATCGAAGTGCAATAAATAAAACATATTCTCTCAATCATTAGATAGGATGTAATTCAAAAATTAATGATCCAATATCTAGGTAAGACTCATAATTTTTTTTTAAACCCTTATTTATTAAATTGGTTGATCATTATCAATTATTCTCCATTGATTTGTGCTAATTGAACCTTTTCATGCACCATGTGTTGAAATTTATTAATTATTCTTTTATTTCTCACTCGAGGTATCCCCATCAGGATATTTGGAAATAACTCTTTCTAATGATTTATAAACCACTATTTTTAATGCCTTTCTCCCTAAATTTCTTCATGTTAATTTACATTGGGATATGGGACCATTGATCAACATTGTCGGGTGGTACCGAGCCCGATTGTACCCCTGGATTTGTAGTGGAATCATGTATGGTGAACATAGCGTTGATTCAGGGATGGAAACATAGACATTGAACGTTTTGGGTGATCTACTCATTGAATTGGAATATAAATTAGAGATTGAGGGTGATAGAATATGTGCATGGCGTGAGGTGGTTTGTGCGGGGTGTGCGACGAACATTGATGGATCAACGGTTACAACATTCCGGCCACTCGATGGATGAAATTGATGAACAAGAACAATACCCTTGATTTTTTGTAAAGTTGAGTCTTGATTCAAAGTGGTGAAGATAGATCTAGATGCGCGAGTTCATGTATGGATTTCGGGATAAATCTCAACTGCGCACCATGTAGTTTGAAGAACACAAGAAATGCCAAACCCTGGGAACAACAACTTAGGTTTCATTAGATTATAATTATTGCATGCCATTTGAGACTATCACATGCCATATGACCATGTTCTAGAAGACTCAATGTTTACTTTTGGAGTACATGGGCACAAGAATAGCCAGGAACACACCATATGCCCAATTACACAAACACAGCCAGAAACACGGATGGAACCCCTTGGAGAGAGGCTTTTTATGTACCAAAGTACACCGACATGGGAAATGTACAAGGAAATTGATAGGAGATAAAACCAAACCACACTCCATGTTAGTCCCATCAATGTTTTTGTACCCCTTGGTTACATTTTTAAGAAACTTCAATCTCTCGTTTCTCCTCATTTAGATTTGATTACTGGCCCAAAAGTAGTATATCTTGAGTTTTTTTATGCATAGAATTTGATGGTTAACTTTTTGGTGGATTTTGGGATATTATAAGTAGTTTTTTAGTCATAATGTATATTTTGTTTATGAAAGATGACTTACAGGATCAGAAAGGATCTTGAGAGACTCCTACAGTGTCACCCTCTAGTGGGACTGGGCATGGGTCCTCTACAGACTTCCGAGTGGAACCCTCTAGAAAGAATGGGAATTGGTCCTAGATGATTAGAGTGGAACCCACCTACAAAACTGATAATGGCTCTTAGATCTTCTAAGTCTCACCCTCTAGTCGGTCTGGGCATAGGCCCTCGACTATTAGAGTCACTCCCTCCAATAAAGTATGGGGATGGGTCTTAGACCTTTCCTAGTGGCACCCCCTAGCCAGGATGGGCATGGGTCCTCAACGATTAGAGTGTCACACTCTTGAAGAGATAGGGAATGATTCTTCATCCTTTTTGAGTGGCACCCTTCATCCAAGATGGGTGTGGGTCTTAGACAGTTATAGTGGAACCCTCCTATGGAGACCAGTCATGGTTCCTTGACTACCAAAGTGGAACCCTCTAAGAAGGCTAGGAATGGGTCTTGTATAGACTCCTGAGTAGAACCCTCGTTTATGTAAATTCATGGTTCCTCGATCACTAGAGTGGAACCCTCTAGCTAGGAAGGTAATGGGTCCATGAAAATCAGAGTGTAACCCTCCTATTGTACCAAGGCATGGGTCCTCTACCTAGATATTATGTCCCCATAACTTTGTAGGAAATTGGAAAGGTGAATCTTGACATTAATGTTTTCTATGGGGAAGATGCATGATATTTTGGGCATTGATGATGGACTTATGGAACGGATATAGAATCATTCCATGGGATGGTTTGTGATATGGATATCCCCTTCTCTCTCATTTGGGATTATTTAGTTTGATCATATATATATTTGAATCTATTAAATATCTCTTTTTTGGGTTGAGTTGTTTACTTTCTCGCTATTCTTATCATGTATCTTTCTGGTCCTCCTTTGACTTTTTGGGAATACTACTAGGTAAGTATATAACCACCCCTGTATGGGACTTTCCCTCATGTTTCATGACTTATGAAGTTGATGGAAAGGTCAGTGGTGAATTCATAGGAGATTCGAAATTATTTTTGCATTGGACTGCGTTTGATGGTCAGAGCTTTGAGATCAAGTGTTGGGATCTGAAACTTTTATATTCTAGTTTTATCAGGTTGGCACATATTATGGTCAGGTGTGTGCATACAGGTACATTAGGTAAAGGAATCCCTATTTTAGATATGCCTTTCTATGCTAGTCTACTACCCCTTGCCTACGGAGGCTAGCTTGGGGTAGTTGTGGCTCAATCCCCAATTAGGGTTGGGTCATTACTGATTTGTATCAAATGTGATTTTATCCTAGAGAAAATGTTTGGAGTAGTCCCCTACGAGGATTTTATTAGTATTAGGGATATAATTTCAATGTTTCTGGAGTATGTTTCTCATGCCAGAAAACCTAGTGATGGTACAAGCAGCTGATGTATCCATTCACCATGTCCTTGGCTACGGGCTTGTCCACATGGAATACTGATACATATGTTACAGTGATCAATAAAACATCCATCATATAGGACTGATTCCATGACTATCCTTCTTGATTCAGTTCTCCATTGATATATATATATATATATATATATATATTCTCATATGATAGTGCTATGTCTTGATTAAATTTTCAGGATGCCACCTTGATTATACCCATCCAGGTTACCAGTACTGAATCGTGATGAAGATCCAAATAGTTATGAGGCCTCATTTCAGGGTCCATCTTATAATATACTTCCTCTAGGGGAAATTTAGAAACATAACCACCTATTGAGGAGTAGATAATCCTAGTAGAGCAGGATGAGGATGCATATAGGCTTAGTACACTTTGAAATTTCCAACGCAAGAGGCCGTTGAGTTTCCATGGTGATCCATATCCCAATGTATTGGAGGATTGGATAGAGTTGATGTTTTGAGTATTCAATATCATCCAGACACTGACAAATCAAATGGTTGTGTTGGCAGGTATCTTTTTCCACATAGCAGCTAGGTGTTGGTGGTGACTTATTACCCTGATGTAGGATGAGTTGAAACTCTCATGGATCAAATTCAAACATATTTTTTTACGAGTACTACACCTCATATTTACACTCAGTTAGAATTCAAGAGATTCTAGAACTTTATCATGGATGGATGATAGTGGCTATGTATGCAATAAGGTTCACAGACCATACACGATACTTCTTTAACATGATCTGAGATGGATACATTTGAG
Organism: Viscum album; assembly: GCA_963277665.1. Taxonomy (NCBI): domain Eukaryota; kingdom Viridiplantae; phylum Streptophyta; class Magnoliopsida; order Santalales; family Viscaceae; genus Viscum; species Viscum album. The sequence goes on along the minus strand of CAUJRU010000299.1, from coordinate 124,653 downwards.
CATTAAAGTTTGGATAGGGATACCACATTGAGATTTTTTCTCCTGTATTGACATTGTGCATTCCCAACTATGTTGAGGTGTTGCGCATGAACTACTGATAGAGAGATTTTGGTAAGAGGAATTTTGAGAAACTAGAGCTATCGCTAGTCGACCAGATCTCAACATAGGATGCATTCATAGGATCAGAAATGGTGACGTAGTCTGGGGAAGCCTATAAGACCAGGGTAACTCAGATAGGTTGGTTTTTATATATGTGGTGGTTGACATCACATAGTGTGATACTACCTAAACAAACCTATTAAGGAGAACTGGATGGTAGTTGACGAACATCCATTGAAGAGGCAGTGTCGAGATCATGGATCTCCTAGGAGAGGCCATGTTGGTTCCTAGGGAGGTGGAGATAATAGAGGAGTAGTTTGAGATTTATGAGTCTGAGCTATGGGTGGTGGATGATGTTATGAGATCCTTTCACCACCACCATTAGGCAGCCCACATTAGGATGGGGATGCTGGAATTCATTATCGTTGATAGATGAAATCTATAGATGCTTATATCCCCACATCACATAAGCTAATTATTGGTATGATATACATTTATTCTACTCTTTACTCAGTATTAGTAGACAAAGGTGCATGTAATTCCTTCATCTTTATACTCCTAGTGTAATAGATGGATCTCCCAACTGAGGCACTATCCTAGTAGCTTTGTCTTGAGATACATAGAGGGGCCGCTTATTCTATTTCTTATCTATCGGAAGTGTGAGTTATATCTTGGTGGATCGAGGTTCAAATGGGACCTTTTAGTCATCATGATGAAACCGTAGATGTTATATTGTGTATGGATTGGTTGTACATGGTATGATCCCAAATTAATAGTCATTGTAGACAATTCATATGCATTTTCACTAATGGGACGTGATTCATTTTTATGGGTGAGAGATATCTCATGGAAGAACAACTGGGTTCTATGAGTAGGATGCCACAACTAAGCTCCCATTAGTTTTTGAGTGTACCCCTTAGTGCAACAGGCTCTTCAGTCATCTGGATTCCTTCATTTGTGGAGTATTTAATGGATGTATTCCCCTAAGACATTCTAGAACTTACATTACTGTTGGAGGAAAAAATTTTAATTGACTTGCATCCTAGGACCACTCTGAAATCTTATGTGGAATATTATATTGACCTCTCCAACCTTTGGGATCTATGGTTGTAGTTGGAGGACCTTCAATATAATTGTTTCATCAAGCCCAACATGTTCCCTTGGGCAGCTCAAGTATTGTTCATGAAAATGTAGGATGGGAGCTTATCGATTTGTGTGGACTATCATCACCTAAACCAGGACATGATAAAGAACAAGGACCCATTTATTATGATTGATGACCACATTGGAATGTTTTGAGTTGTGAAATGGTTCTAGAAGATTTATCTAAGGTCCAGCAACCACCAATTGAGTGTTTGTGTGGCTGATATTCCAAATATGGAACTATGATGTCACTATGGATACTATGAGTTCCTGATAATGCCATTTCGTGTGAAAAAATCTCTTACCATGTTTATGGATTTTATAAACCAGATATTATAGTTGTACAAGGTCCAGTTTATTATTGTCTTGATTAAAAATATACTCATATACTCTATTACAGTGGAAGATCATGCAGGGAACTTGTGGATGGTACTATATTTTCTTCTTAAGAACTAGCTTTATAGAAACCACTTGATGTTCCAGTTTTGGATTCATGAGGTTCACTTCAAGGGGAATTTAATTTCCAATCATTGTTTAGTTTAGGACCTAGTAAAAAATGATGTGGTTATTTCTTGGGAGCCACCCAATATCATGTTATAGGTGTGGAGTTTTCTTATCTTCATGGGGTATAATATGAGTTTTTTGGTATAATTCTCTAGGATTGCTTCCCCATTGACCGTCCTGCATCCAAAAGGGTATCTTTTTGCATAGAATGAGTAGTTTCAAAGATCCTTTTAGGATTTGAGGATTATGATAATTATTTTTTCTTCTGTTTAGAGTACCAGATGATGGAATGGAGAATGTAGTTTGTTGTGATGCCTCAGGAGTTGGCATCAACTTTGTGTTGATGCAGTGACATGAAGTTATTACATATATGTAGAGGAAATTTATACCCCATTATAAAAACTATGAAAATAAAGACCTTGGGATGGTAATGGTAGTCTTATCCAAAAGTATGTGGAGGTATTATCTTCTAAGAGAGTTAGTCATGGTTTACTTAGACCATCAGAGTCTTATGTATGTATTCACATAGAGATACTTAATCCTGAGACATTGGCGCAGGTTAGAGTTCCTACAAGACTATGACTTAGAGATAGTATATACTCCATGGAAGAGAAACATGGTAGTAGATGACCATAGTAGGAAGCCTCATGCTTGTTTGTTTAAGCAGTTTTCTGAGTAGTTGGATTCTTATCATCTTTCCCTTGTAGGGAAGGATGGTGAAACGTTTCTCCAGTCGATGGTGTTGAATCTTCTGCTTCTTGAGCATGTAAGAGAGTCCAAGATGGGATACATCGACTTTGAAGTCTGGCATGACCAGATATCCATAGGTGATTCACCATATATATATACTAATGGATTGAATCATATCATTGTTTTCCAAGGATTGAAATTGGTCCCAATCACAATGTGAGAGGAGGTGATGCGAGAGTTTCACACATCTTCTTTGGTTGTACAACCTGCTGTGGGGAATAGATATAGGGACCTTTAGTTGTAGATTCGGTGGTTCAAAATGAGATGGATCAAGGATGATTTCATCTATAGGTGCCTCACCTATCATAAGATAAAGGCTTTGCACATGTTTCCATGCGGTTTATTGTATCCCCTTTAGATCTCTAAGATCAAGTGGGATAACATATCCATAGAGTTTTTATAAGGCTTCCATGAATAGGGAAGGGCCACAACACTATCTGGGTGATATTCTATCAAATCATGAAGTTGTAACACTTCATTTCAATTAGGGATAAGATTTTGATGGATATTTTTGGGAAGATTTATATAAAAGAGATTGTTTGACTTCTTGGGGTTCCCTTAACTATAGTCTCCAATTATGGTGTGTGGTTATATAATAATTGTGGAGAGGAATTCAGGAGTCATTCAGAACACAAATGAGGATTAATACAACTGTTTAACCTCAGAAAAATGGGAATATTCATCAGACTATCCATGTGAGGGATGATATGCTATGTTATTGCATGTTAGACTTTGGCTGGAGTTGGTTGTATCAGTGGACCGTGGTAGTGTTTGTGTACAACAAGGTTATGACCATAACCCTAAATTTCTCTGACAAGTCTTATTAAAAATGTAAACTACCACTGCATCATCACATTATTTTAAATAAAATAAACTTGATTTATTTTATTTCTTTTAACGCCGGAAAACTAATTTTCATAGTCTACCCATGCCGGTCAATGTTAGGCCCCTTCTAAGGTAAATTTACTTCTCTAAATGCAATGGTTCCCTCATATTTCTAATCCGGGCACCCATTTAGGATTTATTACTCTTTTTTAGGAATACCTCTCATCGGCTCTATTAAAACACTTAAAAAATTTTAATGAACAATTATATGAACACTGGGCCTCAGAATCACATGTCGTCTTAGTGACAAGTCTCATAATTTTCCCAATTAATTTATAAAAATAAAATTGGAGAAAATATAAGTCATTACAAAACAAACACTAATATTTTAGTAGGCATGTTTTTAATATCCAACACTATGATGTTATTATCCTCATAGTAACTCTATAGTCATATTTTTTAACTATGATATGAATAATTTAGTAGTAAAATAATGATGAGGGTAAATAAAACAATGTTATTTGGTTGGGAAGCTTCAAATTTCCATAAATTGATTCTCAATGGTTCCAAAAACATTTCTATACATGAAAAACTACAAGAAAAACAACTAAATAAGTACATTATTAAAAACCCAATAATGATGAAAGGGAGAAGGGAAGATCATCTTAGTTAGAACACCCAAATGGGTACTAGGTTTTTATAACCACTTATAGATAGTGCAGTTTTCACCCAAATCATATGGAGGATGTGGTTTGTATAATTTAAACCACCATATCCCCTTCCTTCCAATTTTTTCACATTTCACATCATATTGGGAACCCCTTTGACTTAGTACTTAATTGCCACTCCATTATCATTGTATTTTGGATTGAAAGGTTTCATAGATGGATAAAATATGTGGTCTTCTTTTCTACTATTTTTACTCTTGGACAACTCACAAAGTATGTGAAAGTTTATCATAAGAGTGTCTTGTCAAATTCTTTTTCTTAAATAAGTTTCTAATCATGAAATTACACCTTTATTACATTCCATGATTTAATTTTAGTAAGAAACCATATTAGATCCTAATCATTTTCTTCAAAATATTCCATCTCATGTGGCTTTATCATCTTCTTCAACTTGGTCCTGTAACTATGGTACTAAATCTGCAATCATAATACATGGGATTTTATTTTTGTAAAATATGAATATAACAAAGGAATAAATGAATTATCTCCCTTGTATGTTTCAACTTATCATTATTTCTTTATAGATAAATCCTCTATAAATAGGTTTATGGCCCACTCATGAAGTGTATATATAATATTTTCATCAAGATATATTACTTAAAATGTAGTTCCCTCGTCTCCTTCCTCAACAAGAATGTAGGGGGGCGAATCTAGAAAATTTAATCATGGAATATCATTACAAAGTTCTGTTTGCATAAGATTAAAATAAAAATAGTCTAAATCAAACTTATCTCTCTCTAAAGAATCAAAAGTAAGCTCCCTTTCTAGATGTAATGATGTTAGAAATCATATTTTGTAGGAATGTAGTGTAACATCCATTATTTCCTTGAAACATACCACATCCAATTTGGAATCCTCATCCTTCAAATCATTCAATAAATATTCTAGGTCTTCCTCTTTAAACCGAGGGAGGTTGTTTTGTGTATCACTCTGCATAAAATCTTCTGAATAGTCATCCAAGGTGTTTTTTACTCACTCAAATACCACCTCTACAGATAGTTTAGGAGCAATGATTGAGGATTTTACACATATTTTGTTAAGCTAATTTATGTAAAATTATTCAATACTAATGAATTTTATTTCTTCCCCCGTGTTTTTCTTTCTTAACTACTCATGGAATGATTTGTGTATTTGGTACATATTATTGATCATATCTTGAATTTCACTCTTAGTGATCCCTTATTATTTCTCATTATTCAATTCATTAGTATTGTATTTTTGTTACGTCTAGTATGAGAGATATGTGTAATCATTATTAAATACTTTTTGTCTTATAAATCTAGAGTGGTTGTGCAATGGTTTCCATAAGCATTGCACCTCCCATTTGTATATTTCAGTCTTCCTACCTTGCATACTTGGTAAATTTAATTAGGAGTTTGGTAAGTTATAATTATCTATTTAATCATTAATTTAGGATTTTTTTCATGTATTTAGTTGTTCTAGATATATATTTTTTAAATCTAGTTTTTATTTTGACTATTTTTCTCAAATAATAAATGAATAAAACCAAAGAAAAAAAAATAAAACTGTTTAAAATGTAAGATAATATAGTTAATTAAAGTTTTAACCACCATAATGATGCTAAATTTGAGATGAGAAAAATATTTTTGAATGATTTGGTGAGTTAAATAGAAGGTTAAAAATCTCCTATGAAAGTAGATAAAGAAGTTTTCCATTTTCTTCTCTATATTATCCAGCCAATTCACTCATTGTCCCTTAAAGTTATGTATATTGTTTTTATATTTTATTAAATATGAAATGAAGTAAAAGTTATGGGGGGGGGGTTTGGTTATTTATATTTATTGAAATTTTAAAAACTGAATGCATGAATTTAGAAATAAGTATTGATGGACCTTAGGTGAATTAAAATGAGTTCCAAAATATTTATATTTTATTCTAAATCACCTAATTCAATTATAAGAATCAATACCATTTATCTAATCACCCCTAACTATTTCCAAAGTTTGAGAATAAAATTATACTAAATGACCCTCAAGAACACAATTAACTCACTTATTTTCCTCTATGAGTGATCAAGAACACTCCTCAATTGAGAATGTTAACCTATTCAACCCATAAAGAAGTAATCTCATACCATTATTCCTCACAATTCACTCACCTCAAAATTTATGGTGAGTAAATAAATTGTTTGGAAGATTTATAATTCATGCAATGAAAGAATGTGTAAATGGTAATGGAATAGAGTTAAAATTTCCTCCTCTATAACCTAACTCTACTATCACATATGAATCCGAAAGCAATATTTAAACATATAAATTTAAGAACATCACTATGATTCCCCCTTAGACCACCCATGATGGGTCATATCTTTATAATTATGAAGAAAAATTCCATGGTTACATCATAGTGATTTAGGAAAAAATGGAATAAAAAAAAGGATAAGAAAACTAAATAAATGAATAATAGGAAACACTAAAATAAAATTAAAACAAAAAAATAAATATATTATTAAAATATAATAAAGGATGAAGGGTAAAGTATATAAGATCTTAAAATTAATAAGAGGAAAAATATGTATAGGCACCAAGGTTCATCTCCTTTATCCTCAAGAAAGTAGCCTTAAGATGCCTCTCTTTGGATATCATTTATGTGTACATCTGATGGGTGAAATATCCTCCTTGTATGCACTCTCAATATTATTTCTTGCTTCTAAATACTTCACACAATCTCTTCGGACCTCAATTTAGGTAAAAAGGCAACATTGACTCCTTAAATGAAATTTTCCCGATTTCGACAGACTAAAGGAAATGGGATTTTTTTTGTAAATAATTAACAAGTCAACACCTTATGCATATTGATATCATTAACATAAAAAATTATAATTTATAATGTAATATTGGTGGATAAAATCCATTTATATACCTACAGAAAATGAATAAATCCTCTATATTAGAGACACAACGAGGAGTTTCTTTTGTATTGGAAAAAACTCTTATGTATGGAATTATCTCTCTAGTGTCAAAGGAAAAACATAATGTATCATGTGTACCCATGTGTAATTCCTAAATATAAATAATTAACTTTTATATATTAGTTAATCCATAAAGAAGTTTTTTTCCTTTTATTATTTTCATGTCTCAAATTCAAGAGGGTAACACTTATGTATCAAGATCTTATGCATCTCATTTCCCATAAGTAAGGTGCTATACTTTACCACCCAACGCTTTTCTGATCTATCAATTTCTTTCTCAATTAAAATCACATGTTTCTTATGTATAGGATAACCCATACATAAGGGTTTTCACTTAATATATCTTAGTCCTTTTCTAAATTTTTCAACTATATTTCAAAATTTAATCATCTTTCTTGCATAATTTTCATAATTCTGGATTATATCTTCTTAGGATAAAAGGCTTATAATATGGATATTGTTTTTCTTGCAAAAAATAATAAATCTTTTGAAAAAAATTAAATTATGAAATAATAATTTTCCTCTAATTGACTCTTCATTGCTACTAAAACCCGGATTACGCATCAAAATATGGGAAATTAAAAATTGTCATGGAAATTAAATATAAATTATTTAAAAAATAAAAGAAAATAATGAATTCAGGTATGTTGATAATAAATTCCTAATTTATTTCTGAACTACCAAAAAAGGGAAAATTGACATAAAATAATGTCTATATAGTGGAAAACTAGAAATTTAAATCAATAAAAGTTTCTAATTTTATCAAGGTAGGTCGAGAATGCATAATACGTTTGATGTATCATATTGTTAGATGTCCCGAGTGAGTTGAAGATGAATCATAAGTAAATAAATGGATACACCTTGTTGAATTATCATTAAGAACATGATAAGAAGAGAGATAGAGAGATAAAAAATATAAATGATATTATCACTATATTTTTCACATGTAAAATAAAATATGAATAGCTATCATGTGATCAAATACTAAAGATAATTAAGTATCAATTGATTAGAAAATTTGGGGTTTTATATGGATAAATAATTTTCAATAAATCTCATTCTTTCATCATTAACACCTAAATTCACTACTTTAATGAAAACATATAAAAATAATAGTATAGAGAAGATTCTCAAGAATATTTTGACTAAGGTTTGATAAGGTGATAGGGATATGTGGGAAATTATTTTCAGTCCATATAGTGGAAAAAATAAATGACTTGATAGAAAGGATAATGGGAAGGTTATGTTAATGGTTCCATTGTAAAATATTTTAAATAAACAAAATATTCAAAGGATAAGCAATGAGTAGGAAGTAGTTTGTTTTGAAAGTGGAAATAAGGGACACTGGAAGAATAATAATAATAAAGTGAAGAAAAAATGGGAAGCTTTAGGAAAATTGATCAATAAAATACTAACTTTCAAAATATATATGTGAGTTATTAGATATAGTTTGTGACTTTAAAATTTGTATATATATATAATAACCAAGTACATTATGAAAGGTTTCAATAAGTAAAAAAATATTTATTCTATTCTTCAATCTAGTCCTTTTACGTTAATTATAATATAATTTCACTTTATATTACTAGTGGAATAATACTCATATTTATAAAAAAAATATTTGTTTCCATAACCCTGATAATATTTTTCTATAAATTTTATAAAAAATTGGATATATATCAAGATTCGAAAATAAAATATCATCTTATGTTATGATATAACACATTTAGATAATAAATTTATTATATTCATGAATTGGTGAATCCTTAGTTGGTAACAAATGATGAATTAAATTCATAAGTCTCAGTGGGAAGGATTCTCATAAATTATAAAGTTTACAAATTTCATTATTAGATATAGATATATCTATCTGATGACTTATAAATTAGTTTCCTTTATATTTTTGAGAAATTTAAACATTAATTAGAGAATCAAACTGTTAAGAAGATCAAGTAACTTAGATAAAAATTACGTAGATAATGTCTTCACAAAGACGTCATTGACCTCGAGTCGTGAAATTATTCCATAATTCTTTCATAATAATTCTTTAAAAAAATTTAAATACAGTCGTCACCTTTTATTCCAACAAGGATAGAAAATGGAATCTCATTTGGGTTATAGTATGAAAGTATACCATAAATACAACATATATGTGTCTAGTGATATAATGAGTTTTTAAGGTCACAAATAGTAATGAATTTGCATCACAAGACATGAAGTGTATATTTAAATGATCCTAGAGATAAAAGATTTTATATACTGAGGGGTCATATCTTCTAAAAATATAATATAATCAAGATAAACTTAAGTGGAATCAAGAATCAAGATGCACAGAAGTTGGCACTGAAAGATAAACTTCACAAGACTCAGTTGGAGAAGTTTTTTCAAGAGACACAACATACTATATATGATAACATAAGGAATATTAAAGAACCAAAGAGATATGGTTTTCATGTCATCAAGAATGGTTACATATTATTCACTAAGGATAATTAACTCTTATACTGCAAGAAGGTAGTAAATATGTGTCTTTATATAAGGTTAACAGGATTACTAATATTATTTCTTGTAATATATGTTAATGACAAAAAATTAATGTAAACAAGATATCGTTTTTATAGCCAGTTAAGGCCTGGTTATATAAATGGGTCTCTTTGAATGACTTAGAAAAAGAAACTTATATTCTAGGGATAAATATCTATAGATATAGAACTAAGAATTAATTTACACTAAGTTAATGTATATACACTGATAAGGTATTTAAAGATACATGATAGAGAAATAAAGTGAGAGTTATCCCTATGTCAAATGTCATAAAGAATAAGTAAAACTATGTTCACCATAGTGTATAGATATATGAATTATTTCATGTTATACACAAGTAATTAAAGGTTTACTGTATTAATGTTTATTTAAAACTATCCTAAAGTACTATATTTGTATTGTAACAACCCAAGATTTTTAAATATATTTCTTGTTAATAAATTTGATGTGATTCGTATCTTGTGATGCACGCAACACATAACAAAAGTGAATAATTATTTATTGAAATTAAAGAAATATATTACAAGATAATTAAAATAAAAATAATTAGTAAAATAAGTTATGTGAATATAAGAAGTACTGCTTTAATTATCCTACATAAAATGGAAATGTTTTGTTAATAAACATTGTTTAATATATGTAGGTTTTTACTTAAATCTGAATTTCTATTATTTTGAGTAATAAACCAATGTAATATTTTTGTTTCTAAATATGGATAAATTAATGATCATTCATACATTGATTTTAAAATAGATATAAATAAAGTTAAAATCATTTGAAGGTAAACCAAAATATATATCTGCAAACTATTTTTATTGTGTGCAATGTATTTTCTCTTAATAAATTAAATTAAACACAATTGAATAAAAAATTTAATTAAATGTGTAGAGAATATATTAAATCAAAAAAATTATTATTCATATAATGGTTGTTTCTAAGAAATTAATGAGAATAAAATCATTTTTTTCTTAAAGATTCATTTTTTTAAAAGGTATTTATATGTTTTGTATATAGATATTAATATTAATTGTTATCACCTATAGTAATTGAATATTTAAAAATATATTTAATATTTAAAATAATAATAATAAAAAAAATTAACAATGTAAAATAAACGTTTATCCCTAATGAATAATCGCCATTATAAAAATATTATCACCATGGAAATCCCTAAACAGATTAATGAGGGAGTTATACTAAGAGATACGACATAAGTTATCATTAAAACATTTATAAATAATATTTTTTATTATATTTTAAACATACCTTACCCTATATTTTTATATTTTCATATTTTCTCCCTTTTCCCATAAAAATGACTTTATATTATATTAAAGTTAAAGGTGTTTAAAAGGGTGAAACTCCCATCACTTATAAAAAAGAACAACCCTTTCTCACTTCTTCAAACGATTTGAGCACTATAGATCTCAGATGTCATAAAAAATAACTTTCCAACATCGTAATACTTGAATATAAGTTCTCGTGTTCCAAAAAGTCCCATACTGGATGCCTTACTGATTAAAAATTATTTTGTATTTGCTTATCAAATAACTTTGTAAGGAAATTGAGAAACCGTAATGTTCATCATAACAACAAAAACCAAAAATTCCTAAGAACAAAAAGATTCTACCTCTGCCCAGCATTTTCAACGTGAATGGGTCTGCCACCAAGACATCCTGGATGCTTTACGGTTTATTTAAAAGGACATTATCTAAAAAAGTGTAATATGTTCTTACGGACCTTTTTCAAGATTTTTTCTTTTTAAATATCCTAAAAAAATCCATAAACATCTTAACATAGTTACATCATTATATTTACTATACTAAAAAAATTTTACTGTAAAAAAATTCTTTACCTCTTTTTCATCTAATTGAAAATGAAAGTATCACTCATGCATGCATGCAAACTACAACCTCCATGAAGCGATGTAATTTATTTTTCAATATCACCTCTTAGAGATGGTTATAATGATATATTTAATTAAAATATATGACAATTATGATATTATTATGAGTATATAAAGATAAATTATTATTTAAATTGTAATTCCTCTATATTTTATGAAATATGTTTTATAAAATAGATTTTATTTCTTTTATATCTAGCATTACATGCAATACTATGTTTTAAAAAACCAGGATATATAACTAAAATTATTATTTAAACATGACCATTATAATCTAACTGTTAAACTTGGTTGTACATATTAGAATAATCACATTTATAAAATTAATTGTAATGTTTTTATATAAATAAAACATATTGACAAAATATACTTAATTTTTTGTAAAGTTGTTATATGATTCAAAAAAACTTTTTCTCTACAAAAAGATTTATATTGGATTGTTGTCAGAAAATTGTAACATCCTGGGTCTGGATGCCACCTAATATTTCTCCAGTCCCAGTTGGCCACATTGCCGCAAGCGCATCTCCTTAAATTCCAGAGGCTACTGACTAGCTGTGAGGTACTAGGTGATGACCATATGGAGACTATGCCCTAATTGGAAGAGTATAACATAGCAGAAATAATAAACCAATAGTGGAAGTAGTAGTACCATTAAAAAGAAGTAAACAACATAAGGATGATAATATAAAAAACCAGATGTCATAGCTTACAAATATGAGGTTACATGTTACATGTCCTAGTAAAATAGCCAAAAAAGGATACACTGTAGTAATACAAAATATAAGTACCAACAATACAAAAAGAAACCAAAGAAACTCAGAAGCATTATAAGCCTCGTCATGGTCTCATGCCCTCCTCCTCCAAAACCACAATCAAGTACCATTAGAAGGGAACTTTCCCTTATCGACACCTACAACAATATAATATATTTGGGCCCAAAATCATGACCCAAATAGGGTGTGAGACTAAATACTAGTAGGAAACCACCCATGGTCTATGCGAATCTACCAGTGAATATATATAATAGGCAGTTTAAAATATGTAAAGTAGTAAACTAGGAAATACCCAAAAGTAAATAGTCTGACAAGTACTAGTTTCCATTTAAATTAATTTTATGTTCATTATAAATTTAATTAACTTGATTTATAAAATACTTGGGATCTAGTCTAGGCCTGAATATTCCCATACTAAATTAATCACAATAGATGTCTCAGGATACCATCTAAACAAGTATAAGAGAATATCAAATCTAATCTTGTGCTTTGACTTGGCAGACGGGTTTTAAGTCATTCCATTTCAATATTCAAATTATAAGAAAGATTATACTCATGAAATATAAATATCTTTCAATAGAGATCATACTTTTATTCTGTCATTTAATTTTATGTTCAATAGACATTTAAATAAAAGTCTCCATGAGCCCGACCATTCCATTTGTGGCATTCTCATGACTTTTCATGATAATACCCTCTTTGATTTTTCCATGGTATTTTAACCAAGGCCATGGTTCACCCAAGGTATAAGGTGAAATAGTCATATGATCCCAACCTTTACTTTTAACCTGAGGATATGGCTCCCCCATTTCTATTTACCCCTTTATTATTTTAGATAAGAATAAAAACATGTAAATTAAACTATTACGTGGATTTAACATAAATAACTCATATGGGAAACTCATATCATAAGAAAAAAAGTAAAATAAACTATTACATGGATTATCATTTAATCAACTTCATTTCAAACGACCCAAGAAATGAATTTAAGGCATGCCTCATAGGCATCCTAAGCCAAATGGCTGAAAACAGACATTCACATAAACACACCTATGGGGTGGCCCTTAGTCAATGTAAACAACCCTAATCATGATTTAAATACCATAATAAATTACCTATATAAAAATACGAAATAGAAATGGACCAAATTAATCCAAAGAGAAATCTTATAAATGGGTGTGCGGTACTCTGGAACTTATATTCAACTTAAAAAATAGTGATTTGTATGAGACCACCTACCTCATAATCGTATGACTCTCCTCATCCAATGTCGGCCTCTAATTCAATATAAAATGGATTATATCTACAAAATGATCATAAATTCTCAAGACATGATAACTAAGTTGAGAGAATCAATTATGATGAATGGATTGAGATGAATTGAGAACTTACTGGGGAGAATCCAACACATCTGATGGTGTTCGAATCAGATATTAGACGATGAAATGGGAGGCCTCCCTATTCTCGGATCCACTAGGCTTGTTGTTCATCAAAGACAGGTGAGTTCTACCCATTTTTACAAAAAGATGCTACTATATAATTTAACAAAAAAGAGTATGTTGTGTGTACAATAAACTACATGATGTGTCTGTATATAGTCTAGTCAGACCATTACATGGAATGCATTTTTAATTTCATGGTGTCTTCACATATTACACGACATTTTCTTGAAAGGAAATGTTGTGTAACACCCTATTACATTGTGTAATAGGACTGCTGCCAGACCTTGGCCTCATTTTCCTTCATTTCCTTAAGTAAAAACTGAAAAGGAAATATTCATACCTGATGGGAAGAACTGGGTTCTTACAAAATTACCCCCTTAAAGCAATTCATACCTGAATTACCCTTCCAAGGGTGTATAGGATTCTTCTGAGAACAACTCTGGACACTAATCACGTATGTCAGCCTCCCACTCCTAGGTCTCATCCTATAAAAAGTTTTACAACCATAGAACCCATAACAGAGGAATTGATCATCCTTGAAGAACCATTGTGATCCTGTCAACTATACATATCGAATTATCTTAAAAGGATGCATCAACATGAATCTTAACCTCCTCGGGCTAAAAAATGTGAGATATGTCTGAGTGATAGCGGTGAAGCTGAGATACATGGAAGACGTCATGCATGGCTCAGTACCTCTGAGGTAACTGAACTGATAGGAAAATGACTAGAATCTCTCCAGAATCTAGAACGGACTGACATATCTCAGTGAAAGATTACCATGTATCTTAATCTGTATGTGTCCCAAACTTAGTGAAACATGCATGAAAACCTGATCCCCAAACTCTATCTCTATATGTCATCTGCAGCAATTGGCAAAAGATTGCTGACGAGGCTTTGTAGTGGCCAATCACTTATGAATCAACTGGACCTTCTCAGAAGTTTCCTACACGAGACATGGTCCCAGTAAATTCTCCACACCTGCCTCCAACCAACATAGGGGAGAACTGCATGGCCTACCATATAGAGCCTTACAAGGATCCATCTGTATCATTGCTTGATAACTATTATTGTAGATAAACTCAACCGGGGGAATGTACTTCTCCCAAGAGCCCCCAAAATCTTGGACACATGCTCGTAGTATGTCCTCTAGCACCTGTATCATACGTTTCAACTAACCATCAGTTTGAGGGTTGTATGTTGTGCTCAGAATCACATATATACCCTGTTCCCTCTAAAAAATCTTCCAAAAACAAGATGTCAAGTGAGAATCTCCATCTAAAACAATAAGGGGTAGAACCCCTTGTAGTCGTACTACCTCTCGATTATAAAAGCTCCTAATATCATCCACACTAAATGTTTCCTTGATCATCAGGAAATGAGTGACCTTCATATTCCATTCAACAACAACCCACACATCATTGTTACATCTAGGCGACCTTGGTAAAACTGTCATAAAATCCATTATTACATTATCCCATTTCCACTCCAGAATAGGTAACTGCTGTAAAAGTTCGGCTGGTTTCTAGTGTTCTACATTCACCTACTGATAAGTGGAACATCTCATGACAAAACCAGCTACATCCCTTTTCATACCTAGCCACCAATACTAATGATGTAAATCTTGATACATATTGGTGACACTAGGATGCACTACCCATGCAGAGGCATGAATGTCCTGCATCATATCCTCACACATGTCATCCAAAACCCATATGTGACCTTGTAACTGAATAACTTCATCCTCACCTATGGTCCAACAAGGATATGGGTCCTCACCTACCACATTCACCTGTAGAACTAGGCCTTTGAAGTTTGATATCTACCTCATCCTCACATTGTCTAGTATGGTGGAGGTAACGACTAAGGATGAAAGAAAACATTGACCCTGACAGTTGTGCACGTCCAAGTGGATCTCAGAGAACAACTCCATAAGCTGCCACTAACTACTGGCCTATTGTACTTCCTGTATCTGATTCCTCTTCCTTAAAGCATCATCCACTACATTTCATTACTAGGCGTGTAGGTAAGATTGAAATCAAAATACTTAATGAATTCCACCCACCTTTGCTGCATCAAATTAAGATCACATTGAGTAAATATGTACTTGAGGATTTTGAGGTCTGTTTACACCATAAAATGTTCACCCAGTAAAAAATGTCTCCAACATAGTAAATCATGAACAACTACCACTAACTCGAGAGTCTACATCGGGTAATTCATCACATGAGGCCTTAACTACTGAGATCTATCTGCAACGACTTGAACCCCTACATAATAACTACTCCAAAACTGATAACTGATGTGTCGTATTACATACTATAACTCATGCATAGCTCTAGAAAAATCAGTATCGGTGCTGAAGTCAGCATCCCTTTTAGTTCTTGAAAGGTCATCTCACATGAATCTATCCAAACATACTTCACACCCTTATTTTTCAAGCCCATCAAGGATGCTGATAAGCATGAGAATTCCTGTATGAAACACTTGTAGTAACCAGCCAACCCCCAAAAAACTCTTCACCTCAAATACGTTCTTGGGATAATCCCATGAAACTAATACTCTCACCTTCTCTAGGTCCACTAATACTTCTATCTCTGAGTTGATGTGACCTAGGAAGCGAATATTATCCATATAGAAGTGGAACATTGTGAGCTTAGCATATAACTGATTCTCTTTAAATATACTCAAAATGACCTCAAGATATTTTGAATGATCATGTCGATTGTTAGAATACACCAATAGATCATCCATGAAAACCACAATGATTTTTTCAAGATAATTATGGATCACTTGGTTCATCAGTTCCATAAGACTATAGGTGTGCTTGTGAGACTGAACGACATGACCAAATACTCATACAGACCACACCTGAATTGAAAGGTTGTGCGAGGTATGTCTGGTGATCCAACATGCACATGATGATAACCAGATCTCAAATAATCTAAGAGAATACCTGAGCTCCTCGTAGATGATTGACGAGATTATCTATTCATGGCAGAGGATACCAGTTCTTAACCATCAATTGGTTTAATTTTCTATAATCCATTCATATCTTGAAGGTATCATTCACCTTTTTCTCAAAAAGGATTGACGAATTCAAAGGAGAAGTATTGGGTCAGAATAAATCCCCAGCCTCCAAATCCTCCAGCTACCTCTTAATCTCTTACAAATCCTTTGTAGCCATCCTATAAGGAGGAATGGATACTATTGCATCTCCTAGTACTATATTTATAGAGAACTATACATCTCTCACTAGAGGTATGCCTGAAAATTCATTGGGGAAGACGTCCCTAAATGATCAACTATTGGGTAGAAATCCATCTGACATGTTCCTTGGTCATCAAGATATGAACTCATAATCTGGGTTTTCATCCTGTCCAACCCACGATGCTCGGGTCCATCTCGGATTTCATGGACATCCCATTCACCCTTGTTTAGAAATTATATGCCTTAGGGTAATGTAAAACTCAACCTACAGTGATAGAAATTTACAAAGTCTTGAAAGGAGACCAACTAGTCCATTCATAGAATGACATCAAAAATTGTCATCTCTAAGACATAGAGATCCCATGGGAAGTAAAACATGCCAACCTCAAGGGGTAACACATTGAACTGACACACACCTTCTTTTCTAATCCCTAACATAGTTTCTAGCTTCATATAATCATCAGAAGTAAAAAAAAGGAGCCCAAGGCTCTCTACAATAGGCATAAATATGTAACTATGTGAATCCCCAGTGTCAAAAGGTGTAGAAGATAAAATAAAGGTGACAAAAATAGTACCAATGATTGTAGAGTGTTTAGGATATTGCTCTTATTGAGTTTGTTGCACTGCATAATTCTGACCTGTATTGTGTCCCTATTACACTTTCTAGATACCCTGAGCTGATCTTCCCTATTGTTGCTGAGAACTTGGGGGGTCTGGATAACATGTCCATGACCACCACCTCGGCCTGAATGGGCCTGATGCATTTCAGCTCCCTAAATGGTGAGAAGCTACTAACCTTGCTCCTGAACGTGGAGTTGGTGCATATCCGATCTCACTATATTTTGGAGGAAATGTCAAGTTGAAGTGTTGTAGATAGCCTATCTTCCTACAAGATTGGTACAGAACTGGTTCCATTAGACAATTTGGTTTTGTATGCTCAATTTGTTTACACTAGTATCACCTCATTTGGCTACCAAAAGATACGTCGTGAATACTAGCATCTTCACGATAAATCTCCATACAATGCTTCCTTCTACCAGTTGAAAGAGTACTAGGCCTCAATGTCAAACCACCTAGGCTCTCACCTCCATATTCCATTATATTATACTCGATAATCAGAACCTGATTCAGTATAGCATATTCAATAGTCATTTTGATGATATTTACCTACGATTAGATGTCGTAGCTAAGACCATCCTCAAAACGCCTAGCCTTAGGCAGATCATCACCCATCAGTAGAGGTGTAAAGAACTGGATCTTGGTAAAGTGGGCTGATTAATCCATAACTGTTAAAGCGCCCTGCTTCATATGCATAATCTCACAAATTTTTTCATCCCTCGGCATATTAGGATAGAATTAATCAAGGAAGACTGTCTAAAATATTCCCAAGATATATCCCAATGATCTTCTATCTGAGTGATAACATCCCACCATCTTTTGTAAGAATCATGCATAATATATGCATAAATTGTGACCCTCTAGTCAGGAGGCATCTCCAGCTGCTCAAATATTGATAACATGGCCTCTATCCATGACTTTGTAGCCTATGGTGTACCATACCTCAAAAATGTGGTGGATTCTACTTTTGGAACACTCACATCAACTCTTCCATATATGCGTATGGGTGTGGTTATCCATAAAAGGTTTTCATGAATCTCATAAATCATTCACAAAACAATGCATCAGCACCTGCGTCTGGTATAATAGTCGGTACCTTAATTGGCACAGCTAGAGGATCTACTATTGACCCATGGCCTACCACCTCTGGGATATGATCATTTCCACTCTCCTAGTGTAAAACTAAAGTTCATCATGGAGGAATGACTCTATAAGATCAAGAACACAACCTATATTAAATATCGTCAAGGTTCGTAGTTCTAGAGCACAAGAATTAAACAGGAGAAGAAATCCCCCAAAGGTTACCAAAAGAGGATTACTGTACTTGTAGAAACCATACACCATGTGTAACCTCAAGATCCTACCTAGGAATGTATTTCCACTAGCATGGATGTATGACCACCTCAAACTGTGCATGATTTTCACATGTCAATCGTTCAAAGTTCTGATGCTCTGCTAATGTGTATAACAGCACTCGGGTCAAATCCTCAGTGATGATACTTTTTAATTGTCGGTTTTTTAGTTGATTGTATTTTGATTGGGAGTTTTTCTCTTAGAGATTAATTTAAATGATTGATTAATTAATATTGATTTAAAAATTTGATAAATATTGGGGTGAGTTTATTTTTAAGGATTTAATCTTGTTATATCCTTGAGCTTAACTTTATATTGCATTTAAATTAACACCCACTTCACAAGATAACTTTGATTGGATTTCCTAAGTGTTAAAGCTTTAATCCAAGCCTTAACATAACATAGGGTTCTAATATAAATCAGATCTTGTTTATGGTAGTTTATTTATGGTTTCAATAATCCATGGAAACCACACGTTAAACAAAACAATTCATTAATCCATGACATGTTAAGTCCAACATACACAATGTTAAATTACAAAATAATCATCGAGCAAAAGCTCTCAATCACTTAACATCTCTAAATAATGACTCTCCCCAAGGGTATATTTACTCATCCATTGAAATGATTATTAATATGGTTATAATTATTATGATTATAAATTAATAAGGTAACAAAAATAAAGGGATAAGAAAAGAGTGGTGCATCGAACACACTCACAAACGATGAAGGGAAACAAATACCGACATTAGATTCAATGAGAAAGAAAAATAAAGGAATGGGATTCAAATTTATTTCAACTATTTTAAGAACATTAATATTAAACTATAAAAGGGTGATGATAATACAAGATATTTAAGAAGAAACTTCCATTAAAATAGAATTACAAAAAACATACAAGATTACAACAATGAAGAACACAAAAGTAAATGAAAACAAAGAGAGGGGGAAAGGTCTCTCAAGTAAAAACATGATTTTTTAAGGTCCTACCAAGCCTTTTTCAAGGATTTTTCCATGTCAATATATTCTCATCTCTTCTAAAATTACAACCCTTTTGAAAGGAGAGGAGGGGAAGTATTTATAGCCCAAGGTTGTGGGCCATTGGCATTCCAAAACTACCCCTCCAACTAGGTCAATGCATTGGACATCCAAAAATCCAAATCTAGAGCTATCATCTTCTTCAGAGTTGTGGATAATAATTTTGGTTGACTACACTCAAAATTTTTAGGCATTTGGATTTATGCATCCAAAGTTATGGACATTTTCAAAAACAATGTCAAACTTTCCATTTCTATCCTTGCTTTTTTGATGGCTGACATGTGAATGGATTTTTGAAAAGGTTTATGCCTTAAAATACTAATGATTTCTTAAAAAAATTTGGCCGCCTATATCTCCTATTTGACAATGAAAAATTACATCTTGATATGATTACTAGATCAGGATACATGTCATGAATAATGTAATGATTTTAATTCCAAGCCAGAATGATGGATTGAGTTTTAATGAATCAGTTGGGCCTCTTGTATTCAGAGTTGGTCATTGAATGTTTTATCCAAGACTAGTTACATTTTCCCCAGAACAATGTAGGATAATAATAAAAAATTGGAATTCTGGATTGTGCCCAGTAATTCAATTTTCGTAGCTGGTCCAGTTTCACCACAAATTCTTTGGGTCTTCTTGTGTGGTCCATATGACCCTTCAAATGGCTTAATTGGAACATGATCCCTTCTAATGAAATGTTGTAAATTGAAAGAAGAATATTTAAAAATAATAATCATTCAATTTGGATCATAATGGTGATATTTATTATTAAAAAATTTAACATACTTGAATCTGGATTAATTCAAATAGTTCCCAAAAAATATATTTAATATTTAAACATTAATATTTCACACAAATTATGCACATTTTATATAAATTTATTGAAGGGAGTATATAAAAATTTATGAAAATATTAATAACATAAACTCCCAAAACCTAGTCTTGTGCATGTCCTAATGTACAAAAAATATAAAAACATGACAAAATCATTTTCACTCACCAACAAAAATTAAAATTTAGTTTTCCCCAATCAGGGGAGGATTAGATAGTTTCACTCATACATATTGAATTCCACCACAAGTTATTATAGAAAAAATATTCCAAAAACAATTCATTTTTTCATTCTCAAATTTATAAATGGAAAATGGTGACACAAAAAACATACTCTTCTCAAGAGGATAAAATTAATTTATGGCGCTTCACTAATTCACCAACCAAAAGTGAATATCTTAGTGTTTTAAAGAGATCTCGGCTTTCATTACCTATCCTAAAGTGCATAAGAATCAATAGGTCTTTTTAAGGGTTTTTTCTGTGGCTATGGGATGGTAGGAATATGATATCCAAAATATAGGAAAAAGGGTGGTAAAACCCCAACATGGAAAAAGAAGTGCACAATTTTATTTGAAATGATACATGAAAGGAAATGGAAACACATATTTATGAGGAAATGAAAATGTGAAATAAGACACAAAAGAGGAAATAGATTTTAATTGGATTAAATAACGAAATATTTACAAACCATGAAAATTATCCCAATGACATAAGTGTTCATTTTATTTTTTCTTTTTTTGAAATTATTAGAAAGTTGAACTTCAAACAGATCTCACACTAGTCTCCCAACCCATAATTGATCTCCTCACAAAACTAATTTTGATAGTTATAACATGATCAAAGTTTGAGGTAGAGTGATATTTGACCCACCAGGACACAACCCATTCTTATTTTCATCTTTTTTTATTTTTTTTATGTTTTTTGAATTTTTTTAACACTTTTCAATAATATTTGTACAAGATAAACATATATACATTCCCTAACCACACTGAAGGAAAACCTCTCCCACACACTTAAATCGATGCTTTCCCTCAAGCATATGATAACATGATTAAAATCAACAAAAGGGTACCCAAAATGGAATCATTTCCCCCCACAAATAAATTTACAAAAAATTATGCAATGAAAATCCATGTTGATATAGGGTGGGATAAGGTATTGGGATTGTAATGTGGCTATCAAAGAAATGGTTTTAATAGGCTATAAGAGTCTTTAAAAAGGAGGATTAATGTATGGTTAATGGGACACTATTTATGTATTATAATTCTCATGTGGTTCAAAAAATGTATTTATCATATTAATGTACACTAAAGTAGGAAATTCAGATCGAAGGTCCACAAACCCAAGACTCACAAATGGGGGTAAAAACACATTTTGAAAAGATAGCCATAGGTATCATTGGAAGGAAGGAAAAAAAATTCCTCATGGGTTGGGAAAATAATTTTCCAAATCAAAAATTGAGCATTCAAAAAAATTTATTTTTGACACAACATTATTTATCCAAATTTATGAAAACCCCATAATATTTTTGAGATAAAACCATGTCTTTTGACTCTCCAAAATGTCTGGACAAAATTTGAAAATTGGAAGGTGAGTAAGTATGACTCTTTATTTTTCATAAAAAAAATTTAAATGATTTTATTTTTATTTTTTAGTTTTTTTAGGTTTTTATAAAGACACACCCATACAGAAGAGAAAGAGTAAATAAAAAAGGATGATGGGGAAAGTGGTAAGAAATTGAGAAGGAGGAAGGAATAAGAATAAAGAGAGAGAGCGAGAGAGAGAGAGAGAAGAGGAGTTAAAGGGAAATAGGTGACCCCTGGTTTGTATTTGATGGGTCACTATCTCCATACAGTGTTGGGTCAACTACAAAAGTTGGGGATCCAATGGAAGTCGATGTGGTTCCAGGATTATGGGATGTTACCTGAAAAAGAAAAATCACTATTGATCTAATGAAAAACTAAAAAGAAATAAAATTTTCATAAAAATAAATCAAAACATAGGTTGCCTCCCAAGAAGCAGTGCTTTTATTTTTCTACAGCTTGAAAATTGTAGTTGACTACCCATTGTCTGATGGTGGCCACCGTATTTTCTCAATGCCATATTGCTTCCAAAAAAACATCCCCTTTGGGATGCCTGATTGTTCATTGGATAATTTCTCCCCTTCCATGATTTTTTGCATGCAATTCAATGGAGGTGGAAATAGATTATGGTTATCCCCTCTTTGGTCTTCAACTTGAGGAATGATGTTTTCCACAATGTACTGGTTTTTTAGGTTTGTAAATTTAGGAAGATGTCTCAATTATGATGGCTCATTTATGTAATGTTCATATAATATGAAACCAGAATATGAGATCCCAATTGTTTTTGAATCATTTCTTTCATCACTTACCGATGTACAGTAATGAAGATCAGTGGAGTCATAAGACTAAATAAAATTTTCAATATCCTATATATCAATGTTTTTTTCCAAAGAATCGTCAATTTCAACATCACCGATGATTACTTTATTAATTAAGGAGAAAATATCACTAACATCACTACCATTGGGACCATATAAGCACCTTGGTCAGCGTTCACCTCACATATAACAGAATTTTCAGAATCATGGATAGGAAATGATGAATGTTTTATAATCGTATTTGAATAAAAAAATGAACATGCTTGTTCATTTTCCACTTTACCATCCAAGTTGGAGAAATGTAGGCCAGAGGTGAGTTTTTATTCCAAATAGTTCTCAAGATCCTCTAGATTTATTGAGTCTATGAATGAGAGGTCCATGTCAACTTTACACTTTATAACTTTGTTAATCATGGTGCATATTTCACAAGATCCTTTATCATTATTAATATGATGAACATGATGGAATTTGGTACAATTGAGACTCAGAAGTGTCCATGGAAGCATATTTTGAGAATGAAAATTGATACTCGGATGGGTATCTCATGGCTTGGAAAATGTTGAACTTGACCAGTTGGACACCAAATTCCATGGATAAGATGTCGTAATGGTCATAAATATTGGTTCTCCATGTGATTAAGAATGGTATTCCTAGAATTAGGGGATATCGAGAAGAGTTCGTCTCACCTTCCATCTCAAAGACATAGAAATCAGTAAGGAAGATAGGATCATTGACATGAAAAAGGACATCCTCGATTATAACCTCAGAACTAGTAGTGCATCGATTGGCTAACTGAATGAAAACACCCATTAGATATAAGGGACCTAGACCAAGGTTGGAGAATATGGATTTTTGAATGACATTAATTGAGGCTCATAGGTCTATGATTGCATCATCGAAGTTGAAACTTTAAATTTATAATGGAACCATAAAGGTCCCTCAATCTTTGCAATTTATGGGAATAAGCTGTTGGGTGGAAACATAATTAAAGGTCCTAAGTTTCCTTTTGTGGATGAAAATTTATTTAAGAAACTTGGCATACATAGTGATTTGTTTTATGGAATCTAAGAGGGGAATTTTGACTTCAACACATCTAAACATGTTAAACATTTCAAGATTTGGTTTAAAGGACTTTTTTGGATTAGAAATGGATTGAGGAAAAGGAATTGGGTTCATAAGTGGAATGGAAGGAAGTGAGGGAATGGATTTATATTCCTTTTAAAGATTATTTTCCTTTTCGTTTTGTAGGTCAACATTTAAAGTGTGATTGGAGGACTTATCTTGAGGAATATAAATTTTCTTCTCTAATTTAAGTGTAAAGTCACATAAATTTCACTTGGGGTTGGGTAATTGATTAGCTAGGATTTGGGAAAAATTTTATTGTTGTTTCTGGCTCAAGTGGGATGCAAGTTGACCAATTTTTGCTTCATTGTTTTTGAGGCTGGAACTGGTGAAGGAGGCAAGATCTTCCACTTCACTTTCCCATGGTTTCTTAGAAGAAGTGTCTTGTCCCAGATTGTGATTTACTTGATTTTGGTTATTGGGAAAGAGATTGTATTGGTTTGGGAATTGGGAATGCTCACTAGGATGGTGGAATCCAAAAGGAGGAAGAGGAGGATTGATCCTTTGAGGTTGAGGAACAAAAGGGTAAGGTTGTTGGAAGTTACCAACACCTTGAACATTTTAGAACTGGTTTGGGTTTTGAGGAGGGAATTGAGGGGGATAAGAGACATATTTTCCATACCTTAAGCCTTGGTTATAAGAAGAATTGAAGGGATCCGAGTGAGGTCAGTTGAAGTTTCTAACAAACTGACCTGATTGTTGAGGGTTGGAGTTCTGCTGAGCAAAGTCAGTATTGATCTCCCTTGGTCCAGAAGAATCAGATGGTTCATCTTGATGTCATGGATAGGTGTCTATTGGATGAGCTGATGATTTCTAGATTCCATAGTTTTTGATACGTCTAGAGAACATTAATTATGGAGAATATGGGGTTGGGTACATTGAATCCGCATCTAGTTATCGCACAAGACCTGTAAGTTTACTCATCCACTCAGTCATCTTGTTCGGCTCTATGGATTGATTCTCTTGGACTTCTTTGACATGAGAATGTGCTCAAGTATGGAATTATTGAGTTTAATCATCCATGTTGATTATGATATCTATTTCAGTTGTAGGAGTTTTTTCAACAAGAGCACCACCACTAACGACATCAATCAGTTTTCTCTCCATAGACAATAACCCTCATAAAAGTATTGGATCGAGAGTTGTTCAGGGATTTGGTGGATTGGGTATGTTTCGACAAGATTTTTAAACCTCTCCCTGTATTCTTGGAGTGATTCATTTGGGAATTAAAGGATACCACATATTTCATTTCGGATAATGCAATACAATAAGTAGGAAAGAATTTATCTTAGAAGAGTCGCTTCATGTCATTCCATGTGGTTATGGAACTATGAGGGAGGAAGTAAAGCCCTGACTTAGAAGTGTTAGATAAGGGGAAAAATAATTCTTAGAGTTTGATTTGTTCCACAGAATCCCATTGAGGCTTCATGGTAGAGCACACCACTTGGAACTCTTTAAGGTGGAGATGTGGATCCTCATCACCTAGCCTGTGGAAATGGGGGAGAAGATGAATCAAACCTGATTTGAGTTTGAAGTCATCCTCTATGTTTGGATATTGAACACCAAGGGGTTGGTATTTCATAACAGGGGCAGAAAGTCCTTTAAGTGTTTGTTCCCTAGGATTGTCCATATCTAATTCAGTTAGTTGGAAAATATTGGTTCTTGAATTATTTGATTATCCCGAATGTTCCTCCTATATTGGTGAAGTGTTCACTCAATTTCAGAATCGAACAAATATTAGGGATTTTTTGGGAGGATACAAGGAATTAAAATAGATTTTGGAAGAAATAGGAAGATATGTTTTTCTTTTTATTTTTTTCATTTATGATTTTTATGAGAAGGCGGGTTTTTCTTTGTGTTATTTCATTTTTTTGTTTTTTTAAAATAACCAGAAACTAATGACTAATTAATTGCACCATCCCCAGCAATGGAGCCATTTGAAAGTGTGGTAGATTGTATCCTATCTACTATTCAATGTTTCGATGCTCTACTAATTTGTAAAGCAGCACTCGGGTCGAATCCTTGACGATGATACTTTTTAATAGTCGATTGTTTTTAGTTGATTGTATTTTGATTGGGGGTTTGTTTGAAGAGTTTAATTAAAATGATTAATTAATTAAGATTTAATTAACAATATTATAAATATTGTGGTCATTTAATTTTTAAAGGGATAAGTTTGTGATATCCTTGAGCTTTGCTTTATATTTCATTTAAATTGACACCCACTTCACAAGATAACATTGATTGGAATTAATAAGTGTTAAGACTTTATTCCAAGCCATAACATAACTTGGTCTTCTAATATCAATCATATCTTGTTGATTTTATTGTATTTATGGTTCCAATAATCCATGGAAACCACACGTTAAACAAAACAAGTCATTAATCCATGGCATGTTAATTCCAACATACACAATGCTAAATTAAAGAATACTCATCGAGCAAAATCTCACAATTGCTTAACATATATAAATAATGACTCAACCCTAGGGTATATTTACTCATAAATTTAAATGATTATTAATCTGTTTATGATGATTATGATCATAAATTAAGAAGATAATAAAAAAGAAAGGGATAATAGAGTAATGGTGCGTCGAACACACCCACAAACGATTAAGGGAATCAAATACTAATTTTAGATTGAATGAGAAAGAAAAATAAGGGAAAGAGATTCAAATGTATTAAAACCATTTTAATAAAATTAATATTAAACTATAGAAGGGTGTTGATAATAAGAGATATTAAAGATGAAACTTTCCTTAAAATAGAATTAAAAAAAAGAATTCTAAGATTAAAACAATGAAGAATCCTAAAGTAAATGAAAACAAAGAGAGGAGGAAAGGTCTCTCAAATAAAAACATGAGTATGGAAGGTCCTCTAAATCGTTTTTCATGTCTTATGTCATGCTAATATATTCTCCTCTCTTCTGAAATTCCAACCCTTTTAAAAGGAGAGGAGGGGATGTATTTATATCCCAAGGTGGTGGGATGTTTGCATTCCAAAACTACCCCACCACTTGGTTCGACAATTTGGACATCCAGACAACCAAATCTCGAGGTATTTTCTTCTTCAAAGTTATATATAATAATGTTGGCCGACTAACCTCTAAATTTGGAGGCATTTGGACTTATACAACCAAAGTTATGGTGGTTTTCATAAACAATGTAAAACTTTGCATTTCTATCCATTATTTTTCGATGGAAAAAATGTGAATGGACTTTTTAATAGAAATATGGCTTCAAATCTGAATTCTTTCTTCAATAAATCCGGCCACCTATATCTCATCTTTCACACTGCAAAATATCAGCTTGATTTGATGATTATATCAGGAGACATGTCATGAATACTGTATTGATTTTAATTCCCATCCAAAATGGTGGTTTGAGATTAAATGAATCAGTTGGGCCCCTTTTCTTTGGATTTGGGACTCAAAATGTTAATCCAAAACTCATTATATTGTTCACAAAAAAATATAGGATAATAATGGAATTTGGAATTCTGGGTTGAGCTCAGTAATTCAATATTCATAGCTGGTCCAGTTTCATCACAAATTCTTTGGGTCTTCTTGTGTGGTCCATATGGCCCATTAAATGGAAGAATTGTCACATGATACCTTATAATGAAATGTTTTATATTGAATGATGAATATTATAAAACAATAAACATTCAATTTGTATCCCACTGGTGATAGCTATTATTAAAACATTAAATAGACTTGAATCTGGATGATTTCAAATAGTTCTAAAATTATATTTAATATTTGAAAATTAATATTTCACACAAATTATGCACATTTCATATAAAATAAATAAAGGGAGTATGTAAAAAGTTATGAAAATATTAATAACATCAAATCCCCCACACTTATTCTTGTGCATTTCCTCATGTTCAAAAAATATAAAACCATGAATAAATCATTTTCACTCACCAACAAATATTAAAATTTTGTTTTCCCCAATCAAGGGAGGTTTTGAAAATTTCACACATCCATACTAAATTCCACCCTAATTTGTTACAGAAACAATTTTCCAAAAAAAATTAATTCCTTCACTCTCAAATTTAGAAATGGAAAATGGTGGCACACAAAACTTACTCGTCTCAAGACGATAAAATTAATTTATGGAGCTTCACTCATTCACCAACAAAAAGTTAAAATCTTAGAGTTTGAAAGAGATCTCATATTTCATTCCCTATCAGAAAGTGTACAGGTATCAAGAGGTCCTTTTAAGGGGTTTTTCTGTAGCTATGGGATATTAGGAATATGATATCCAAAAGAGAGAAAAAAGGGTGGTAAAACACCAACATGGAATAAGAAATGCACAATTTTTTTTAAATAAGACATGAAAGGATATGGGAACACATATTTACAAGGAAATGAAAATGTGTATTAAGAAACACAAGATAAAATAAATTTTATGTGGATGAGAAGATGAAATATTTACAAACAACAAAACTTCTTTCAATGACATAAGTGTTTCTGTTTTTCTTTTTTCTTTTTTTATTTTTTTTAAAAGTTGAACATGAAACAGATCACACACTCATCTCGCTACCCATGATTTATCTCCTCACAACACTAATTGTAATAGTTATAACAATATCAAAGGCTGAGGAAGAGTTATTTTTTACCCACCTAAGACACATCCCATTCTTATTTTCATTTTTTTTTATTTTTTTTGAACACTTTTCAATATCATTTGTACAAGATAAACATATATATACATTCCCAAACCCCACTGAAGTAAAACCTCTCCCCCACACTTAGTTTGATGATTTCCCTCAATAATATGATAACATGGTTAAAATCAACAAAAGGGTACCAAAAATTAAATCCCTTCCCCCACACTTAAATTTCAAAAAAACCATTATGCAATGAAAATCCATGTTGATATTGGGTGGGATGAGGTATTGGGTTTGTAATGTGGCTATCAAATAAAAGGATTTTATAGGCTTAAAGGGGCTTTCAAAAGGAGGATTAATGTATGGTTAATGGGAGGCTATTTGGATATTATAATTCTCATGTGGTTCAAAAAATTCCTCTATAATATTAATGCACACTAAAGTGGTAAATTCATCTCGAAGGTCAACAAACTCAAGACTCACAAATGGTGTTAAAAAGCACATTTTGAAAATATGTCCATAGGTAGCCTTGGCATGAAAAAAAATTTTGTTCCTCATGAGTGGGGAAAATCATTTTCCGAATCAAAAATTGAGAATTTCAAATTTGTTCATTTTGACACAATATTCTTTATCCAAATTTAAAAAGAAACCATAAAATTTTTTAGATGAAACCATGTCTTTTTACTCCCCAAAATGGTTAGAAAAAATTCGAAAACTGGAAGGTGAGTAAATATGACACTTTATTTTTCATAAATTTTTTTAAAATGATTTTTTTTTTGTTTTTTATTTTTTCTTGGTTTTTATAAAGACACACCCACACAAAAGAGAATGATTAAATAAAAAAAGAGTTTTGAAGAAAGTGGAAAAAACAAAATGAGAAGGTGGGAGGAAGAATAATAGAGGGAGATAGAGAAGAGGAGTTAAAGAGAATGAGGTTCCCACTGGTTTGGATTTGATGGGTCACCCTCTCCATCCAGTGTTGGGTCAACTATAGAAGTTGGGGATCTGATGGAAGTCGATGTGGTTCTAGGATTGTGTGATGTTACTTGAAAAGGAAAAATCACTATTTATCTAATGAAAAGCTAAAAAGAAATTAGAATTTCATAAAAGTAAAATAAAACATAGGTTGCCTCCCAAGAAGAGTTATATTTATTTGTCTACAGTTGGACAGTTTCAGTAGACTACCTGTAGTCCGATGGTGGCCACCATATTTTCTCAACTCCAGAGTTCTTCCAGAAGAACTTCCCATTTTGGATTCCTGATTGTTCATTGGATAATTTATCTTATTCCTTGATTTTTTGCTTGAAATTAAATGAGGGTGGAAAGAGAATATGGCTATCCCCCCTTTGGTCTTTAACTTGAGGAATGATGTTTTCCACAATGTACTGGTTTTCTATGCTTAGAAATTTATGAAGATGTCTCAATTCTGATGGTTCATTTATGTAAGGTTCAGATAATATGAAACCATAATATTATATCCAAATTTTTTTGACTCATTTAATTCATTACTTACCTATGTAGAGTTATGAGGATCATTACAGTCATAATACTGATTAAAATATTCAATTTTCTTTTATATCAATGTTTTTAACCAAAAAATAATCAATTTCAACATCACCAATGATCACCATATTAATTAGGGAGAAAATATCACAAACATCGCTACCATCAGGACAATATAAACACATTGTTTCAGGGTTCACCTCACATATATAAAAAAATTCAGAATCATGGATTGGAAATGATGAATGTTGGATAATCATATTTGAATCAAAAAATGAACATGCTTGTTCATTTTCCCCATCACCATCAAGTTTGTAGCAGTGGAGCCCAGAGGTGTGTTTCGATTCCAAAGGGTATTCAAGATCCTCTATATTGATGGAGTCTATGAATTATAGGTCCATAACAAATTCACCATTTAAAACAATGTTAATCATGGTGTATATTTCACAAGATCATTTATTATTAGAACATGATGAAGATGATGGAATGTGGTTCAATTGACTCTCATAAAGTGTCCACAGAAGCATGGATTGGGAATACATATTGATCCTCAAATGGGTATCTCATCGCATGGAAAATGTTTAACTTGACCAGTTGGTCACTAAATTACATGGATAAGATGTTGAAATGGACATCAATTATAGTTCTCACTATCATTAGGAATGGTCTTCTTAGAATTAGGGGAGATAGAGAAGAGTTTGTCTCACCTTCTATGTCAAGGACAAAGAAATTAGCAGGGAAGATAAGATCATTGACACAAACAAGTACATCCTCGATTATACCCTCGGGATAAGCAATGCTTCGATTGGCTAACTGAATTACAAAACTTGTTGGATGTAAAGGACCAAGACCAAGTTTGGAGAATATGGATTTGGGCATGACATTAATTGAGGCTCCTAGGTCTATGAGTGAATCATCAAAGTTGGAACTTTCAATTTGGCATGGAACTATAAAGGTCCCTAGATCTTTTTACTTTATGGGAATATACTATTGGGTGGAAACATTTTCAAAGGACCTATGTTGCCTATTTTAGGTGAACAATTATTTAAGAAACTCGGAATACTTAGGGACTTTTTTATGGCATCTAAGAGGGTAATGTTGACTTCAACATGTCTAAACATTTCACAAATTTTAGGATCAGGTTTAAAGGACTTCTTTGGATTTGAAATGGCTTGAGGAAAATGAATTGGGTTCCTAAGTGGAATGAAAGGTGGTGAGGGAATGGATTTAGATTCCTTATAAATTTTCTTTTTCTTCTCATTTTCTAGGTTAACATTTAAAGGTGGGTTGGAGGGATTATCTTGAGGAATATCAATTTTTTCCCTTATCTAAGTGAAATTTCACTTACATTACCCTTGGTTATGGGTATTGGTTTATTTGGGAGTTGGGAAGAATTTGACTGTTGTTGCTGGCTCAGATGGGATAAAATTTGACCAATTTGTGTTTCAATGTTTTTGAGGCTAGAACAGGTGAAGGAGGACAGATCTTCCACTACACATTCCCATGGTTGCTTGGAAGAAAAGGCTTGTCCCTGATTCGGAGTTCCTTGATTTTGGTTCATGGGATAGCGATTGTATTGGTTTGGGAATTGGGAAGGCTCGCTAGGATAGTGGAATCCATGAGGAGGATGAATAGGATTGATCCTTTGAGGTTTAGGAACAAAAGGGTAAGGTTGTTGGAAGTTACCAACCCCTTGACCATATTAGAACTGGTTTTTGTTTTTAAGAGGTAATTGAAGGGCATAAGAGACAGAGTTTTCAAACCTTAAGCCTTGGTTATAATGAAATGATAAGGGATCAGAGTAAGGTTGGTTGATGTTTCTAACAAACTGACCTTATATTTTAGGGTTGGTGTTCTGCTATGCATAGGAAGCGTTGAGCTCTATTAGTCCAGATGAAACAGATGGTTTATCTTGAATTTGTGGACATTTGGTTGTTGGATGAGCTGGTGAGTTGTAGATTCCACAGTTTTTGACTGGTTCTGGAAACATTGACTATGGAGAAGATGATCTTGAGTACATGGAAGCCACAACTAGTTGTCTCACAAGACCTCTAAGTTCACTAATCCACTCAATCATCTGGTTCGGATCTATGGATTGATTCTCTTGGAATTGTTTGAATTGAGCATGTGCTCGATTATGGAATTGTTCTATGTTTTTTGCCTTGTTTATTATGAGATCTCTTGCAGCTGAATGAGTTTTCTCAACAAGAGCATCGCCACTTGCGACATTAATGCAGGTTTTCTCCATAGCCAATAACCCCTCATAGAATTATTGGATCAACAGTTAGTCTGGGATTTGGTGGTTTGGGCAGGTTGCAACAGGCTTTTTGAACCTCTCCCAGAATTCATGGAGTGATTCATTTAAGAATTAAAGGATACCACTTATTTCCTTTCAGATAGAAGCAGGGCAAGAAGCAGTAAATAATTTCTCTCAGAAGAGTCACTCCATGTCATTCCATGTGGTTATGGAACTAGGATGGAGGTTGTAAATCCATGACTTAGCAGTGTCAGCAAAGGAGAAAGGGAATTCTCCAAGTTTGATTTGTTTATCAGAAACCCCTTGAGGCTTCATGGTAGATCACACTACATGTAACTCTTAAAGGAGGAGATGTGGATCCTCACCAACTAGCCCTTGGAAATGGGGGATAAGATGAATCATACTCGATTTGAGTTCTATGTTAGCCTCTATGTTTGGATATTGAATACCAAGGGGTTGGTAATTCATATTAGGGGAAAAAAGTTCTTTAAGTGTTTGTTCCCTTGAATTCACCATATCTAATTCAATTAGTTGGGAAAATACTGGTTCATGAATTATTTGATTATACCTAATGTTCCTCCTATGTTGGAAAAGTGTTCTCTCAATTTCATGATCAAAAAAATATGAGGGATTGTTTGGGAGGCTACGAGGCATTCAAAGAGATTTCAGAAGAAATAAGAAGACAATTTTTTCTTTGTGTTTTTTTTTTGTTTATGATTTTTATGAGAGGGCGGGTTTTTCTTTTTCTTTTTTTCCATTTTTTTAAAATTTTATTTTTTTTACAATAATCTGAAACTAACGACAACATAATTACACCATCCCTTGAAACATAGCCATTTGAAAGCATGGAAGATTGTTCCCTATCGAACATTCAATGTTTCGATGCTCTGTTAATGTGTATAGCAGCACTCGGGTCTAATCCTCAGTGATGATAATTTATAATAGTCTATTAATTTTAGTTGATTGTATTTTGATTGGGGGGTTTGTTTGTAGAGCTTAATTGAAATTACTGATTTATTAAGATTGATATAAAAATTTTATAAATAATCGGGTGAGTTCATTTTTAAGGAGTTAATATTATGATATCCTTGAGCTTTTCTTTATATTGCATATAAATTATCACAAACATCACAAGATAAAGTTGATTGGAATTACTAAGTGTTAAGTCTTTAATCCAATCCTTAACATAACTTAGGTTTCTAATCTCAATCAGAGAGTTTTTATGGTAGTGTATTTATGGTTCTAATAATCTATGGAAACCACATGTTAAAAAAAACATGTCATTAATCCATGACATGTTATGTCCAACATAAACAATGTTAAATTAAAGAATAATCATCGAGAAAAATCTCTCAATCACTTAACATATCTAAATAATGACTCACCCCAAATGGTAGATTTATATAGCCATTGAAATGGTTATTAATCTGGTTATAATTATTAGTATTATAAATTAAGAAGATAATAAAAATAAAGGGATAAGAAAAGAGTGGTGCGTTGAACACACACACAAACGTTCAAGGGAATCAAGTACCTACTTTAGATTGAATGAGAAACCAAAATAAGGGAAGGGGATTCAACAATATTATACTATTTTAATAAAATTAATATTAAACTATAGAATGGTGGTGATAAAAAAAAGATATTGAAGAAGAAAATTTCATTAAAATAGAATTACAAAAAAAGACTTACAAGATTACAACAATGAAGAACACAAAAGTAAATGAAAACAAAGAGAAGAGGAAGGGTCTCTCAAGTGAAAACATGAGTATGTAAAGCCCTCCCACACCTTTTTAAAGTCTTTGGTCGTGCCAATATA
Organism: Viscum album; assembly: GCA_963277665.1. Lineage (NCBI taxonomy): Eukaryota > Viridiplantae > Streptophyta > Magnoliopsida > Santalales > Viscaceae > Viscum > Viscum album. The sequence continues at coordinate 90,232 of CAUJRU010000299.1, read as the reverse complement.
TTCTTATCTCTTCTGAAATGCCAACCCTTTTGAAATGAGAGGAGGGGATGTATTTATAGCCCAAGGTGGTGGGCTGTTTGCATTCCAAAAATACCCCTCCAATTGGCTCGACGATTTGGACATCCAACCAGCCAGATATAGAGGTATCATCCTCTTAAAGTTTTTATATAATAATGTAGGCCAACTGATCTCAAAATTTGGAGGCATTTGGACTTCTGAATCCAATGTTAGGTAGGTTTCATAAACAATGTTAAACTGTCCATTTCTATCCATGCTTTTTTGATGTCCAAAATCTGAATGGATTGTTTAATAGGAATATTCCTTTATATCTGAATTATTTATTCAACAAAGTCGGAAGAAAATATATGCTCTTTCACACTGAAAAATCCCAGCTTTATTTGATGAAAATATCAAGAGACAACTCATGAATACTGTTCTGATTTTAATTCCCATCCAGAATTGTGGGCTGATATTAAATGAATCAGTTGGGTACCTTTTATTTAGATTTGGGGCTTGAAATATTAATCCAAGACTCCTTACATTTACCCCAAAACAATGTAGGAGGATAATGGAATTTGGAATTCTGGATTGACCCCAATAATTTAATCTTAATAGTTGGTCCAGTTTCATCACATTTTCTTTGTGTCTTCTTATGTGGTCCATTTAACCCTTAAAAGGGAAGAATTGGCACATGATCCCTTCTAATGAAATGTTTTATATTGAAATTGGAATGCTAAAAAACAAGAAACATTCAATTTGTATTATTATGGTGATAGTTATTATTATAACATTAAACAGAATTGAATCTGGATGAATTCAAATAGTGCCCAAAAATTATATTTAATATTTAAACATTAATATTTCACACAAATTATGCATATTTAATATAAAATCAATAAAGGGAGTATATAAAAAGTTATGAAAATATTAATAACATCACCACCCAAGGTACACGGTGTGCCATATTGGCACATGGAATGTACTCGAGTCTCCCCTCTTGTCTATGTACTTTTACATGGCCCGAACCACATAGAGTCTTCCTGTGTAACACTACACAGTGTGTACCTAAAGTACCCATAATATACTATAAAAAACAATTTCTATCCTGTGTTTCTTTTAACGGTACTGGAAACATGATCATTTACCACATGGCGTGTACCCATAGTACATGGAATGTACTTAAGAAAAGTTTTCTTCCCAAACAGAATAACACATGGCATGTGTTCATAGCATCTCATGTCGTGATGTCTGGGATTCTAAGCAATAAACCTATGAAACATCCATGGAACTCCCATTTTTGAAAATTAGAACAATGGTATGCTAAATTTTTATCCTTGGGGGCTAGATTACACGCGAATCAAAGTTCTACATCCACATATAGAACATCATAAACAATTTAAGGTCGAAACATGATCCACAAAATTTAGATTCAAGAGTTCCTATACACCTCAGGGATCAAATCTTGGAATACATCCAATTAAAACCATAACACGTATCAATAAACCTATGATAACAGTAGGTATATCTATCATGGTACCTATCACAACTTCATGCATATCTTGCATGAAATCTATCACAAAAGTATGCAATCAGTAATGCTCTCTAAATGGAATGGTTAGAATGCATGGAATGTGATTTCTAACAAGTGTATATTTGATGAATGAGATGGAATTTCCTCATCTAATTGGGTTTCAACAAAATATAACCACAATGATATCAATAATTACATCAAAAAAATGTTTGTCACCCAAAAGTGAAATTGAATCAACTGTAATAGCTCAAAACAAAAAAAACACAATTCAATTTGAGGTAATTTAGCTTTTCCCTATACATGGGGTAACTAATCCTAGGAAGAGTTTATTAACAAACTCAACATCCTTACTATCTCTATCTAATGTCACTAAATAGTAATATAACCCAAAAAAGACTTCTCTGATACCACTTTGTAACGTCTCGGGTCTAGATGCCATTTAACAGTGCCTCGTGCCTGGATGGCCACATGGCCTCAAGCGCATCTCCCCAAATGCTAGAGGCTTATGACTACCAGAAAGGGCCTAGGAGATGATAATGAGAAAATTATTCCATCATTGGTATAGTATAGCACAGCAGCAATAATAAACAGATAGTGGAAGCAATAATACCATACAACATAAGTAAACAACTGAAGACTGATAATATAAATAACCAGATGTCATAGCTTACAAATATGATGTTGTATATCACATGTTCTAGGAAAATATCCAAAAAATGTTACATTGTAGTAATACAAAATATAAGCACCAACAGTACAAAAAGTATCTAAAGAAACTCAAAAGCATCACAAGCCTCAGCTTGGTCCCATGCTCTCCTCATCCTAAATAGTAATCAATTACCAATATAAGGGAACTTTCCCTTACCAGTACCTGTAACAATATAATCTGTTTGGGCCCAAAAGAATGACCCAAATAGGATGTGGGACTACATCCCAGTAGGCAACCACCCAAACTCTATTCCATTCTATCAGTGAATATATATAATAGGTAGTGTGAACTAAAGAAAGCAGTGAACTAGGAAATGCTCAAAAGTAAATAGTACTAAAATTACTAGTTTCCAATTACATTAATTTTTTGTTCATTAGCAATTTAATTTCCCTAATTTATATAAGTCCCAAAATCTAGACTAGGCTCGATGATCCCAGTACTAAAGTAATCATAGAATATGTCTCAACATACCATCTAAACAAGTATAAAAGAAGTCTAAATCCAAGAATGTACTTTGGATTAGCATTAACATCTTAAGTCATTCCTTTTCAATATTAAAATTATAAGTAAATTTCAACTCATGACATATAAACATCGTTCAATAGATCTTGTCCTTGGAATCCCTCATTGGATTTAAGGTTCACTCAACATTTAAATAAAATTCTCCATGATCCCAACCATTCCATTCGTGGCCCACTCATGAATTGTCAGGATAATACCCTCCTTGAATCCATATACACAATCTTTTAATTGAGGCCATGGTTCACCAGAGTTATAAGGTGAAATCATCATATGATCCCAAACTTTACTTTTAACCTGAGGCTACAGCTCGCACATTTCTATTTACCCCTTTATCATTTTAGATAATAAGAAACACATGTAAATTAATCTATTACATGGATTTAACATCAGTAAATCACGTGGAAAATTATTATCACAACAAACACATGTAAATTAAACTATTACATGGATTATCATTTAATCAAATTCAATTTAAACAACCCAAAAAAATGAATTTAAGGCATGCCACAAAGGCATCCTAGGACAAATGGCCATAAACAGGAATTCATAGGAAACACACCCATTGTGTGTCCCTTAGCCAAGGTAAACATCCCTAAAAATGATTTAAACACCTTAATAAATTACCTAAATAACAATTGGAAATATTAATAGATTAAATTAATTTATAGTGACACCCGAAAAAGGGGTGTGCGACACTCCGATACATATATTCAACTTAAAAAATAGAGAAATGCATGAGACTACCTACCTCATACTTGTATGACACTCTTCAGCCAACGTCGGCCTCTAATTTGAGAAAAAATGGAGTAGAACTACAAAATGAGCATAAATTCTTAATCCCTGATAACGATGTCGGGAGAAGAAATCCTTAAGAATGGATGAAGAGGAATTGATAGCATAGCAAGGGGAATCCAATTCATCTGACATTGTTCGAATCAGAGATTGGATGATGAAATGGGAGGCCACACTATTATCACATCACATAGGCATGTTTTTCATCAAAGAGGGGTGATTTATGTCCATTTTTTCAAAATTGATGCTACTATCTGATTTAACAAAAAAAAGGAAATTACACAGTGTGTACTGGAAACTACATATCGTATCTGTACATATTATGGCCAGACCATTACTTGGTGTGTACTGGGAATTACATGGCATGTACCCATATTATATGGGGTGTTCTTGAAAGGAAATGGTGTGTAACACCCTGTCACATCATGTAACATGCTCGTGTCCAGCCCTTGACCTATCTCTCTCCATTTCCTTAAGTATAAACTAAAAATGAAATATTTATACCTCAAGGGGAAATCGAGCTCTTACAAACTTCTCCCCTTAAAGTGATTCATGCATGAATATTCATTCCAAGGGTGTACATGATTCCTTTGAGAAAAACTTTGTCCACTAATCATGTACATCGACCTCCTACTCCCAGGTCTCATCCTGTAAACAGTCATGCGGTCATAGCACCCATACTATAGGAACTGACCAGCCTCAAAGAACCTTCATTCTCCTATCAACTATACGTATTGGATGATCCTCAAAGGATGAATCAACTTGAAGCTCAACCTCCTCAGGCTGAAAAAGTAAGACAGTTCTTGAGTGGTAGTGGCACTGCTAAGATTTGAGAAATACATCTTGTAAGGCTCGGTACCTTTGATATAACTACAACCAAAAGGCAACTGACCTGACTCACTCTAGAATCTTGAACGGCCCATCATATATTAGTGAAATCTTACCCTCTCTCCAAATCAACCTATCTCCCAAGCTCAGTGAAACACACAAGAAAACATGATCTCTAACCAATAACTCTAGAGGTCGTATGCGGTGATCGGTGTAAGATTTATGATAGGAATTTATAGTTTCCATGCTCTTCTAAATAAACTAGACCTACTCAGAAGTCTCCTACACGTGACATGATCCCAGTAAAGCTACCTCACCCACCTCCAACCTGTACAGGGGATAACATCATGGCCTACCATATAAATCCTTACATGTTTCCATATGTATCAGGGCCTGATAACTATTATTGTAGTAGAATTAAACCAGGGGAATGTGATTCTCCCAAGATCCCCGAAAATCTAGGACACATGATCGTAGTATATCCTCTAGCACCTATATCGTACGCTCTGATTGACAATCAATCTGAGAGTGGTATGATATGCTTAGAATGACCTGTGTACTTAGTTCCTTCTAAAAAATCTTCTAGAATTGACATGTTAAATGGGAATACCTATGTGAAATGATATATTGTTGGACCTCATGTAGTCATACCCCCCCTCTGATATACAACCTCCCGAGATCATCCACACTAGAAGTTTCCTTGATCGTCAAGAAATGAGAGAACTTCATAATCGTGTAAACAACAACCCACACAACATCATTACCTCTATGAGACCTCAGATAACAAGTCATGAAATCCATCATGACATCACCCCATTTCCACTCCAAAATAGGTAACTACTGTAAAAGTCCAGTTGGTTGCTGGTGTTTACCTTCACCTACTGGTAGGTAGAACATCTCATGACAAAACCAGCTAAATCCCTTTTCATGCCTAGCCACTAATAAAATAGATGTAAATCCTAATATATCTTGGTGACACCAAGACGCACTTCCCATGCAATGAAATGAAATCCATGCATCATCTCCTCACTTATGTCAGATGAACCCCATACGAAACCATGTAACCACAAAAATTCATCCTTACCTATGGTCCAACTAGGAGAAGGGTCCTCTCCTGCCACACTCTCCCATAGAACTAGGCCTTTGAAGTCCAATAACTACCTCATCCTCACTATGTCTAGTATGGTGGAGGTAATAGATAAGGATGAAAGAAAAATTCTATCCAAGAATGTTGTACAACCCCAAGTGCATCTCAGAGAACAACGACATAAGATTCCACTCACTATTGGATTTTTGTACTGCCTGTATCTGAGTCATCATGCTTAAAGCATCATCCACCACATTGCCTTTACTAGGAACATAGGCAAGCTCAAAGTCAAAAGACTGAAGGTGTTCCACCCACCTTCGCTGCCTCATATTCAGATCGCACAATGTAAATATGTACTTGAGGATTTTATGGTCCATGTACACCATAAAATGCTCTCTGAGTATGTAATGTCTCCAATAGGTTAAACCATGAACAACTGCAACTAACTTTAGATCATGAATTAGGTAATTCCCCTCATGAGGCCTTAAATACCAAGATCTGAATGCAACAACTCGACCCCCTGCATAATAATGGATCCAATCCTAATACTAGATGCATCATAGTATATAGTGTAACTCCTTCTTGGCTCTAGAAAAATTATTATTGGTGTCTAAGTCAACCTACCATTCAGTTCCTGAATGGTAATCTCATAGGAATCTGTGAAAACATACTTCTAACCATTTTTATTCAATCTCATCAATGGCACTGCTAAGCGTGAGAAGTTATATATAAAATGCCAATATTAACTAGCCAACCCCAAGAAACTCTTCACCTTAAAGAAATTATTGGTTTTATCCCAGGAAACTACTACTCTCACTTTCTCTAGGTCCAATGATACTCTTGTCTCCGAGATAATGTGACCTAGGAAGTGAATCTGATCCATCTAGAAGTGACACTATGTGAGCTTAGTATACAAGTGATGCTCTATTAGTGTACTCAAAACTATCTCAAGATGTTTGGAATGGTCATTTCGATTGTGGGAATACACCAAGATATCATCCATGAAAATCACATAGAATGAGTCAAGATAAGGATGGGACACTTGGTTCATCCGTGCCATAAAGACTGTAGGTGTGTTTGTGGGACGAAACAGCATGAACAAATACTCATATAGACCATACCTACTCTGAAAGGCTATGTGAGGTATGTCTGATGATATAACATGAACCTGATGATAATCAAATCTCAAAAAAATCATAGAGAGACCTTCGTGAAGCTGATTTAAGAGATCATTTATTCATGGTAGAGGATAATGGTTCATAACCAACAACTGGTTCAATTTATGATAATTCCTACATAGCCTGAGAGTACAATCTACCTTTTTTGCAAAAAGGATAGGCGAACCCCAAGGAGAAGTACTGGGTCAGATGAAACCCTTAGCCTCCAAACCCACCGCCTTCCTCTTGATCTCTTTCATCTATATCGTGTCCATCTAATAAGGAGGAATGGATACCATTGCAGCTCATTGTACTAGCTCGATAGAGAACTCTACATCTCTCATTGGTGGTAGGCCTAAAAATTCACCTGGGAAGACGTCTGTAAATCAATCAACTACTGGAGTGAAATCCATCGGACCTGTTCCCTATTCATCCAGATATAAACTCACAATATGTGTTATCATCCCACCTAACCAACAATGCTCAAGTGCATCTTGACTAACCTAGAAATTCCATTGACCCTTGTGTAGAAACGATATGCCCTATGGTGATGTAAAATTCACCCTGTGGTGATAGAAAAGACAATGGATTTAAAGGAGACCAACCAATACGTACCAAGATTGACATAAAACCCTATCTTTTCTAAGACATAGAGATCCCATAGGAAGTGACACCTTCCATCCTCAAGGGGGGACTCCTTGAACTGACAAACACATTTTGTTCTAATACCCAACTGAGTGTCTAGCTTCATAACATCATGAAAAGAAAAAGAAATACCAAGACAAAGGCTATCCACTATAGGAACCAATATGAAACAATGTGAAGACCCAGTATCAAAAAGAACAGAAGCTAAAATGGAGGCGACTAGAATAGTACCTATGACAGTAGAGGGTTTGGGATCTTGATCCTACTAAGTCTTTTTCACTAAATATGTCTAACATATACCATGACCATGTGATACTTTCTAGATTCCCTAAGACGATCCACCCTGATGTCTCTGAGAACCTGGGGTCTGGATACCATTGCCACAACCACCACCTTAGCCTGAACAGCCTGATGCATTCTAGTTCCTTGAATGGTGAGAATCTATTGACCCTGCTCCTGAATGCGGAGTCTATGCATATCCTCTCTCACTAGCTGGTGGTGGAAATGCCTTATAAAAGTGTGGTATATGTTCCATCTTGTCGCAAAATCGGCACTCAACTGGGTGAATCAGACAATGTGGTTTTTTATACCTAATTTTTCCACACTAGTAGCACCTGACTTGGATACCTGAAGATATGTCCTTACTACTAGCATCTCCATGAGAAATCTCCGAATGATTCTTCCTACTACCGATTGAAAAAGTACCATATTTAAATGTCGAACCACCCTAGATCATACCTCTAGATTCCCTCATACACTCAGTAATCAGCGTATGATTCACTATAGTTGATACAGTAGTCAGCTGAAAGATATTTACCAGCAATCAGATATCGTACCTGAGACCATCCTCAAAACGGATAGCCTTTAAAAGATCATCAACCATCAGAATAAGTAAAAAGAACTGGATATCGATAAAGATGGTTGATTAATCCATAACTATTAAATTTCCCTTATCTAGATGCATGAACTCTCAGTCTTTGTTGTCCCTCAATGTCTCGGTAAAGATTTAATCATAGAAGACGGTTTGAAAATCTTCCCAAGCCAAATCCCGACAACATTTTTTATGAGTGATAACATCCACCCATATTTTGGATGAATCATGCATCATATAAGTAGTGATCTTGACACTATGCTCAGGAGTAATCTCCATATGCTCGAATATTGATAACGTAGTCTCTAGCCCTGACTCTATAGCATGTGCTCCACCATCCCCCAAAAAAATGGGTGGATGCTGCTGTAGGAACACATGCATTAGCTCTTCCATATACATGGAACGGTGTTGTTATCCTTTAAAGGTTATCATGAATCTCATAAATCCTTCAAATAACTATACTTCAACACTTTCTTCTGGTATAACAATTGGTGTCTCAACTAGTAGGACTAGAGGATCCACTAGTGGCCCATTGCCTACCACCTCTGGGATGTGATCATTTACAATCTCTTTGTGTAAAACTAGAAGTCTTTGTAGAGTCATGACTCTACAAGGTCAATCACACACCTTAGTTAAAGATCTTCAAGGTTCTCAATTGAAGAGCACAAGAACTAAACAGTAGAAAAAAACCCCTCAAAGGTTACCAAAAGATTATTACACGACATATAGAAACCATACACAGCATGTACCATCAAGATCTTACCCAAGTATTTAATTTCATTGGCCTGGGTGTGTAACCACCCAAGGTACACAGCAGGTCAGGCTAGCACACAGCGTGCACTTGAGTCTCCCCTCCTGGCCATGTACATTAACATGGTCATAACGACATGGGGTTTGTCTGTGTAACACTACACAGTGTGTACCTAAAGTAAATGGTGTGTACTATCCAAAACCATTTCTATTCCGTGTTTCTACTCACATGTCCAAACACACGGTCATTCATTACATGGTGTATACTCATAGTACACGACATGTACTTAAAAAAAATTCTTCCCAAATAGAGGAACACATGGCGTGTGTTCATAGCATCACACACCGTATTGTCTTAGCTTCTAGGCAGTAAACCTCTGAAACTTACCTGGAACTCCTATTTTTTCAAAAAAGAACAATGGTATACCAAATTCTAATATGTGGGGGCCCATAATCCCCACAATTCAATGTTGGAAACCACATATAGCACATCATAAAAAATTTAAGGTTGAAACATGATACACCGAATTCCAGTCTAGGAGGACCCATACGCCTCAGGGATCAAAGATTAGTGTCCATACAATTCGAACCATAACACGTATCAATAAACCTATCAAAAAAATACTTATATCTATCATGGTACCTATCACAATAGCATGCATATCTAGAAAGATATCTATCACAACAACATGCAATAAGTAATGCTCTTTAAATGGCATGGTAGGAATGCATGGAATGTGGTTTCTAACAACTGTCTATATGATGCATCATATGGAATACCCTCATCTCATCAAGTTTCAACAAATTAGAACCACAATGATATCAATAATAATAGAAATAAAAAGTTTGTCACCAAATACTGAAATCAAACCAACTGTACTAGCTCCAAACCCAAAAATGACAATTCAATTCGTGGTAATTTAGATTTTCCCTATACAAGGGGCAGCTACTCTTGGGAAAATTTTATTACCAAACTCTAGTTCATTCCTATCCCTATATAATATCTCTAAATAGTAAGACAAAATAGAATAGATTCCTCTGAAACCACTTTGTAACGTCCTGGGTTTGGATACCACCTAACAGCGCTCTGAGACTGATTTACCACACGGCCTCAAGCACATCTCCCTAAATTCCAGAGGCTTCTCACTAGCATAGAGGGCCTATTTGATGAACATGAAGATACAATACCCCCATTTTCATTGTATAAAATAGTAGAAACAATAAACAGACAGTGGAAGTAGCAATACCGTACAACAGAAGTAAACAGTGGATGATTGATAATATATATAACCAGATATCATAGCTTACAAATATGATGTTTCATGTAACATGTTCTAGGAAAATATAAAAATAGGTTACACTTTAGTAATAAAAAATATAATTACCAAAATTTCAAAAAGGAACCAAAGATACTCAGAAGAATCACAAGCCTCGTCTTGGTCCCATGTTCTCATCCTCGTAAATAGAAATCATGTATCAATAGAAGGGAACTTTCTCTAATCAACACCTTCAACAGTATAATATGTTTGGGCCCAAAAGAATGACCCATACCAGGTGTGAGAGTAAATCCTAGTATACAACCACCCATGTACTATTCCAATATATCAGTGAATATATATAACATGCAGTGTAAAATAAGGAAAGTAGTAAACTTGAAAATACTCAAAAGTGAATAGACATACAAGTACTGGTTTATATTTACATTCTTTTTATTTTCATTATAAATTTAATTAACTTGATTTATATAAGTCTCAGAATCTATCCAAGGCCTAACGACCCCCATATTAATGTAAGCATAGCCAATGTCTCAATAGACCATCTAAACATGTATAAGAGAAGATATAATCCAAACTTGTGCTTTGTCTTGGCAGATGCTTCTTAAGTCATTACATTTCAATATTAAAATTATAAGTAAATTTCAACTCATGACAAATAAATAGCTTACAATAGAGCTCATCCTTGGAATCCCTCATTGGATTCAAGGTTCACTCAACATTTAAATAAAATTCTCCTTGACCCTGACCACTACATCTGTGGCTCGCTCACGACTTGTCATTATAATACCCACTTTGAGTCTGTCCATGGTATTTTAACTGAGGCCATGGTTCACCCAAGCTATAAGATGAAATAGTCTTATGAGACTGACCTTTCCTTTTACCTGAGTCCATGTCTCTCTCATTTATATTCATCCCTTTATCATTATAGATAAGATGAAACATAGGTAAATTAAACTATTACATCATTTTGACATCAATAACTCACGTGGGAAATTAATCTCACAATAAACACCTATAAATTAAATGGTTACATGGTTTATAATTTAATCGACTTCATATTAAACACCCTAATAAGGGAATTTAAGGCATGTCTCATTGGTATCCTAGGAAAAATGGCCATAAGAAGTCATTCATGGGAAACACACCCATGGGGTGGCCCTTAATCAAGGTAAATATCCCTAAACATGCTTTAAAAACCTTAATAAGTAACCTAAATAACAATTGGAAATAGTAATAGACAAAATTCACCCCAAGAGACACGCTATAATGGGAGTTTGGCACTCTGGAACTTATATTCAACTTGATAAAAAAAGAAAGGCACGAGAGAACCAACATCGTACTCATATGACACACCTCATCCAACATCAGCCTCAAATTTAAGCTATAATGGAGTAGATCCATAAAATGAGCATAAATTCTAAACCCTCAATAACTAGTTCGAGATAAGAAATCATGAATAATGGTTCAAGATGAATTATGAACTTTCTGAGGGGAATCCAACGCATCTAACAGTGTTCGAATTGGTGATCAGATGATGAAGCGGGAGGCCACCCTATTCTCGGATTTCCTAGGAATGATGTTTGTTAAAGAGGGGTGAGTTATGTCCATTTTACAAAAATGATGCTACTGACGGATTTAACAAAAAAAAGTTCATTGTGTGTACTGGAAACAACACATTGTGTCCATAAATATTATGGTTAGACCATTACATGTCATGTACATAGAAGTACATGGTGTGTACCCATATTACATGAAGTGTTCTTGAAATTAAAAAGTGTGTAACACCCTGTCACGTCGTGTAACGGGCCTAAAACTAGCCATTGACCTTTTTTCCCTCCATTTACTTAAGTACAAACTTAAAATGAAATATTTGTTCCTCAAGGGAAAACTGAGTTCTTACAAAATAATAACATTAATTTTTTCCACTATCAGAAAAAATAATTCACAAAATTAAATTCATTTTTGAAATCAAAATTAAAAAATTATCATAGATTTAATCTTTTAGAATCATCTAAAAACTAATTTTTTGTTGAATAGTGACAAATAATGACTTTTATTAAAAACTACATTTTATTTAAAGAATTTACAAGTTCAATTTTTTTAATGTTTTTTTAAAAGTTAAATTATTTAAATTATAATTTTAATAAAATTTAGGTCATTGAAATAAATTTTATGTACAATTTTTATATAAAATCCTTTTATACTTATGAAAACATTATCTTTGGAAAACCATTTTTTGTCAGGTCTATATGCTTAATTTTAAATTAAATTATTCCACTTACTTTAATTGAATTTAGAAAAATGATTCAATATTTTGAAGAAAATAATTTATATTATATAATAATCATTTGTTAATTTTTGGTCATAATCACTAGTAAAGATAGTAAAAAATAATTACCATGGTTGAGGTTAAAATGGGTTTACCAGGTTTCTTAAACTAAAAGATAAGGGAAATGGTTTTAATTAAAATTGTATAAATCCTATTTTATGTCCATATTTTGACCTTATACTATCCCTAATTAGAATATATGGTCATTTTCAGTCATTGTTCTTAGGAATTACATTATTGTTTTTTTTTCTTTTTGGGAAATTTCCAAGTGGTTTCCAAGTGGGTTCTCTCCCCCACTTAAAAAGAGAATCCCCTCTCCTCTCCAATTCACACATCAAATTGATTTTTTTCAAAAAATACCTACCAAATATAATTCCTTACATCCCAACCCATGTCTTATATTCCTTATTCTTATTTGGAAACCCTCTTAAGAAGGTTATTGGTGTAAACCTTGGGAGGTTTTCATATGAAGATGTATCATTCTTGAGTGTTTTGGTATTATTTCTTCATCCAACTCATTCAAAACTTATTAAAATATGATGATATAATATAATAATTATATAACACACAAATAGATGTTATTATTTTAATTTTATAACATATATACATCCCCTCTTCTATGAAATGGGAAATGAAACTATTGATCATGTGTACAGTGGACTACCACCTCATGAACCGTTGTAATTCATTTTCCATCACCGCCTCTCATGGATAGATATAATGATGGATTTAAATTATATATATATATATGATATTTGTGAAATAATTATACTTCTACAAATATAATGTCATATCTAACTTCTTTCCCACAAATCCATTGAAAAATTATAATGTCACTCGTGCATATGTATGGACTACCGCCTCCACAAAGCGATGTGATGCGGTTTTCATTTTACTTTATCATGCATGGTATTAAGGATATATTTAATAAATATATATGATATATATATAATAAAATAATGATTCTTTAAAGGTTAATTAATATTTATCTTTCTTTTCTTTCATCCATCGAGAAAATGGAAAAAGTGTTCATGCGTATGCACAACCTACCATCTCTATGAACAATGTAATTCATTATATATCTCTGAAATAAATGGATTAATATAAATACATATATAATGAATATATATGAGATTTATATCATTTTAACCATTCTTTATATTATTAAACTATGATCAAGTTATATTTATCGAAACTACCAGAGAAAAATATACAAGAAAAACAAAGCATTTATTACATGAAATATTTACTTGACAAAGAATTGTTAGTAAACAAGTGATAAAAAGGTTATAAGTAAATTATATATGGCATGATACATATGATTATGGTTATTTAATATATTTATGATAAACATTTTTCTTTTATATATGAGTTTAGAACATGTATGGATAATGTTGAGACTTAAGGTAAGGGATTTTCATCACACTTTTATTTATGTTGGACACATGACATATTCACGACTTGTCTCATTTGTGTGGTGTATGTTATTACCATGAATGAATTTTATTATTATTTTCATGAGTTTTATGGGATATAAATATCCATATAAGGTTATTTTTTACATGGGTATTTCAATTAAAAGTTACCAGTGTGGTAAGGGTTTTATGATACAATCTCGTTTTATGTAGATTGTTTGTGATTATGCTTCTAATGATGAAATATTATGGTCTATCTATCAAAAAAATCAGTAATTTTCTTCTCCTTTTTTTATTTCTGTAGAATACATGTTTCTGTTTCATTTTTTTCTCTTTATGAAATCAAGAGTTAGAAATACTTTTATATGGAAAAATGACTTTATTTATCTCTTAGATCAAAAATCATTTCTATTCAATGATTTTGTTTTCTAAAAAATTCCTTTAAATAATTTTTTTACAATTCACTAAATATTGTATAAATTATTTTCCACCCTTGTTTGAATTTTTAAAAAATGTTTCAAAATGAATCTTTTCTTTGTTTTTTAAATGAGGTTCTTTTTAAATTATACCAATAATTTGAAAGGAATCATTATTTTAAATTACATGGAATGAATAGAAATTTTTTCCATCATGACCAATCAATTATTTAAATCTTCATTTACATGTTTTGAAGGTTCTTGACAAAGAAAAAATTTTCTTTAATATTTTGGAAATTTATATATTTTAAATATATTATTTTAAAATGTAATAGATATTTTCCTTGAGGATTTTTAATGATATTTTATGGTATTTATATTCATTAAAAAGAAAAATTCAGATGTTTATTATGATTTACTTGTGATATGATCTAATTATGTCATCTGTATCCTTATGCTATATGCTTTATGATTATGATGATAATATGTTTATGAAACCTATTTCTATTCCACAGGTTATACTAAGATGAAATGTTTTTAAACCCCATTTATTTTCCATGGATTATACTATAATTAATTTTTATGAATCCCATTTATTTTCCATGGGTTATTCTATGATGAAATTTTTATTAATCAAATTTTCTTCTTATGGGTTTTTATATGATGAATGTATTAAGATATTTTGGAACACAAATGTATGGATTATATGATTGGTGGGAACTATATATCCATCTTATGAATTAGATAAACATGAACATTTCATCAGATAAATAGGGATAAAATGGGAAGTTAACCAAGTTTAGTAAGACACTTTTAAAACTATGATAGTCTTGGGAGTGAACCTTGACTAATATTATGGTTTTGGTAGGAAAACTAAACCACTATGATAGTTTTGGGATTGAAAATTGAATATTATGATTGTTTGGGAATTCAAACCAATTTACTATGATAGTATTGGGATTCAATCATAACTACAACGATGGTTTGGGTAGTGAACCCAATCCACTGTGATAGTTTTGGTAGTGATCCATGAATAATAAGGAAATGATTTTCTATGCTTATGTGTATGAAAAAAATCATTTATTATTCATATGATATGCTCTCACGGATTAATTTTGTTTGATTTGTTTATGATTCATGTTTTATGAAAAACAAATATTTATTCCATGACTCGGTTTTATGACCTATGATATATAGGGTATGGTTATTTAATATTATTCTTATGATCTCATACCCTTATGCTCATGTTATATTGATATCTCCCTTCTTCACCCTTACTGGTCATCTTGTATCACCATTTGTTTATGTCTCTTATCCATAGGTTATGAATAATGTTATTATTTATGATAAGTCTAGGATGGATTCTCGTTATAAAGGACATATTATTAGATGATGTAGTTCACTTATGAACCAGCTATTTACATATCCAAGTTTACAAAGACACTAGGACTATAAAATTTTATAATGATCATTATGTTATGTAATTAATATTCATATAATAATATTTAATATATTATTATGATAATTTTGGGTCACTATATTCCTTCCATTCCTTCCATTCATTAAAAAATGAAATAATCACTTGTGCTTACGTGCAGAATATTGCCTCAATGAAGTGATGTAATTCATTTTTCATCATCCCCTTGCACATATTGGTCTAAAAGATTATATATTAAATATATATGATATTTATAACAATATTATAAATTATTAAACATTAAAAATGTGGAAGTAGAACCTTTAAATCGAAACATGCAAGGAAAAAGGGATAGTTCGTACTAAAATATTTAGTTTAATGAAGAATTGTTAATAAATAATAGATTGGAAATTCTATAATTGGATGATATATGGTAATATAAGAATGAATATGGATTTTTTATATATGTATAATAATTCATGATTTACTATAGAAGTTTTTAGAGTGTGTATGAATCAATTTGGGACTTGAGTTAAGGTTTTAGGACTCAATGTCACTTTTATTCGGGTTTTTTATGATTGATTATCCTTTGGGGGAATTATATACTATTTATTTCTTAAACCCAATCCATTTTATAATCTACTAAATAGTTTTTATTTTTTCAAGTATTTATTCCATTTTTTTAATTTTTAGTACTCAAAAATATTGAGAGCGGGATTTTATAAAAATCCAAATTAATTTCCATTCTTTGGTAGTGGATATTTTTCCCCCATGTCCATGTTATTAAAATTTCCTTATGGATGTTTTTTTATCTATAAATAAATCCATAATGAAATAATTTTCTACTAACATTTAATTTCATTAAAAAATATTAAAAAACCATTTAAAACATTATTTATACAAATCACTTTTGAATTTATTTATAATAGTGTAAATGAATGTTTTTTTAACATATACAAAATTAATGTATTTTCCCTATATCATTTTATTTATTCATTATTTAAATTTCATCAAACATTCAAAGGGTTTTAAAGAAATTTATATTCTTATAGTTATTAAGAATAATTATTTTTAAAATATAGAAATAGAAAATGATTTTTCTCCTATTTTTCTAAAATTATTTCTATTTCTTTTTATAAAATAATTTTTTATCTATGTCAAAACCCATTAATAATGGTAATGCTTCACTAGGGAAATTATATAATGATATCATCCATTTTATTTTTATGGATGGATTATGATGTTTTTGTTTTGAGGAATTTTTCATTAAATTTATTTCTTTCTCATGGGTTAATTATGCGTTTAATGAATGAGGAATTATTTCATGTTAATATGGAATACATATGATTGGTTTATTATTTTATGAAGGGTGGATTTATTATAACCCTCCAATGCATTGGGTAATATTTTATTTCTCATGATCTCAAATGTTAAATGACTGGTTAGCCCAAACCAAATATGGTACATGAGCTGTTAACCCAAGCCCAAGAAGGTACACGGGTTGTTATCCCAAGCCTATTATGTAATGAATATCTTATTATGTAGCTTATAAATATATTTTCTATGCTCGTGTTCATGTCAAACGTTTTTACCAAAAACCTACGTCTTATTCTTATGATATTATTTCATGGATCATGATTAATTATTTATGATTATTCACTCTTATTAATTATGTATTTTTTATGAAAAATTTGTATACCATGACTCCTGATTTGTATTCTATGAATTGTTGGGTATTTTTTTGTAAGTTATTATCTTTTTTCCAAAAAATTACACTTATATTATGCTCAATTATGATCATTTATTGATATCTCTGTGTTTACCCATACTGAGCATCTAATGTCACCATTTCCTATGTTTCATTTCCCATGGTTATGAAGAAAGGTTTTAAGTATAACATGTCAAAAAGGTACTTTAAGAAAAGAAATTTGTAGGATATGGTGAATTTTATTCATAAATAAGATTATTATGCATATAGCCACTAAAGATTCTAAACATTTTTTGTTTTGGGATTAGATATGTATTGAATTTTTATCTAAAATGATGGAGAATTTATTTTTTTATACTTTGTTTGCCTCAATTAGTTTCAGAGAACGGTCTAATTATTATTGAGGATTTGGATTAGAAACCTTTAGTGATAAACCAAGGTATAAGTCAAATTATTGTAAATATCCTATATATATTTTTAAATATGGATTGTGTAGTTTATTATCAATTCCATCCCTATCTAGATACAAACAAGTGAATATAGTATCCATCACATATGAACCTAGGGGTAATAACCCTAAAAATGAAGGTTTGGTATAAACTCAATCTTCAGCTAGAGCCTGACAAAGTGTTTTAACTACACACTTGACTCGAAACTCTTATGGGATATGATTTGGTTATTTAATATTATCCCTATGAACCAATATGAGGGATTTTAATACATTTAAATCATAAATCCTAATAGTAAATAACCATAGAAAATTTTGATAAACTTTGGGAATGTCATAGATTGATAAGAATGTGTCATAATTTTGGATATATCAGGAATGATTTTCAATATCATATGATTGTTCACTCTAATTATTTTTTCTTGATACTCACACTATGCTTTTTGGTTCTGGTTAATGGATAGAACCAGGTGGAATCATGTTAGAAAATAATATTATGATAAATTAAATGACTATCCTCATGAGAAACCAAATGGAATAGGATATGGGATGTAAAATATTATTGTTATTCTCACCCAACTCTATAAAGATATAAATAGTAACATAAATAATTTTGAACTTCCAAATGACTAAAAGAAAAACTCTCCACTGATACATTGATGTGAAAATGTACACTTAATTTCAATGGTTCCTCTAATATACTTATTGGTAAGTAATGGATCAAATATTTAGAAAAGAAATTTTACATTATCTAATGCTCAGGCCATGAGAAGATTGTTTTGGTTTTTTGTTATTTGGATGGTCATGATGATAAACTGTTGAATCTTATCAAGAATATAAGGAGATTGGAATAGATTGACTCCCTAAAATGGAAATATTTTAAAAATATATTTTTCAGTAAGTTTTTTCCTTTAACAATTCACGCTAAAATTGAGAGGGAATTCCTAAAACTAATGAAAATGGATTATAAATCCATCTGTACCTATGAGGTAAATTTCACTATAATTTCACAGCATTCTTCTGAATTTATCTTCGAACCTAAAAGAAAAATTTATCCTTTTTTAGTGTCTTAAAACCAAGTCTCTAAAAGGTATTACCTATAAGAAACTCTCATATCTATGAGAAAATAATTTTATGTCTTCTCAAGGTAGAAATAGAGATTGGAGACTCCCATTTTATTCATAGTTTTGGGGAAAATAAGAGAAGTGGGAAGTTTTAGGTAAATTTTAAGAATAAAACCCACAAAGTAAAGAAAATTAATCCTCACACATGCTAAAAATGTAGAATGAATGATTAAGAAAATTTTCTCCAAGGGAAGTTAAATGCTTCATGTGTGTAAAAAAATTTATAGAGCACATGAATATCATATATATATGGGTTAAAAAATATCATCCAAATTTATAACCCACACTCCAATGCTTCAATTATAAAGATTATGGGTATTTTTCCAAAAAATACACCAAAACTAGGGTTAATTAAAATAAATTACATCAATAACCTTTTAAGATAATAGAAAAAGGGAAGGATTATGCAATAAAATTTTCTAAAGTGTGTCATAAGAATTAAATGGTGAAAGGTAAACTTATCATCCATTATATAACTAAAATGTAATATTTGATTTGGGATTTATATGTTATATTACATCAAAATAATTTTCCTAGAATATCACATCACCACCTCAATGGTTAGATGTTGACTTATCGGTGAATTATCCTATGGGTATATCGATTACATATCAAGTTTATAGCTCTAATCTGATAGATGTTTTTCGGAATGTGTTACTTACAAATATTGTTAATCTTTTTATAGTTGAATTTGATGAAATTTTTGGCATGGATTGGATATCTATATATAGATCTAATGTCAATTTTTTACTAATGAAATTCACATTTCATATTCCAAATAAAAATATGATCATATATCAATGTGAGGATGATCAAATTTCAACTGAGATTGCTTCTATTATATGTGTCTTACTAACTATTTATAAAGTTTTTTTTATCTAAAATGGTTGTGTAAAAACTAAAAATTAATGATATACCTTTTTTTAGGAATATTATAGTCTATTTCATGAATATTTCTTTATTATTCCTTAGAATCATGAAGTGAATTTTTCACAATAACTCATACTTAGTGTTACACTTATTTTAAATACTCCTTTTAGAATATCCTCAATTGAGTTTCAAGAATAAAATAAGAGTCTCAAAAATAATATAGAAAATGTATTTATACACCCTACTGTTTAACCATTGGGTGTTCTTGTTATTTTTTTACGAAGAAATATGGGTTAATACTTATTTACATTGATTATAGAGAACATAAAAAAATTGTTATCAAGAACAAGTATCATATACCCCATATTGATGGCTTGTTTGATTAAAAATGAGGAGATAAATACATTTCCAATATTGATATTTTATATGAATATCATTAATTAAGTTTTAAATTGGTGGATATATCAAAGAAAACCTTTCATATGAGTTATGGGTACTAGGAATATTGAGTGATTCCGTTTGGACTTAATAATTCCCCCGATCTCTTCATGGATTTGATTAATTGAGTCTTTAGAGATTACCTTGAAATTCTTTTGATATACTTATATGATTTTTTCATATTTTATAAGAGAAAATAAGAGCATGAAGATCATTTTAGTATTTTGTTATATACATTTAGGAAGTATACGTTGTATTCAAAATTTATCAATTGTGAATTCTGGTTATAGAAAGTATCATTCTGAGGCCATATAATTACAAGAGAGGGTATATTGGTGGATCCTTTAAGGATAGTAGTTTTTGAACAATGGAAAAAACCAACCATTGTGACTACAGTACAAAATATTTCACTTTTTCCAAAAGGGTTATATCTGTTTGTAAAAGTGCGTTTTCGGTTTGCAAAACGTTTTACCAACATATATGTCCTTGTCACTAAACTTTTGGTAAAAACTCTATCACTAAATGTTTTTTCGATAGATAAAGTTATTCTGTTACGATTATAATAATAATAACAAATAATATATATGTTGGTTAAAGTGTTTAGAAAAAAGTTATGGTGACAAATTTATCTGTTCGTAAAAATATTTCCAATATATAATATTTTTTTTAAATTACATTTAAATAGAGAATATAAATTTTTATTTCTAATAAAATTTCATATTATATTTATTAATTTATCATACGTAATACATATGTTTTAATTATTAAACCAAAGAATATTTTAACATATGTTAAAAATGTGACAAGAAATAATTTTTTTAATAATGAAATTCATTACAAACAGAACCTATTGGATCCCCACCCAGGATTGTTCCCCAATCTTATCACTAAATAACTCCCCCACCCAATTATGTTGCTAGCCAACCCTGCCTCCCCCCACGCTGAATCCCCACCACCATTCTAGATCAATCACCCCAACAGGGCCAGCCCATAATCGCTAGCGACTCCAGCACTAGCAGCTTTATCCCATCATCACCAGCGACTCCAGCACCAGTATCTCCAACCCATCCCTATCAACTCTAACCCCAGCATATCTACCTATCTATGTCAGCTCCAGCTCTAGATCGTCCATGACTGCTTTAGCCCCATCCATGCCAACTCCAATCTATGCCATCTCCAGCTCCAGCCCATACTTGCCTGATCTAGTCTATGTCAACTCTTGCTCCAATTCCATCCATGTCGGCTTCAGCCCCATCCATGCCAGATCTAATCTATGTGATCTCTAGCTCCATCCCATCCATGCATGCTCCAGTCTATCTCAACTCTATCTCCATCCCCATCCATGCTAGATCTACTTTATGCACAAAAAAATGAGAAAAAAAATAAGAAAATATGTCTTATGTAATTGAGGGAGGTACATAGAAAACTAACAGAAATACTATTACACATCAACAGTCGTTGTCATAAATCACACTGACAGCAAGGTACATGCAAGAGATTCACCCACTCAACCTGATTCAATCATTTTTCTAGATTTGGCATAATCTTTTGAAGGTGGAATTAATCTATTCATTGGTGATCATCTTGATACTATCATAGAAATTCATTATCTCGATCCATATGTTTTTCCCCACAGTCATGTCAACTCAAAGCTCTTCGAACCATGTGGTGGTTTCATTTTCATTCAGAATTCTTGTAATGTAAATATAGGCCAATGAAATCAAATAAGTAGGATGTACAAGTCTGAGGTTCATCTTGTAGGTATCATTGACGATTCACCAAGTTCTCTGAATCATAATTGTGTCATTCACCCTCTAACCCAGAAGAAATTTTAACAATGAACAGTGTGGGTGAAATACAAGAAAGAAATAGCTGAGATGTTCCAATATCTTCATTTCCATTTCAATTATATCCTTAACCTCACACTTTTACTTTTCATATGAATATTTTTTTTTATTTGGAATGATGTAAATTTTTATTATATGGTGCATTCTTCTACTTTTGATGTGAAGTGCAAGAAGGTCGAAGCCACTTGATGAATATCATATTTAGTCATATTCTTTCTTTCATAAACATGTATCATATAAGTAACAGTAGTTTCTACCACTCTTTACCTTACTTTAACATGTTGATAAAATTTTGATATATAATTATCCATGTTTATCTTGATAAGTTTGAAATATTATAGAGTGATACACTTCTCTTTGTCATGAAATATTACCAAGTTTACTTGTTCCCTGTCCAGGAGTTATTTGTGGTGTGAAGTTGTCCAAAACTTTGTAGCCATTTTTAGAACCAAGATCCTACTACATTAGTAAGAAACCTCACGGATCAGTATATTGGTTTCCCCACTCAGTCATGACATAGACACAACAACAGTGATCATCTATAGGAGACTCACATTAGAATCATTAAGCGGGTCATCCACAATTTCAAACATAAGTGGATGGAAGCAATCCCTAGTCAATGAATTTTTCATAAAATCAAATAAAAAACTATAAAAATCAAATATAAAAATCTCCTAGACAGTATTCGATGCCTATAATTTGAGGATGCTTCCTGTGAAATCTGTGAAGAGTCTATCACCACCAACATTATTTATCCAGTAATCGAATTTCATTGTATGGGTCTTGAAGGAAGTGGAAGCTTAAGAACGATCACTCATTTATGTAATTATAACGGTACACCTACAACATAGTCAAAGAAACAAATTTCATACTTGAAAGCTATGAAATTTTATTAAAAATGTAATATAAAAAATTTAAGGAAGAAAATTTACCAACCTGATGGTTGTGTTCATGTGCTTTGGCGACAATATTGGTTCGTGTTTGGATATATTTATTTTTCACACGAACAATAATCTCCTTCCAGGGTCTAAAAATACCAATCACATAATCTTATATATAGTCGAAGAAAGCATAAAAAACGATATAATAATAAGTTGATCATCCATATTCATGTAAGTAGGGTCATTTACCTTGTAGATGGAATCAATTCATCCTCAATCTCACTAAGAAACCAAATATAAGATGTATATAAATTAAAATAACAATAGATTATATAAGTATAAAATAAAATTCTAAAAAACATTAACGTGCAGGTTTTTTTTGTTTATTGAATTCTGAAAACAAGAAAACTATTTTTCAGAACAACAAACACCAACAAATACTAGAATAAAAACACCAATACATCAAGAACACACACACACACAAACACGTTGCTCTAGACTACTTGATAGTAGTTACTCACATGAAAAATTGAAACTTCCTTGAATGATAATGGCCTCATTTATTCTATGGTTATTTTTCTTCTGAGTATATTTCTTACCTAAAATGTAATTATTTAACAGTACAAATATCCTTATAAGTGTACATGCAGTCACTAAAGCATGATGATTTATGCAATTTTAGGATTTTATAGATTGAATGATAACTATATACACACTCTAGAGTAAAATAGTATAACATGAATGTATTCATTAGTTTTTTATATACAGTTTCAATGCCAATGTGGCATAAGAGATATTTAAAATTTATACAATAGTGTGAACAATTGTCTATAATTTAAATTCACAAATGAATACTTTATGCATATAGTTTTCAGTTGTTTGAAACATTATATTAACACTATGTGTGTTCTGTGCATATAGTGGATATTCCATTACACATATATTAGAAATAGTACACACTTTAATTGAAAACAAAATAATTCTGTGACATTCATGTGAGGTGTGGGAGTATGCAATTGTACATTGCATATAGTTTATTGTATGTGATCATATTTATGTAATTTCAATGAATATATGCATAATAAATGAATACATATTTATATATTACAAAATATATATACATACCATCTATGTAGTATTTTCAAAATGAAGCATTTAGTTTTTTTGTTTATGGTGGTTTAGCTTACTTTTATTTTTTTCATACTGTATGCATAAAGGGGTATGCATACTGGTGTTATTTAAAAACATTCATGGTATGCATTCAGTATGAATGTCTCGTTTTTTAATCAATTTTAATTTGTATTAGTGTAATTTCAGACATTAATATGGTATCTAAAACATTTTACTTAAATTTTTTTATGGAAATTTTAAATGTAATTTACATAGTTTTTTAAACAATATATATAGACGATTTAACAAAGATTATATAAAGTGATTAACTGTAGTAAAAAAATGAAACAATCTGTGACCTGAATTGGTCACCCAATTCATGCCCCAACATAATTTATTAAATAAAATAAAGGTTTTAATAAATGAATGAGGTGTTATAAGCTTACATTATCAGGTAATTGAGGGAGATACATGTTAAAGTGACAAGAAATCACATAGAAAATATTGAATTGCATCATAACTACCCAAAAAAATCTTTTTATCTTCCTAGAAATCACCTCATCTTGAAAATAAAATCATCTCCAAAAGAAAAAAAACACTTGAAGAGAAAAAATATGAAGCTTCCAAGATATGCATTAATAATGGTGCTCTATTTGTCTTGAACATCCCATTCTAGCTATATATTTCCAGTGGTCTAGCATTAACAAAAAAACAACCAGTAAATGACTTCCTTAAAGCCTAAGTATACCTTTCAAAATACTTTATGAATATTATCAACCATAAAACCGATCATATACAGTACATCTGTCTAGAGAAAACAACCTGAAAAAAAAAACATAAAAGCAAACATCTCATGATCAATGTGCAGTAAACATTGAACTCCAGTGAATGCAAAATAACTAAGGAAACTAATTAAGGGTCGAAAAGAAATCAATGCCCACATATTTTAAGTCCGAACATCTCTATACTAATAGAAACATCACAAAGAGAGCAAAATTCATGCCATTATCATACTTTTTACAGCATAGTCACACAGTGGACTCCCAAGCAATATTTTCAGTATGTTTTCAACTGGAAACTAAGGCTAATGGTGTTCGCGTAAAGTGATTTATCTAATAATTTCATCACCTGGATTGCTTGCTGAACATGGGAGTCACCTGTGACACTGAACGTGAGGGTCGACTAGGATATTTAATTCCATAATCGGTTTCACTGAATGCTAGATCACAGAACTTTGTTTCTGGGTGATTATCCAGCTTCTAAAAGTCGTAACGATCTGAACAATAGTACATTGCTGATAAACTCCTAAATATATGAGATAAATAACCCATTATCATATCTGAATCCACTAGACATCAACAACTTAAGATATCCACATTATTGATCGAAGTGTCCAACTCAATGATGAAAAATTCCACACCATCATGGACCAACCCCAACATTTTCTGGGAAGAAGATAGATCTGCAACTTAATGCATCCTACGCTGATAGCCTCTCTAGTGACTAGAACTATCATCGAATCATCAATCAACCAAGGCCCACATCAATTATTAGAATGATGCTTGTAAATTAAAATCTCTCTTGTGTACGAGGATGATTTAATTGGGAGCTCCCGATGAAGGGAAATCTCATGGTCGATGAGGAATATGCCAGCAGAGAAACCCTAAATCGGCTGTGAGAAGAAGTAACAAATTGAATGTTGTGTTTTTTTTATAAATTTTAATAATTTATTATCTAAAATTATTTTAAATACATTTAATTATGTTTATAAAATCTAAATATTAAAATTAAATTATCTTTTATATAGAGAGTATAAAAAATATATGAAAATATATCAAATATCATAATGATTTGAATTGTTTGTTTTTCTAAAAAATATTTATATATTTATAAAATAAAAAAACACTGTTGATATTTAGAAAAGATAAAAAATTAAAATAAATTAATGCAGTTTTTTTAATAATCCTAAAAAATGGATATTGACTTTGTATATAAAAATAAATATATATAAAAATTTGGTTAATATTTATTGGTTATCGATAAAATCATTGTTATTATTGAATGGTTTATTATAATAATTTGTATTAGTGTAAATTATATGATTATAATTTTAATTATTACTAACAAGTTTAGGTTTTGGTAAAATATGTTGCTATTGGTATTATAAAGTGATATATTTAACTGTTGGTAAAAGATATGTTGGTATTAAACAATCAATGATAGCAGATATATCTGTCAGAAAAAACAAGTTTTGGTACTTAAAATTAATACCAATGAAACTTAATATCTGTTAGAATTACTCATTTTTACCAACAGATATATTATCTATCAATAAATTTCTGTTGGTATAAGTTATTTTTTATAGTGATAAGACCCATATTTTTCTTAGATTTGATAGATACTATTGATTATTTATGATAAATATATAATGACTATCAGATCCACTAACCATGTAGACTATGAAGGGATCTATGTTCCATTAGATAGATGAATGCGAATAAACTTTCAACAAACTAAAGTTAAGGTTTATCAGGGCACCTATTATAACACTACCACATAGTGTATAAGGGTTTCTGATTTACAATTATTCATAAAATAAGGTGCTGAGTTGTGTTATCATGAATAATGACATGGTAATATCATATTCCTTACACCAATTGAGGGTCCATGAAAAAAATTACCTAAAACGTGATTTGGTGCTAGAAGTAGTAATTTTTACATTGAAAATTTGAAGCATTGTGTCTATGGTCAAAGGTGTGATATATATATATATATAATGGTCATAAAATTTTAAACTATATATTAACAAAGAAAGTGTTGAAGATACACTAATGAAGGTGGTTGAAATTAATTAATGATTATAACTCAACAATACATTACCACACTGGGAAGGCGAACAAGGTGGGTAATTCTCTAAGTAAAAAGTAACATGTAAAGACATTGACATTTTCTATTTGATACTTTGGAATATTTTTAATAATATTTTCAGAGTATTATAAGGAGTTAGCATGAGATTATAGGACCTGTGGAGCCTCATTGGGCATATTTTAACAATATTAAATATAATATACCACACACATGTTGTTTTTCAGAAATAATGGAATAACTCTTAGGTTGTTTCTCAAATGATAAAAATGAAACTACAATTAAACCCAAAACATGGGTTTTACTCTATCCATGAAATAAGTATTTTAGACACCAGACGTTTCAATAAAATACAGTCATGGGTTGATTAAATGAATTAAATTAACTTATAAATTTAGTTGTTGTATATTTTTGTTAACCCTAGAGATGATCCTTTAAAAACCTATCTTTTGATAATTCCCTAGGGTTATCAACATAATCATAGAGGTAATGGGATGATGTAAATGGTGAACACTGGTGGTGAGCATGTTGGTGAGTGATTATGGAATCGTGGATTGATGAATGGAGTATCACGAGGTTTGTCATCATCGATAGAGTTCATGAATATCACCAATGAAAATGAAACCAAATCAGTATTTATCAGTGATTGATATAACCCAAGTTAGGATGTTTGTTTTTTTAATTCCCCGTTATTAGATATTGATGTGAACACAAATTAATTCATTTCAAATTTATTCAAGGATCATTATTAATTGTTTCATTCAATGTTTGTTTCCTTTTCCCAGATTTAGAAATTTGATATTTATTCCTAATTTAATTTCCATATTTTATAATTAACCCCATTATCAAGATTCCATTAATGATGGCCAAATGAACATGGCCTTTATTAGAAACTAACTTTGGTTTTTCGCCTTTCTCCCTATGTTATTCAACATTCATCATCTATATTCTGATAGGTTAATGGTTCTATGATTACCTAGTTTAATGAACATTTTTTTATTATTTGGTAAAGTTGATCGATATTAATGGTTTGTTTTTGGGATTTGAATACGCGATGGAGGTGTGGTGATAATGATGGTAATCTAGTGATGGTTCGAGCGATGGTGGATCTATGAGTTGGACTGAGCGAGTATCTCTGAAGGTGTTACCGTGGGTGTTTATGAGAAAACGGTGGATGAAATCCTACCATTGGTGACCTTTTATGATTATTTAACTCATATATAGGAACTATAAAAATAGATCATATAGGATTTGAATCCAGTAGAGCCACGAGCAATGTTGTGTGAACAGATTGGAATTAATATGAAATTATATGATACATGGTGTGAACCTCAGAAGAACACACATAGTGTATACCACTCTATATGATGGCTAGGGTTGTGAATTGAGTAAAATATCACATGCTATGTGGGTAACCCGCATGTTTTTAGCCCTTAGTCATCCAGATCAGTTTGTATAGGGATTACACTCCCAAGAGGCCATGTGACCCAACATGTCATGTGGTGTTCTCACATGTTGTGTTATCTTTTTTAAAACTAGAACAACATGTATAGGGATTTAATTCCTAAGATCCCATGTGTCTGCAAACATTGTGTGTGTGTGTGGAACACCCTTTGTACTTGAGAATGTGCCTGGGCTTGGGTAGATAGCACACACTGAGTGTCATCCAACCTATACATGTTGTGTACCATAGTGGACATGCCATGTATTTGGAGAAATAAATTTTGTGTGAGATGGTAGGGCATGATATGTGCTATGATCAGTGAGGCACATAGTGTAGCATAGGGGACACACCGTGTACTCCTAGTGAATTTTAGGCCCCATGTTCTTCTCATACCAATCATGATATGATCTTGGTCAGTTTCCTATAACTGTGTCAATATCAGTGTGTTCCCTCCTATTATAATAGAGTTATTTTTTTCAATGTTCCAATATGAGGTTTCACTATGGTATCTCATACTGAGTATTAGACATAATATCCCCTATGTAGACTAGAGTGGGTATCCCTCCATGAGGCTTTGGGGTTGGATCCTCATTGAAATATTTCTCTCAAGGTAGGGTTAGGTATCACATACCCTATGTATCAGGGTGTTCAATCCTTTGCCTAGTGGGTTTATACAATTTGGGTTAGGTATCCCCCATAGGTCCTAGGTGTGAGCCAATATCTTTGTATTGAAATATTTTATGTTTTTAAGTGATCTTTCATGGTAGGACTCAATAATTATATTCTCTTATAAGAGTGCCATCATTATAATGGTATGCTAAGAGTGAGTTCTCCCAGATGAGTGGTATCATTAAGCCTCTAATAGAATCCTAGGCTGGTAGTGACGGTGTGACTTCACCTTGAGACTTTGAGTATTCTTTTTAGAATAATTGGGTTACGTTGATTATTCCCTTGACATTGTGATATAGAGATATCTTCCAATTTTATGATTTATATTTTTTGATTTTAGGGTTTTCTTCCAGGTATGTTTACACTCACCCCAATATGGGATTTTCCAGCACATGTCAATTTTTATACAGATTATATGCCTTACATTGGAGTCCTAGGAGGATAAGATTGTGTGGAACTTAGTTATTCTAGATGGACGTCAGAAAAATCCAAGAGTTTCTTTTGGGCAGCATCTCCCTTGTTGTTTTCAGTTCGGGTTCTTTATAGTTTTAGTGGATTTATATTTGGACTTTTTTCTTTTGTTGTCCTTTTTGATGTACTCTAATGTGGGATAGTTTTTATGCCTGAATTTTTCATTATTTTTTTATCCTTTCTATGTGATATGGGAATATGGATATGTATTAATGTGTATAAGTAATTTATGATAAGGACTGTCATGTGTGTGATATGTCGACTTGGTGCTAGTCACCAGCACCAAGCCAATTAGAGGTGGGCTTGGGTGTCATTATTGGCTTACCTCTAACTAAGTGAGAGAAGTGGGTCAGGTCATGACAAACCATGCTAGTTTATCCATAATGGGGATTGAAAGAGATCTAATACTTATGGATTTTCATAGGGTGGACCTTGAAATCATTAGTGAATGGGAGAAATATTATCTCGCTCAATTGAATGGTCAACCATTCATCCATGAGAAGATTAAATATGCACTGATTGAGGATTTGGATCTACAAAAGAAGGTAAGAACTATTCTGGGATTCAACCAAGTCCATGAGGAGATGATAAGATTTGGTAATTATATATGTGTCCCTTCAATACAATAATTGAAGAAGGGGCCATTGGATGAAGCACATAGCTCATCATTCTTTATCCATCTTGGAAGCCCAAATATGTATAGAAATCTCAAAGATCATTTCTGGTGGGACAACATGAATAGGGACATTGGGGAGTATATATGTCAATTCCTGATGATTTAACCTTCTATTATAAAATTTTCCACAATTTTTCGTTAATTTAATTTTGGTTTAATAATTAAAATTATGTTTTAAATTATATAATTAATTTTTTTTAATTTTTATGTTAACTATTCAAACTTGTTTAAATTTTTTTTAATTGTTTAATTTTAGTTTTCCAATTAGTTTTTAGCTCAATGATAAATTATCATGAACCATCATTTTAAATTATTATTTTGTTTGTTCTAATCTTGTACTGTCAATATACTAATGTTTATTTATTAATTTAGTTTTGTTTTTTTTCAAAAAAATTATTTTTAGATATTTCAATTAATATTTTTTAATAAATTTATTATTTAATTTCATTAATTTTATATAGTTAATTTCTCAATGTTATTATTTTAATTTAATTCATCATTTTTTAGGTTTTCTTATTTTTATTTAATGTGTATTTTTATGTTAGAGTTATTAATTATTTAATTATTTTAATTTCATTTTCTTTTCTTATTATTTTATTTTGATATTTCATTTATGATATTGATTTTAATTATTTAAATTCATCTATTTTCTGGGTAATTTTATTCATCAAATTCTTGTATTCTTCCCATTTTTAATTTATGATATTTTCATTTAACTCTTCAAATTATTCAGTCAAGATTTGAATGTATATTAATTTTTTATTTATAGTTAAACTTATTTTTTATTTTTTATTATTTTATTTATCTATTTATTTTAAATTGAAATGATCAATTTTTGTGTCTAGGTATATAATGGAATTTTCAAATAATAATCGCATAGGATATTTTCAATGTGAAAACTACATAGATGATTCTCTAGCTGCTATATACCAGTTTTTTCAACCCCCAACTATGTACCCAAATCACAACAAAAAGTCATATAACCAAAATCCATAGTCATCCACATACTCATTTTTATCTGAGTATCAATTCATGTATCCGATTATTTGGGTACATGGATAATTGGTGTGATGGATTTTCGTTAACCCTCGGTCGAACCTGAGTGTGATCATGATAGATCGAAGATGAATCTTGGATATTGAAGATTGGTTCTCGGCTGAAATAGGAAGTTGAGCCATCTTCGATCTCAGTTGAGATGAAATAGTTCACACTAGAGACCAAGGACACCGTTGATTTATGGAATAATAAAAATAGAGCACTGATCAGAGGCTGTCGTGAGGAATAAGTAGACAGTACTGAGCTTATGATGCTGACCAATGTGATTCTGACCAAGAATGTAAATCTTCAGAACCCGATCTTGAGTTGAAGTTTCAAAATTGGCCGCATTCATTGTTGGACATCTGATGTTGTGCCATGACCATAAACCAAATCTAGTGAACGCCCACCCGGATATTGAAGATGATTGATGCCACCACCACCAATTCTCTTCCGATATCTAGAGAAATAATTGGGAAGAAAAAGATGACCTGCATTGCTTCTAAGATCCTATATGAAATTACTGTTTGAGGAAGAACACCTCGTCCATTATGAAGGTTGAAGAATGAACTAGCTAGAATATGTGAGACTTCCATGAGAAGTGATCACTATTGTGATGAGAAAACATGATTTATTTCATGTTTGAAGATGAAGACTGATCCTGATTCCTTATAGACATTAAAATATAATAAGAACACCAAAAATTCAGTTGATCCACATCTTTGTTATAGGATTGAATTAAAAAAGAATTGACATAGATCAATTGAATTCAAACCTAAGTTTGAAGCATGTCGAGGAAGATAAAAGGTGTATCCCTTGAAATTTTAGGGAATTTTTTGGTAAAATTGACTCACGAGCAGACACCAATGGAAACGACACATTTTTTCCAGAGCAAAGCGATAGAGAGAAGAACGAGATCTTCTAGTGAGATGAATGAATATCTATTACCACTAAACATGAAGAATATGGAGAGGAAGATAAATTGCCTTTTTCATTCCCCAGACATGATCGACTAAGTATTTTATTATTCCTACATCATGATTTCGACTATAGAATATATTTTGATCTTAAATCTCTTCTTTCAAACTGTAAATTTTTTTAATAATTACAATCATTAAATAGTCAATTGATGTTTGATGATTGTTTTCCACTATCATTTTTTTCTTTTCTCTTCTATTCTCACTACTAAAAAATTGGCCTTTAACAACACTAAAAATGGCTTTTATCAGTGCTAGAAAAGTGTTGACTACATAAGCAAGGATAAAATCCTTAGTCTTTTATCCTTGCTTTTTGAGCACCGATAAAATGGATCTTTATCAACGCTTCTATGAGTGCAGATAAATTACACCTTTATCATTTATTTTAAAAGTGTTGATAAATGTGGCCTTTATCAATGCTTTTAGAAGTGCTGATAAAGGGCCACACTGCAGTGTGCTGTAATAGCATGCCACAACACTAGAAACACACCAGATATTACAAAAAAGTCCCAATACAGGATTTAAATTAGATGAAATTTACAACACAAACACAAGAATAAAACAATATATTATAGACATTTTAAACATTGTTTCATACAATTACATAAATATAAATTATTACATACATTCAAAAACA
Source organism: Viscum album (assembly GCA_963277665.1). Classification (NCBI taxonomy): domain Eukaryota; kingdom Viridiplantae; phylum Streptophyta; class Magnoliopsida; order Santalales; family Viscaceae; genus Viscum; species Viscum album. The sequence continues at coordinate 57,286 of CAUJRU010000299.1, read as the reverse complement.
TCAGTGTTTCTTTATCTTTTAATCCTAACCCAACTCATGCTATTGTTGAACAAACCACCAGTTCTCAAGAAAAATAATGAACCTGTATAATAAATCTATTCTTATGTTAGTAAAAATATAAATAAATATGTAAAGACCCAGAATTTCCATGTAAAATATTTTTTTATTTAATGGGAATTTTACGAGTCTACAAAAATTAACTGTGTGTGATTCTGAAGCCCTGAGTGCCCGGAATGAATTTCTGAAATTTTTTTCAGGTAAGTTTAGTAAACATGCGAGTGATTTTTTCTAACATTTTAACCAGTGCACGGAATTGAAATCTGAGGACACTGTTGAAATCGCAGCGCCGGTATTTTCTTAAAGAGATTATCACCTCGACGGTAGTTGGTTGAGGGTGAAAGTTAATTTTTTGGGTTTTTCTTGAAAAGAATAAAATAAAATAAAGTGTGTAACATTTTATTTTATTTTGTTTTGAAACTCCCATGTGGAAGTTTCATAGGTGGGGACAACCTGAATTAACCTCCCATTAGTGGTTATGGTTGTTGGGACCACCTGAGCCTAACCTCCCATGAGAGGTTATGGTGGTGGGGACCACCCAAGGCATAAACCTCTTGAACTCCCCTCTTAAGGAGGGATAAACCTCTCAACTCCCTCTTTTATGTGTAGAAGCCTCTTGAGCATCAAACACATTAATTATGCCAATGCCATACATTAATTTTTTCCAACATGTGTGTGTGTCTGTGCCAAAATAATTTCTTCTTAAGTTAAATTATATTGGCACATCTTTCTTTAGGTGGGAAAAAGAGAACGAAAGAACTCATTGGAGAATCGTGGAGAATCCTATCCTCCAACAAAGAATTCTCTCACCGAGGAAGAATTCCTATAACTACGAAGAACAAACGAATGAGCCCAGGATCGGAGGCATGTGGTGCGCGTGACAAACATTGATATCTTATACTTCCACCAATGTGGGACATCTTCATCTATGACAAATCTACATATGTAATTCCTTCGCGCGCGACATCAACGAACAATCCAAGGTAGGGGTTATTATTAAATTTTTGAATTATCTCATTTAATTTCCTCATTCTTGGAAATCATGGCGAATGTGGATCAACCAAAACGAGTAGATCCACGATTCATATTATGTTGAAGAGTTTTTGGTTCTTGAATCCTATTTTTGTTGAGTCTCTTGCTACCGCTCTAAAGCGGAGGGTGTGGGCCAAACAAACATGGTCTGAACCCTCCGTAATTATTCCATATCATTTTCTTCGTGATGGAAGAAAGTGCCTTACACCATGATGATGAAAAAAGAGAGAGGTTGGCTAAACTAGCCGCCGGCGAAGGCACGACTCCCCGCCGTCCATGGCCGAGCCACCGCCTGAGCTACCGCCGTCCCCAGTCGAGCCGCCGCTTGTGACCTCGCCTCTCATGTTGCAGCCGCCATCACCAGCCGAGCTGCTGCCCGAGCCACCACCATTGTCCGCAGTCGAGCCGCCGCTCGCGGCCTCGCCACCCGAGCTACTTCCGCCGTCCACGGCCCTGCCGCGTCGTCCGCAGTCTCACCGAGCCACCCCTCGGCTGAGCTGCCCACGCGGCACCCCATGGCCAGCCACCCTCGTGGCACCCCTAGGCTGAGCCTCCCTCGCGGCACCCCCATCCTGAGCTGCCCATCCACATGGCACCCTATGTGACTGAGCTGCCCCACAGCTGAGCCGCCCTCGCAGCAACCCCTGCATCCCTCCACAGCCCCTCATGTCATGTTGGACTGTCCAGTGGGCCGGGTCACCTAGCATGGGCCGGGCCGGAACCAGTGGGTCGTTCCAAACCCAACGGGCCAGTCCAGACCCATCGGGTTAGGCCGGGTCATCCCAGACCAGGTCAACCTTGTCCGGGTCGGGTCGGGTCAGTCCGGCCGTGTCGGATCGGACCGGACCCGGACCCACTACGACCCATTTACTCTCTTTTGGCAATAATTTTGGCACCAGACGTCTGTTTGACGAATCATCAACAGCGCTTGAAACGCTGGAGCAAGATGGTTTCTTTGGTATACCCCACTGGAGTTTTGGATAAAGTTGGGGAACGATCGGGTTAAATCGAGCAAGAATCCAACTGGGCCCTTAATACTAAAAGGCTAATAACTCAGAGACGGGGTGTCTGATTGACACACCATCTGTTGCGTTGAGACCCCTATGACGTGGTGATACTTTGAAATACTTTTTTGTGTGATATCGTGGCAGTTAGAGAATCAACTAGTGGCTTGGGGAGCAGACTCTCTTGGAGAAAACCAAGCCTAGTGCAGAAACCCAGTTGTTGGCTGTGACGAGAAGAGTGCTCCTAGCGATCCTATGCGGGTCAGCTCCTAGAGATATTGTGTGGGTTAGCTCTTAGCGATCCTATGTGGGCAGACCTGTCAAAAAATCTACAAATCCGCGGGCCGATCCATTATCCCTTGGATTTATGTGGGTTAGGGCCTTGAAAATTTAGGCCCACAAACATTCGGACCGCATTTGATCCAACCTACAACCCACGCGGACTAGCCCGTCGGGTGTCTGCGGGTCCCGTTTGACCCGCAATGATAAGTAGTGCAAAACAATATTCTTGAAAAATAAAACAAAATAATATAATATAATAAATTAACATGAGTCTGTGAAAAAAATATTTCATGTTTTATAAAACCATACATAAATCATGAAAAAATTGACTCATGTTAGGTTTTAAACCTGACGGTAATGTTGGTCGTGGGAGAGATGGTGCTCATGTGGTTATTTGGAACATAATAGAATTAATGTATTAAAAATTGATACAATAATTATGAAAATGGATATACAAGACTACCATTTTTTTATAATACAACTCTCTACTAATATTTTGATTTATGTATTTTAATTTTATTATTATAATTATATATATATATATTACTATGAGTTTTTAAAAGTAACTTAGAACAAATTAATAATTAAGAAAAAATAATAATAAATGTATAATAATATTATGTATTAATATAATTGAATTGAAAATCCAAACATGTATTTATTTTAAAATTTTGATAATCAACTCTCCAATACAAATTTTCAGTGTAAAATTTCAGTGAAAATTTTGAGTACTTATTTGCACACATAAGAGTAAAATTTCAATGCATAGAAAATATAATTTGATGATTTAAATTAGACATTTAAATAGAAATTTAAACAATAATTTTCTAATTGAAATTTCCATTCATAGTTTCCGATGTAAATTTTCAGTGTAAATTTATGATGAAATTTTATAGTTTTTATTTATGTATCATTATATTTTTATTGTAGTTTTAAGTGGAAGTTTCTAGTGGAAGTTTACTATAAAAGATTCTAATGAAAATTTTAAATGTAATCTTCCAATGAAAATTTAAATTTTCATTTATGTTTTAATGTGTCTAAATTGTAATTTTAATGGAAAAATTGAACTGCAAAAAACCTATGAAAATTTGCACAATGAATTTGCAGTGGAAGTTTGCACTGGAAAATTCAATAATAAAATTTGAGCATGCATTTATTTTAGAACTTTGTTAATCAAATTTTTAGTATAATTATAATAAAAGTCAAATGGAAATTTGTATGATAAATTTAAGTGGAAATTTGAACTAAACTTTTCTATTGAAAATCTTTACTGAATGTTTTTCGTGCAAATTTACAAGGAAAATTTTCAGTTAAATTTTACATTTTTAATATATGTATTAATATATTTTTTATTTTAGTTTTAATTTGTTGAAAAGTTAAATTTTTTATTTATATTTTAATATATCTACATTTTAATTTTATGTGAAAAATTAAAAGGTCAATTTCTAGTGAAAATTCGCATCATAAATTTCCAATAGATGTTTGCACTAAAAATTTCCACTACGATTCAAATTGTTAGTGTGAAATTAAATTATTTTTTTATGAGCTAAAATTTTTAAATTAAAAATTTAATCGTGCTTTTATCTTAGAAATTTTTTAATGAAATTTTAAGTTTAATTATAATAAAAATTAATTTGAATTTAACACTAGAAATTTAAGTGGGGATTCCAATTAAATTTTCAATGGAAGTTTGTAGAAAACATTTTTTGTCAAAAAATTGAAATGAAACATTCTAGTGAAAATTTAATTTTTTTTATTTATGTATCAATATATTTTCATTATAATTTTATGTAATGATTTGAAGTGTAGATTTTCAGTGGAAATTTACACATGAAATTTCCAATATAAATTTGCACAAAAAAAATCAATAGAAATTTTCCTATGTACATATAATAAATAATATATATTACATGTATATGTAATAAATATATTATATGTATTAAATAAATTTATATAATAAATAATAAATATTATTATATATATATATTGGTAAATATTATATACATCAGTTGTAGTGTTAACGAGAGGCGCAAGAGTATTGTTGTCCATAAACTGGTTTGGACGGTCAAGTTAAATGACCCACCTGAGATGATATTAATACCATAAATCATCAAATATATAATATTTTAATGGTTATTGTTGTTGTTATGGATATTTTTAATTAAAAACTAAATATTTTCACCAAATCTCAAACATTTCTATTTTCTGTTCTACTTTATCTTGGTACATGAAGTAAAGAAATATTTTTATATATTATATTTTTAAGCCCGTGGGCCGGCCCGTTAGTCTGCGGGTCCTACATGGTAGGGTCGGGCTTTTATTTTTTAAGCCCGCATTATTTGTGGATCAGGCCAGACCGCACAATAAAATCTGCAACCCGCAAGATTTGTCGTGCGAGCTGACCCACCCCGCCCCGTTAACACCTCTATGTGTGGGTCATCTCCTAGAGATCCTAGGTGGGTCAGCTCCTATCGATCCTATGTGGCTCAGTTCCTAGCGATCCTATGTGGGTAATCTACTAGCGATCCTATGTGGGTCAGCACCTAGGGATCCTGTGTGGGTCAGCTCCTAGCGATCTTGTGTGGGTGAGCTTCTAGTGATCCTGTGTGGGTCAGCTCCTAGCGATCCTATGTGGGTCAGCTCCTAGGGATCCTATGTGGGTAAGCTCCTTGTGATCTTATGTGGGTCAGCTCCTAGCAATCCAAGGTGGGTGATCTCCTAGAGATCTCATGCGGGTCATCTCCTAGCGATTTTGTGCAGGTCAGTAGCAGAGCCTCTTAACGGAGTAGATAATTCAGTAGATATAAATAATCATCTCTACTACCATACCTATGTTATACCTGGTGTGAGCTGAGTTAGAACCTCTGTTTTTCCTCGTGATTGGGATAGATTACTTGAAAAATCATGTATACGTATGGGCATATACCTAAGTAGGGTTATCTGTTTATTTCATTCCATGTGGTTTATTCTTGGTCAATTTTGTGAGACATTGAGGGTCTCGGGGTCCCTACTGAGTGTCGTTATACTCACCCCAGCACGGGCTATGCCCGCACCATGTTGTGTTGGATGTGGACAACAGACAGTGCTAACTAAAGACAATTGTAACAGGACTGGACGGTGCTCGAAGGTGGACCACATGGCATGTTGGTTCATAGAGGATACAGGTGGACGTGGAGTGCTAAGGAGGCGATCAGTACCTACCCTTCAGGTAGGAATCCAGGTGGATGATCCAGGAGCTGCTTTTCACCTATTAGTTGTCCTGTACTTTCTATTCTTCCTTGTACTTTCTTGTTGTTCATGTATTCTGACCCATTTTTCTTAATGTACTCACTCTGTTTACTTTTCAGTTTACATGATTTCGTATCTTGTTGTGTGCTTGGTTGAGTGTTTACAGGTTATAAAGGAAATTCCTTCCGAGTTCTAGGGAATTACGCCTTTGGTGCTAGTCGCCAGCCCCTGGCATAATGAAGGCAGGCTTGGGGTAGTCACGGCAGAGGCCCCAGGGGATGGGTCGTCAAAAAATAAATTAATAAAAAGTGTTATTTTTACTGAAATACTTGTAAATATTAAATAAAAAGATGTACTATGAGTCATACCAGTCACATCGTGCATCTAATTGGGGTGTAGCTGATTCTTACATGTGTAAAATGACTTGATGATCATTTTACTAAAATATAAAAACATTATGAATGTGTTTTCTTGGTTTTGATTACGTTAGTTGTCTTTTTTTACTAAAATGTCATTATAAACTAGAAACACATACTTTTGACTCATTATGATCACATTGTGTATCAATTTGACATGAAATAGATTCCTACACATCACAAATGAATTATGAATCATTATCCTAAATTATCAACAAAATCCTATTGTGTTTCATAACTTTTCAGTGAGTGAAACATTTTGAAATTAAATGTTGATATTAAATTGATAACAGACACATTGTGTGTTATATTGAGATGTGGTTGATTCGTGCATGTCTCAAATAAATTATAGATCATTTTTCAAAAGTATCAAAACAATAAGAGTGTGCTTGTTCAGTTTGGAGTAGGTTGGGTTTTTTTTACTAAAATTAATGTCAATTTTAAATAAAGATGCACTTAGAGTCATAACGATCACACCATGCATCATATTGTAATGTACCTAATTCCTACATGTTCCAAATAACTTAGGGATTATTGTCAAAAATTATCAAAACAATATGAATGTGTTTTATAGGTTTTTAGTACGTCAGCTCTCTTTTTTACTAAAATGTCATTTTAAACTAGAAACACACACTTTTGACTCATTGTGATCACATCGTGTATCATTTTGATATGTAACAGAATCCTACATGTGAAAAATTACTTATAAATTGTTTTCCTAAATTATTAATAAAATATGATCATGTTTGATTGGTTTTTAGTGAGTGTCATTATTTAAAATACAATATCAATTTTAAACTGATAACAATAACTTTGAGTCATACCGGCAAAATCATGTATTGGATTGTGGTGTAGATAATTCTTACATGTCACAAATGACTTATGGGTCGTTTTCATAAAGTCTAAAAACAATAAAAATGTGTTTGCTCAGTTTTGATTAGGAATGTTGTCCATTTTACTAAAATTGATGATAACTTTAACTAAAAAGGTGCACTTTGACTCATACTGGTCACACCGTGCATCTAGTTGAGGTGTGACTGATTCTTACACATCCCAAATGAATCATGGATAGTTTTCCTAATGTTTCAAAACAATATGAATGTGTTTACTTAGTTTTGAGTATGTCACATTTCTTTTTTTACTAAAATGTCATTTTAAAATTGAAACATGAACATTGACTCATACTTATCACATTGTGTATCGGATTGAGGAGTGGCTGATTCCTACACATCAGAAATGACATATGAATCATTTTCCTAAATTATTTAAACAATTTTAATGGGTTTTCTCAGTTTTGAGTACGTCAGTTGGCCTTTTACTAAAATTTATATAAATTTTAAACAAAAACACACACTTAGAGTAATATCGATCACACCATGCATCAGATTGAGGTGTGTTTGATTCAAACACATCTCAAATCATATATGGATAATTTTATTAGAGTATCAAAATAATCTGATTCTTTTTGTTCAGTTTTGTGTATGTTAGTTTGTTTTTTTACTAAAATTGATGTCGCTTTTAAATAAAAACTCACATAGAGTCATACTGGTCACACCATGCATCGGATTGAGGTGAGCCTAATTCCTACATGTTCCAAATCACATATGGATTTTTTTCTAAATTATCAAAACAATATTAATGTGTTTACTTGTTTTTGAGTATACCTCTTTTCTTTTTTTACTAAAACTTCATTTTAAACCTAAAACATATACTTTGTCTCATACGGATCACATCCTCTATCAGTTTGATGTGAGACTGGTTCCTACACCTCATAAATGATTTATGAATTGATTCCCTAAATTATAAATAATATTCAAGTGCATTTTATTGGTTTTCAGTGAGTGAAACTTTTTAAAGTCAAATTTCAATTTTAAACTAATAACGAAAACATGGAGTCAGTAGTATTTTTTACTAAAATTAATGTCAATTTAAAATATAAAAAAGTACGTAGAGTCATACCAGACACATAATCTATCGGATTGAGTTGTGTTTGATTCCTACACATCCCAATGTCTCAAAAAAATCATAACTATCAATGTTACTATGATTTACATTAACTTTCTTTATCAAACATCCAACACTTTAAGAGTAACATCGAAAAAACAACGTCAACTCGAAAAAAAGAATCCACCGGTATAAGAAAACAATTATTATGAGTAATACTATAATGAAATAAATTAAACATAAATATAAAATAATACATTATTTATATGGGAATTTATTTTTCAGTGAAAATATCTAGATTTCCTTTTTGATTGAGAAATAGAGGGAACTTGAAGGAAAGTGATAAATGTCAACACAATATGGGTGAAAGGTTTTGATTTATATGAATACTATGGATGTTTTGGTGCATAATGGGATAAAATATGGATAGATAACCCCAAATTGAACAAAATAATCCACCTGTATTAGTAAACAATTATTATGTGAGTAATACGAAAAATAAATAAATGATACATAAATATAAAATAATACATCAATTATATGGATAATGATTTTACTATAAAAACATCAAGATTTCCTCTGTAATTGAGTAAAGGATGCGGTGTTACGCTTCCGGCAAAGGCAGTGGAGAAAACTTGAAATAAAGTGATAAATGCAACATTATAGGGGTGAAAAGGTTTTGGGGGAGAATACAAATGAAAGTTGGATAGAGAACCCCAAATCAAACAAGAGAATCCACCTATATAATAATAAAATTAATATGTGATAAATACTAAAAATAAATAAATTAAAAATAATTATGAAAACATACATTAATTCTATGAAAAATGATTTTACGGTGCCAAAATCAAGATTACCACTGTAATTGAGAAGAGGTTGTTTTATTGATCTTCCTTTAAAGGAAGTGGAAAGAACATGAAATAAAGTGATAAATGTGACAATATAGGGGAGAAAATGTTTTGAGGGTGAAGAAGATTATCAATTTTTTGGTGCAAAAAGGCATTAAATATGGATATAGCACCCAAACTCAAACAAAAAATCCACAGGTATAAGAAAAGAGATATTATGTGAGTAATAATAAAAAGAAATAAATTAAACATAAATATTAAAAAATTAATTAATTCTAGAGAAAATGATTTTACAATTCAAACCTCAAGATTACCTATATGATTGAGTATATAAAGCATCATTTCTCTTCCTACAAAGGCATGACACATGGACATAAATCATTTAAAATAAAAAAACTCTATAAAGAATAATGAAAATTAAATCAATGTTTAATTATATCATTTTTCAGTAAAATAGAGAAAGTATATTGTAACATTACATTTACATCTTTCTAAAGTGTTTCTATAGTTCAGATATAAGCTAATAACAAAATGAAAAAGTCTATTTACACTTCGTTATGGTTTAGAATACTATATGGATGTTAGTAAACCTTAAGGAAATTAATGATATGGATGTCTATTTTGATCCATTGCTTAATGGAGCCAAAACTAGGATTGGTTGTGCATTACTCACAAAGTTAATAACAAAACTAATAATTCTATGTGAACTTCACTACTATTGGTTAAATACCACTTAGCATAGAATCTGACCTAAACATCCTACCTAGTTCCCATGTAGTGCTCTCATCCCACACACGCTCTCCACTATCTCTATTATATCACCATTCATCATTCACTTTTTTATCTCTTCCTCACACATTTATTCATTATTGAAACAAGTGGGAATATTTTTTATTCATATCATTTTTGGATTATCGTGTTTCTTCTTCAATCATATGTGTTTTCAACAAAACCTTTACCCAATGAATTAGCTTATTCTATAAAATTTTCTCTCTATGTTCTAGAATCTAATTAATTTATTTCCCTCTATGTGTGGGATGAGATCATCACTGGGACATAGGGTAGAAATTTTAGGTCAGATGTTATGATAAGCGGTAGTTAACCAACATTATTAAAGTGGAAAAAGAATCCTTAGTTTTGTTATTAGATTTGTGATTGATGTAAAGAAAATCCTTGTTTTTTCTCTATTGATTAGTGGAGAAAAATAGACATCAATATTCTTCAAAATCTTCTGGACTAATTTTTATTGAATAACAACAACATAAACATAAACAAAGGATTTTATAAGGGTCTTTTTCATGCTCTCATACAAACATGATGATGTCTTTAACTCCATATTCATATTCATTTGTTAAACAATTAGGGTGAATCCATTATCGGTTTAGATCAATCCTATTGGGTTCATAATTTATTAATATTATACAACATATAAATAAATACACATAATATATTCATTATCATAAGTTAATGTTATATAAAATTCTAATAAGGGACACTCAACAATTGATTGTTTGAAAAAAATTCATTTTGTTGAAGAAAATGGGTAATTGAATTTAGAAAAAGAATTAATGAACATCAACTATTTCTTAAATCACTTAAACAAATGAAAATGTAATATAGGAAATTAAGGATTCATAAGAAACTCAAATATGATAAATAAGAATAATAAATTATCATTCAATCAACTATATCAGTGGTTTTAGGGATCGAGGAATAATGATAACGATAAAAGAGAGATAACAATAATTCTTTTTGTAGCATTTTGGTGCATTTGGAAAGAAAGGAATAAATATTGGTTTGATGGGATTAATACATATATAAAGGGAAATATGGATCATTTCTACTAGAATATCTGAGCACCTACATATTCCAAATCCAACAATAAGGGATGTTTGGATTTGAAAAAATAGTGGGAGATAAAATATAATTATTAATAACATCACAATCAGTAATCATTAAAATGTAATAAATATTATTTGATATTTTTCAATAATGGAATGTTACTTACATTCCTTATGATATAAATTGGAGAAAGAGAATCTCATATCTAGTGAAAAAAACTAGAAGTGGTATAAACACAAATTCATTATATTATACCAAGAATAGAAGTTAAATTTTTTGGAATCCCTTATACCTGATTATCACCCCTGTAGAGAGAGTGAGGTTGAGAATGATGCCAATAGAATGCACATAGGGGTTACATCATATTTCTGATGAATCGTGTTATTAGTTATGTATCTTATCTGACGATATAAGATAAGTACATAGATGGATATACTATGTTGAATCATCTCGAAGATTATGATAATGAAAGTAAGATAAAGGCAGATAATAAATGATATTATCACTAAACATTACAGGTGTAAACCGGAGGATGGATAGTGTAATGACCCTAGCTAGAATTACCCAAACAACAGCAGGTCATATCATCATATGGCCTATAACACACCTCAAAGTCACTAAAGTATGGTTAAAACTTTGGTCATAAAAACCATAAATGGGACCCCCCCTAATAGAAACAATTAGTACCAGAGGTCAAACATAGTTCTAGCATCACCCTTTGGGATAATTGACATGAAGACCCAAAATCATCATTACCAGATATAAGCATAACTGTTATACAAACAACTATGGAAATAAATGATGCAATAGCTATATAGACACACATACATGTCACGCCAGTATAACAACTCACTAATAGTATATAATAAATATCAAATAGATAAAAACCTAATATTCAAACATAACATGAACTAATGGAACCATAATGATTCAAAAAGTGAATGCTTGATGTGATAAAACCTCATGTTCTTAACTAGGGAAGGCACCTTTGAATCTGCTCCATAAGAAAAAAAAGAACCATAGTGAATTATAATAGGAACTACATCCCATGATACATTTAACCGATAGAGGAACATATATTACTCAACTAACTTGGTTCTTGAAAAAATACATTTGAAGTTGCATGTCCAATGAGGTGTCCATAAAAGGTGTCAGTATATATATAATCATTAGGGAACCTCTAATGTGTCTCAAATCAGTTGTTAATAAACAATAATATACATGAAACTATCTACACATTTATATAAATATATGAAAGAATTATTTAGTAAGAAGATATAAAACATAGCAATAAAACAACATTGAATAAATCCAATGTTCAGTTTCAGATATAACCAATTACTCCATATATTGATTGGTTCCATACATTGATATTCAATCAAACAACGGATCATAAAAAATAATTTTTTTCATAATCTAAAATCAAAATTGTATACAATCACCAGACCACAAAAAATGACATCGTCGAAGAAGAAATTAAAAATAAAACCAAAAACAATCAATGAAAATCAGAAGGCCTACCTCCCTAGGTTGAATAAAATCTGAGACCCTCTTTGGAAACCCCAATTTCAATCGAACACCGGATGTCAGACAAGATTTTTAATCAATTGGAGGCAGTTGAGTGGTGTGATTCGAGGTTCGATTCACTGAGAAGAAGCACCAAAAATGGGTGGCTACTATGGAAAGCTTCTGATATTGCGATGGGTTCGCAAATAGTTAGGGTTTTTTTAAATAGATGGGGTCACTGTTATCTATGCTTAAAAATAATCATTGATAAAGATCCCTTTTATGAGTTCTTAAGTAATAAGTGTTTATAAGTCAGGTCTTTATCAGCACTAAAAAAACGTGGATAAAGAAGCTTTTATCAGCGCTTATTAATTAAGCACTGATAAAGGATTTATAATTATAATTATAAATAAAATATTATAAATATTTATATATACTTAATAAATACATATAAATATAAATATAGAAAATATATTTATTTTTAAATATATTTATTATAATTTTATAATTATTTATTTATAATTATAGAAATATTTAAAAAAAATATCTATATCCGTATATATTTATATAATTATACAAATTTATATTTAATAAATTTATATTAATATAGTAAATATATTAATTATTTAAGTAAATTTATTACAAATTAATAATTATTTAAATATATATAATTATTTATTTATAATTATATAAATACTATTAAAAAAAATTATTTATTTATAATTATAAATATATAATTATACAAATATAGTAAATGTACATTTATAAATATTTTTATTTATAAATATTTTTTACAATTATATTTTTAACATTATTAATGAATATCTAACTGTAAGTTCATGCATATATGTTAAAAATGAGTGAAATAGAATAAATTAAGAATAAGTACACTTTAACATTATTGAACAAATGGATATGTTTTATGTGTGTGTATTATATATAAAAATTCATTAATTATGTATATTTGAAATCAATATTATACAGATTTGATCTATGTTAAATTGATAAATAAAACAACATTCAATTATATGCCAAGTATTATGCAATTAGTAAATATATTTAATTCGTATTAATTTTTAATTATAAACCATTTGTCTCTGATGCTTTCATCGGTATGCGTGCATCCATCTGTGGAGGACGCCCAACTGTTGCCATGCATTCTCGCTTTCCAAAAGCGGGCGGCATCTGTCACTTATTCAAACACGTTTGCTCCTTGATCAAAACAGGATGATGGGATGTTGGTTCTTCCTTCTATGCATTCCTCCACAGAACTCGTCACCTAGTCTGGTTCCCCCTTATAGACTAAGATGTTGTTTGTAAAACTCTTCCGAGTTCCATTTCTTTATGGACACCAGTTAATTACACTGGTTCTATCGGGACATTCCAAGGGGTCTAGTCAGGGCAGCAAACTTCGGTCGGGGGAGAAGTTACGTTGGACATCACTGGTGTGTCTGGATGCTGGAACACTGGGGTGTCTGGTTTTCTTCCCCTTATTATAGGGCTTCTCGAGGGCATGGAAGCCTAAGGTATCCCACATCGAATGCGGGGAATTATATTCCATAGGTATGTGTTTGAGGTTTTCCTTGACTTCCCCTGTTTAACAAATGGTATGTCGTGAGTTTAATGTCTAGTGGAGACTGATTGGACTGGTTGGAATGTTGACTAGAGTGGATCAGATGGGTGAAACCCCTGGAGGGAACACTTATGTCGGGGATAACACGTGGTTAGTTACCCGATTACTACTAGAAGCATTGAACAGATGAATTGGAATGATCTCACTGGGATGTGGAAGCCTGTGTAAGAATCAAGATGGATAATGGATGGTTAAGTGAAGTGGATGGAGCATGGGATGGAGTCGGCTCGAGGCAACGGTGATGTTGGGCTTGAGCCATGAAGATACCTCCTATGTATCCCCGTGGTAGGGAATCAAATTCCACGTACTTCGGGATAGGGGTATAGAATTGCGGTGTCCGTAGAGGAAAATGACCTGATGATATACTAGGGCTTACGCGTGGTTAGCACCTCAACGTTGGCCTTACGCTACTGGGACAACCAGTGATATGTGTCCCAATAGATGGAAAAACAACGACTTACCACTAGGTTGGGGTTGACAATGACTTAGCACTGACATGGAATCACAACGGCTTACCACTGTGTGAGGTCCACAATGAATTACCATTGCGTAGGGGATCACAATGACTTACTGCTGGAATGGGTCACAACGGCTTACTGTTGGATGGGGTCACAACGGCTTACCGCTGGATGGGGTCACAATGGCTTACCGCTGGATGGGGTCACAATATCTTACCACTGGATGGGGTTGAACCTCAAGTAGGCTTCCTACGTACCTTGTCTAGGAGACGAGGATAAAAGCCCACATAGTTTGGGATGGTGGATGCATTTTAACATCATACAGGACAAAAAGGGGGCATGCAATTTAACATCATGTGAGTTGAAAGTGGTCTGAGATGAAGGGGTTCAGAACCAATGGTTGTTGGGCTTGAACTTCATGGAGGCTTTCTACGTACCTTTTCTTTCCAAGGATCAAAGACAAGGTAGTTCAGAATTTGTTTTGGTGAACCTATGTGAAGATGTTTGGGACTAATGGTTGGTTGGATTGAACCTCAGTGAGGCTTCCTACGTTCATTACCATGGAAAGGATCAAAGACCACGTAGTACAAAATGGGGTTTGGTGAGCCGACGTGAAGATGGTCGGGACCAATAGTTTTTGGATTGAACCTCAGGGAGGCTTCCTACAGACCTCGCCTTGGAAAGGATCAAAGTCCACGTAGTTCTAGAATGGTGGGACTGATGTGAAGGGGGTTGGAACCAATGGTTGTTGGGCTTGAACATAAGGGAGGCTTCCTACGTACCTTTCCTTAGCAAGGTTCAAAGTCCACATAGTTTGGGATGGTGGGAACCAACGTGATGGTGTTTGGAACCAATGGTTTTTGGTATTGAACCTCGGGGAGGATTCCTACGTACCTTGCCTTGGCAGGGATCAAATACCATGTAGTTTGGGAGAGGTGTGCGGGGCTTACACACTAGTCTTCCCAGAGAGGATGTCATGGTCGATGCGTACTCTAAGCACACGTGAGTCATGCTCGGTGTGAGAAACAAGAGGCGGAATGGACCTAATGATCACATTGTGGATGGTGGATCCATGGGGAGTGGAATGGTGCTTAAATGTGGTTAGCAGCCCAAAGAGGAAACTAGGGCTTACGCATGGTCCACAGCCCAGGGAGATGGAGATTGGTACATACTCCAGGATGGAGGCCCGGTGGCAATAAAGCCAAAATGGATAGGTATTTGGCACCGAAGAAAGGAGGGATCTTGTGCCCATCCACCCCCCTCTCTAGTCCTTGGCACCGAGGAAGAGAGAAGGAGTAGGGATGCGACCTCCGGAAAGAAAAGATAGGGGCTTAAACCAAGGTGGTTTCCCTTTCCCCGCAGATAGACGCCACTCCAATAAAGAGGATCTCATTCCATGTGAGTAATGATTTCACTCCCGTGGAGACTAGTGGGCATGCAGAATGTCCAAGGTGGGGGAACCCCTCATTCAGAACATTGGGAAAGGTCACAATTTAACGTCAAGTGTCAAGGAAGATGACTGTTGGCAGTTTAACGTCTTGCAGCTCGGACGAGGTGGGTTCACTCCACACCCCTTAGGGCTTACATAACTGATACCTTCCACCCCTTGGGGAATGGAAGGCATCAACAATGTTGGGGTAAGGGGGTGTTATAGATTGATCCATTGGGGGGTCCACGTTAGTGTGGCTATGTGAAGAAGCAATAGTCATTAGCGTGCCTATGTAAAGAAGCATGAGGCGAAGCAATGCAATGGGAAGTACCTCCCAAGGGACATTGAAATCACTTCATGCAAACCTAGAGGGTCGCATGGGAAAAAGATTTGTGGAGCAAAGGGGTTCATAGGTAAAAGCCTCGTGAAGCTCTGGTGTCGCACAATGTGGAGGGGATTTGTGAAGGGGTGTTCTTCGTGAAGTGAAGTTTCCTAGCCTTGGAATAAGTAATAGGTGCATATGGAAGGTGCTTCATGAAGTGTAAAGGCATTAACAAAGTAGTGTTTCGTGAAGCAACGATTCCTTGCGAAGCATAGTATTGTGATGAAATGTTCTTCATGAAGCATAGTGACCATGCCTTATCAAGTGGGTCACATGTGCATCTAGGGTACATCGTGAAGCATAAGTGTTCCAGGAAGACTCGAGTCAGCTTGGGGATCCCCTTCCTTCGCGGAGGCCCGTGGGCTCCATGAAGGGAATCCCTTTTTGATGAGGGGCTAAATTCATGCCATGGGGGAGGCACATCGCAATGAAAAAGTACCTTGAAAATCTAATGGTTTGTATAGAATAAATTTCTTCATGATGCGGGAGTTAAGAAGGAAAAAGGTTGGAGGATCCATCCTTTGGGCTCGAGGGGAGCCCGATATTTATATGCAAGAGGCTCCGTAAAGCAGAGCCCGCTCAGCGCAAAGATAGAGCTTGCTCTGCGGTGGGGTTGAAAACATCAAATGAGTTCCCAGATCATCGCGCCTCCTCGCTCCATGGTGGGTTCGTGAACATCAAATTGGTTCACAGAAAATTCCGCCTCAACACTCCACGGAGGGTTCACGAACACCAAAGGGGTTTGCGGAGCATCCCTCCTTCTATCTCCACAGTTGCTTTGCAAACATAAAAGGGGTTTGCGGAGCATCCTGCCTCTTCGCTCTGTGGAGGGTTTTCAAATTTCAAAGGGGTTCAGGGAGCATCCCACCACGTCACTTCATGTCGGGTTCACGAATGTCAAAGGGGTTAATGGAGCATCTTTCCTCCTTGCTTTGTGGTGGCTTCGTGAAGAAGGAGATTTCCACCGGCATGGTGCACAGGGGCTCCATGAATAGGCTTCGTGAGGTTTCTCCTAATGCTTTCCATTTTTTCTTGTTCTTCCCAAATTTTGGAACCAACAAATACCCCCCCCCCTCAAACTGGGAGATGAGGAGCAATCGAGGGTCAAAGTATAATGTTCAATCACCAAAATCCCTTGGTCAATCATGAATAGGACTCGTGAAGGAGGTTTGCAAAGCGGAGTGGCGATAGGTGGGTGGAGCACGCCATGAAGCTCACCGCGGTTGGACATTTCACAAAGCGCCAGGGGTCCTCACATATAAATAGGGGAACTAACTTCTATTTTAGCCTTTCTATTGTCCGCATTTTTTGCCTTTAGCACTCTGGAATCGCGAAGCTCTGTGTACTCTCTGATTTCTCTCCGCAAATCGAGCCTTCTACTTTGTGGCGCACATTGAGTCTTTGACTTCATGTCGGTGTACTCTACGACTCATGTCTGAAGGTCATCGCAGGTCTCTGTGAATTGCCTTCACGAACGAGCTTCGTGAACGAGATCCACAAAAGAGATTCGTTATCTAGAAAAAAATGTCCAAATCCCAAAAACTAAATGGATCAATAATAGATTTCTATAGGGGTCCTTGCGGATGCTTCCTAGAGGGAGAACATGGTGAGTATCTTGGGTCTAGGGGAGTCCGTTTGAAGCCATTATGGACACAATTCTCTTGTGGTGCTACTATCAAAAATCCAAAAGAACTATCTAATGTGCAAGAGTCTACCTCTATATGTATTTGGACTGACTTCATCCCTAAAGTGATCAAGGATGAACTAGCTTACTGGTTCAAGAGCACGCCCTGTCAGCACCAGTGGTTTAGGGCGGCTGACGGCCATACATGGGAGGACTTCACTCCTGTCAAAGATAATTGTCTATACAACCATTTGAATGACATTGATGGAAAGGAACTGCATCCAGATACATCTCCCCCACTGTACTAGATTATCTTTAAGGTATCCCTGAGGAACCTAGGGAAGGGGTAGTATGATGAGTGGGATATGCGCCAAGGCGGCAACTTTATAGATGAATGGGTCGGGGCCTACTGGGTAGGTTCTTTATGTGATGAATTTGGGGAAGAGCTGAGAAGAGTATGCCTATATAAGGCATCTTGGGCCTCCTAATTCCATATTTATTAGCCGAAGAATCTTATGCCGGATTTTCTGAGAAGATGGTCATCGTGGACCAATACATTCTATTTTTATAATGGAGAGGTCGACATCAATCTATGGGATTTTCATCAGATCTCGAGGGTCCCAATATTGGGGGAAATGTATGATAAGTTCCTCCCCATTATGAGATCGTGGGAAGACCCAGAGCAGATTCCACTACTGGTGATGGTTTTAATGAACCTAGTGTCGGGAGAAGACAACGAAGCAGTGAGGGACGTCCATTTTAGACGTTGGTTAAAGTAGTTCCTAAACTTCTTAGAAGATAGGTAGTTTCTGGTGAGGCCTTGATCTTGTCGGAAAGGGGACTCAACAAGGCAAGGAGCACTCATACTGTTGGTTCTTAGAGGATAGACAGTGAAATACATGGGGATTCAGCATCAGTACCGAGCAGCAACTTGTAGTTAGGTTGGCTGCCTCTATTGTGGTGCTCATCTATGGTTGGATCCTACCAGTGATGGACACAAACATGGGAGTGCGACTGAGCATGCTTATCATGGAATCCATGCTGGCTAAAGGAGGGTGAGTAAACCTTGGGATCTTGATGATCTCCAAGTTTTACAATATGTTGTGGCATATCATTGAGGGGAAGAAGCCATAAAGAATATGCGGGTCATTCTACCTTCTGTATGGGTGGATAGAAGTGCGCGTCTGGGGGTTCTATGATTTGCTGAACCCCATTTCCCCTCCGAGATCAAACTTCCTCTCATCCATTCTAAATGTTGTAGGGAGCTTTCTGGCTAAGTTGATCGTGCAGTCAGTACTGAACCGGGTCTGGAAGGTAGTGGAGTTCTACTTTCACCCATTCTCATTTACGATTGTTGTATTCACTAATGATGGCCAGGGGATGGAAGAGCATCGATCCTACCTCCTAGACATTTGAGGTGGATTCCTGGTGGCATGGGTGGACTATGAGCCCCTCTGTGAGCCGTAAAACCCAGACCAGTTTGCATGGAAATTTCAGTGCATGTAGGGACTGACCCGACTAGCCTATATGGGGGTTCTCCACAAGGATCACCCATGCGCGATGAGAAAAATGTGGCTCATGTTCATGCAGGAAGATGGGAAGATGCAGAATGAGCTACCTCCACTCACAGTCATCTTGGGGTTGGTGAAGGATTACGTCAAAACCTGGTAGGCAGCCCACCCGAGGGAGATGCTGAAACAGTCAACCGTTCATGCTAGTGATGGTGTGCCTCCCCAAACTCGAGGCTGGGGTTGGAAGGTGGTAAGTAAATCCCACAGTGGTGGGGATTTCGTGGTGATGAGGCCCGTACTGGTAGAGGGGGAGGTAGCGATAGTGGATCCAACAGCGGCAGCAAACTCAGTGGTCCCGAAAGAGCAGAGTTATCCAAAGGGGAGGCCACCAAAAGGATTCCACTGGATATCCACTTAGGCTCCAGGGAAGCGGCTGCGCCATATAGACATGTCAGAGAATGTTGTCTTCCCAGAAGCATGGGACATCTGGGATATCAACAAGAAATTCCTTGGCCCGTCCGAGATGTGGCAACACTTGAACCGCCTCAAGAGGGATTTTCCGGGAATCAGCCCCATCAGGGCCAGATTTGTAGTATCCCAGGTGGAGGCGGAGCAATACCTGGCCCTGTCGGAGGACTTTGGGCACTCTCAGGGTGCCCTGAGTCCAATGACCGACTAGGTGAAGGTGTTTCAATATTGAACGGACCCTCTACAGTTTTCAGCCTCTAAATTGAGGGAGCGCTTCCATTTTTCAGTAGAATTGGATGAGTCCTCCTGGGGGGAGGAGGTCGGTAGATGGAGCCCTCTCGAAGAGGGCAAAGTCAGTGACCAAGGATCGGATCTTAATGAATTTGCAGAGACCCTTGAGGTAACATCCCAAGCCCCTTCCTCGGTGTCTACTTCCAGGTCATTTTAAATTCCTTACAAATATTTGAACTGTGCAGGAGGACCTCATACACATAACATGTTCTTGCCGTACCGTAGATGTAGATGCAGGGCCTTCGGGATCTGCGCCGACTGCTATGGTGATTAGTGCATCCAGTGGGGCCAGGACACCTGAGGTGGCTCCTCTAGAGTTTTAAGAATTTATGATGATATATGGAAGGCCACGCCTTAGGGCCCCGATGGAAACAACCTAGGAATGAGACCAAGAGTTCAATATTTGTATGTCTCCTATAAAAACTCATCACTACCACCCATCGATCATGTTAACTAACATCCATGCACTTCTTGGTATGAATAGTTTTTCAAATGGTGTGGGATTCCTTGGTGAGGATTGTTGGTACTTTTGGCAGCGCTTTTCCCAGGGGGATGTCGGTGGTCGTTGAGGTGGATATCCAGACAGACCAAGAGGCGGTTCTCCAGATCACTGCTGGGCTATTAGTATGGTTGGGCCTGAAATTATTGAAGTGGGATCCGATGATGAAGATCGATAGGATAGCACGGGTCCTGCTATACCAGATCAGACACTAGATGTGGACCCAGCTGATGAGTTCTTGGGTTCGTTCCCTATATATTATCCTGCCAACCCCGTGGACAATGATGAAATAGCCTCTGATGAAGAGGATAGAAATATAGTTTGTCGTCGTTCATGGAAGTTGATCAATCACTGCATCGATGAAACCCTTCAAGAACAATGGATAGACAAGATGGAGGGACTTCATTAGTGACTACATGAACTATGTGTTGGGGGAGTGAATGCCCAACATCCCCACATGCTTGTCTGAGATTTCATGGTGGAGAATATTTGGGAGTATGACTGCGGCCTTGGCGTGGGTTTGAAATGAAGAAAAGCGGTAACCATCAATAGGATCTAGGAGGCTGAAAACGAGATTCAGCGGCTACACATCTGGGAAGATTAACATTATTCTTCCCTCAACTCACAATCGAAGATTATATTGAGCCTGAGGTCCCAACTGGAGGAGGCCGAAGAGCGCATGAGGAAAGCCTCTGAGGAGATGATCATTATCCAAACCAATGAGGAGCAGTCCCAGATCGCAGTTGATGAACTGTACCCCCTAGATACTGAAGAGGAGCGGGAACTGAATAGGAGACAATGACTCTTGGATTCCACAAGCCATAGGGTGGAGGAGCTATGAAGTTATTTCGATGGGGTCAACCCTTCCATGGGAGGGGTCGATTCTCGGGTACTGTGATGTTGGTAACTTTTGAAAAACATTCATGCTTTAACTATTTATGCAGGATTCCTGCGTGATTTCTGTTACTCGTTTTTGGTCTATTTCATTTTCTTTATATTCATGGAACATCCGGCGATTAGTCCCTAAGCTCATGTGGGTCGGGCCCGATTCGAGAAACAAGGGATGACCACCTTATCATTCCACCCGAATATAAGAGTGAAAACCAAGCTCCAGGTATCTGGGGTTTGAAAAACCAATCCATATTTCCAAGAAGAAAGGTAGTGGCCCGACTGGAGGATGAAGCACTTAGAATAGTCAAATCATTGCTTTCCCAGTGTTCTCTAGTGCATGAGTGGGGTAACTCCAGGGGCGATGGAATTAATCCTAACATAGGGGAGTGGAAGGTGTGAATCATGATACCCAAAATCTGGAACACCGTTGGGATGGCATGACAATGAAGAATAAATTTTGACCATGTTCGAAACATAGTATCATTATTCTGTTAGTCTGAAATGAGGATAACAAATGAGGGTTGACTGCTGACCATGTTCAAAACACAAGTCCTGACTCGAAATTTCATCCATTATTCCTTCAGAATGTTGGCCCAAGATAGTAGTAGATCCATAGGTCGAGCATCCATACTATTAGGAGGTTCTTTTAGACGTGAAATAGGAAGAGGGTGTGAATAAAGGGCACACAATGCGTGGAGTGTGGGGTGATGGCTTGTTCAAATGGAGTCCAACACTCTTAAAATCATGCCACCATGGTGGAAACACATTAGGTGGGCATATCTGTCTAATTAGGGATCAAACATACTTTCAAATAGGTCTTCTCTAGTAAGGACCTGAAATGACCTATAGTTTTACATCATTACAATGAGGACAATGGACACATAGTTCAAACATTATACGGTGAGGATGATGCACATAGTTTAATGTTCAAAATGCCTGGACCAGGGTTAATAGTTTAAAGTAATGGTACATGGATTGTAGGATCCTATTTTATGGTCATATAGACTAGACCGTTATCGGGGCCGATGGGCCTGGAGGGTTAATGTCCCTCGGGTAGGGCCTGAGGCGGAAAGCGTGGGAGTCGCTACATATCCCATAAGGATGTGAATCAAGTCAAACATAGTTCTTAAGCCTGGCATGGATGGACGCCAACACTGATAGGGGAATTCCTCTCTTTCAAGGGATCTGGTGCATCCCATGACTAACATGGGGCATCCTGAACTTGTTCAGGGTAGAACCATAGTTTAGTGTCATGCGTCAAGGACATATGGTCGCCTACAGTTTAACATCATATGATAGGATGAAGAGTGAATGGGAAGATTCTGGGAAGAGAGTATGTGGCGTGGTAGCTGTAAAACTGACGTGAATGTGGACATAAGGAGTTCGCACCACACCACATATCCCCAGAGGAAGTTCTTTAGGTCATGGGACCAAAAATAAAAGTTCATCTGGGCTCAAAGTAAAGTTCTCATGTGTTCCTACATACCCCGTGAGGATGGGAATCAATCCATACATAGTTCTGAGAGTGCAGTTTAGCGTCATGCAGGATGATAAAAGGCATGTGTGGCATGGCTGCTCCAGTACACATTCTACCAGAACTACTAATCCCACATGAGTCGTGCACGATGTGGAAAACAATGAGTAGTAATGATACATTTCAAGCACAGAAAGGCACATGTTATGGTTGATGGGTCACTAGGTGAATGACGTCCCAATGATGCGTACCCGCCCATATAACGCACCAAGATGTGTGAAGGAGTAAAGCCGAGTATGTTGGAATTCCACTTGAACATAAGGAAGTGGAAATATGTGAATCGTGATACTCATGATCTGGTCAACAATGATGGTGGCGTGACAATAGAGGATAACTATTGACCATGTTCAAAGCACAGTATCTGTTTCATGTTAGCTTAGAATGGGGAAAGACAAATGAGGGTCGACCGCTGACCATGTTCAGAACATGGGACCTGTCGCAAATATCGTCTGAGGTCCTCAAGGACGTTTGCCCAAGACAGTAGGTATGCTAGTGTGGCATGATACTAGGCTGTAAAGGGGGTCCCTTCAGACATGGAAGAGGATGGGGATCCAAATTATGGGCTCATTAATCTTGTACATGGAACGGGGGAATGTCCCTATTAAAATTCTATACTTCGGGAACTAGAAAAATGCATCTGAACACAACAAAAATACATATCAGATAGAGGGAGTCGAGTCCCCCTCCAAGGACAAGGTTCCTAAGGTTGCACACATCCAACTTAATGGTCCTAGGATCGGCCATTAAGGGGGATTGATTTAATGGACTAAGGATAGGGCAGCGATGTAGCAATATGTGACATGTAGTTCCCATAGAGAGATATTAGTTTAGGGTCATAGAACTCGGACCAGGATGGGAAAATACATGGGAGTCACACAGTACGACTATTGCAAAACCCGACATGGATGAGGACCCAAGAGGTACTCGCCACACCACATGCTCTCAAAAGCATTAGGGACAAGGGGATAAATAAGGGGACAAGATTATAGATTCCTAGGGATGGACCTAGTGACGAGACATCTATGCGTTCCTACATATCCCATAAGGATGGGAATCAAGCCATACGTAGTTCTGGAAGGTGTTGTGCTGTTTAAATTCATGCGGCAATGACATAGAGTGATCTTAGTTTACCATCATATAACTTCGTTCGGGGATGGTAGGGAATGTAGGAGATGCATGGTGAGGTAATTATAAAACCCGACGTGAGTGAGGACCTGGAGTCCAGATCACCATGTGTTCCTTGGGGGGGGGGGTTAGATGGTGGGACTGAAAATGAAAGTTAGGATAGACCCGAGGAAAAGTGCATAGGTGTTCCTATGTACCCCATGAGTATGGGAATAAATCCGTAAGTATTTTTGATGGTGTCATGGTAAGGTACCAATTGAAGAGATAATAATGTTGTGTGGGATTGGCCCTTGCACTAAAATAAAAAGCATTTGATAGATCTTGTTTGTCCTTTAGGATGAGTGTGTGTGATTTTTTTTTGTGAAGCAACAGACCTAGGATAGAAAGTCCAGGAATTGCCACAAGAATCAAGCTGTATTCAGGCATTGAAAAATGGTATAGTGGGTGACTGATACCAAACATGATGTCCCCTTGAGTGAGTACACCACAGTGTAGTGTCGTTTTTCGTCATGCAGCCAGGACGATAATGTCACAGTTTAGGGTCATGTGATGGGGCCAACCATGCACTTTAACATCGTTCAATATATGCATAATAGTTTAAATTCATGTGGGACTAGGAAAAATAGTTTAGACTCATATGGCTCAGAGATATATAGGATAATTGAGGTTCAAAATGGAATGTGCATGGTGTGATAAAGCATACCCGACGTGAATGAGGATGAGGTCCACATCACACTGCGCACGATTCCAAGAAAGAAACCTCGGGCCGAAGGGGACAGAAAAGGTTTAGAGAATATGGGGCAATAGAAACTAGCTCTCAATTGAGTTGCACCCAAAGACAAGATGTCTGGGCGTTTCTATGTATCCCATGAATATGGGAATCAATCCATATGTAGTTCAGGAAAGTGCAGTTTAAGGTCATGCAGGACAACATACAGTTTAATGTCATATGGAACAAGAGGTAGGAGGGACTAGCTTCTTGAAGGGGATTACATTATCCAGAAATTGTAAACCCGGTGTGAACGAAGTCATAATACCACACACACCACATCCTGCGGTCCTATAAGAGCTGGGGCCTAAAAGAAAGAATATAAAAGATAAATTAGTGGAACTCAAGATGGAACCAAAGATGAGATGTCTGGGAGTTCCTACGTATCCCCTAAGGATGGTAATCAAGCCACATGTAGTTTTCAAGAGGGTGATGTATAAAGATATCTTAGTTTAAGGTCTTGGAGCTCAGACCATGGAGAATATAAACTCTTCCAAGTAGGCGCAGGCCTCGATCCAATTCCAAAGCCCACGTGAGTCAAACTCAGTGTGGGAAACAAGGGAGGAATAGGTCTTTTCAACTCATGGGGTACACGTAAAAGGGGAAATCAGCACGGAGCCCAAAATTACACCTTATCGTGGCTTTGTCCTCCTAACATGCAAATGCACACTGGGGTATAGTACCAAGAGTGTTGAAATTACACTTGGACATAATGAAGTGGAAAATGATGTGAAACATGTAACTGAAATTTAAGGCTTGATGGGGTTGGCATGACGATGGAGGATAGCTGTTGACCATGTTTAAAACACAACATCCATATCGTGTGACCTGAAATGGGAACAACAAATGACTGTCAACTGCTGACCGTATTCGCAACGCGGGACTTGTATCAATATGTTATTTGAAACCCTCAAGGATATTGTCCTGTAATGGTAGGAGATCCCTTGGGCTGAGTATCCATGCCATATGGGTGTCCCTTCGGATGTGAATGATAATGGAATGCCAAATTAAGGGGAACCCAAAGCCTGAAACATGGGTGAAATCATGTCCATATAGAATCTGACACTCCAGGTTCTAAGCCAGAGTACTCCTGGGCACATTGGTGAATCAGCGAAGAGGGTCGAGGGACCCGACATAAGAGCAGCCAACTCAAAGAGATGAGTGTTGGGAAAGGGAGCGAGGGGAACTTTAGGGAGATAGGTATGCATCATGGTTGTTAAAAACCTAACGTGAATGTGGACATAAACCCATACCACCCCATATACCCCTCTCTTGGAAGAAATTAGGCCAAGGGAACAAGATGATAGGGTGGTATCTAAGAGATGGGGCTGGACCTGAAGACTAGACATTCAGGCATTCATGTATATCCCATAAAGATGGGAATCAAGCCATACGTAGTTCTGATTAGGATGTTGTGCAATTTATCTTCTAGCAGTAAGGACTCAAATAAGGGAAATATATCCCAATAAGGGACATGTACAACACATCGAGTTACCCAAAATGAATGAGGACATAATCCCATACCACACAGTGAAATCCTAAGTGAGAACTTGGGCCAGGGGCCCGAGAAGACCGAGGGACCTGAGGCTGGGCCACAAACAGAATGTTACAACTAGCTTGTAGTTTAACGTCTTGTATTAAGGACGATTGTGATCTTAGTTTAAGGTAATAGAGCTTGGACTATGGATGCCTAGTTTAATTTCTTATGTGTGGGATTACTGATTGGATAGTTTGAATCATCATGCCTATATAAGACCATAGATCATCAACGATGATAGAGGAAAACTATTGACTAGGTTCGCAACATAGTATATGCCCTTGTGTGACCATAATTCGGGGAAATAATTGAGTTTCGACCGTTGACCATATTCACAACATAGGACTTGTATCAATTTTCCACATCGCAATCCTTGAGGACGTTATCCCGTAATGGTAGGATTTCGAATGCCATTCAGGGGGTCCTTTTGGATATAGAAGGTGATGGAAACTCAAATGATGGGGCTCGCAAAACATGGTATGTCTAGTTCTTGTGGGACAGACAGTAAATGAAGGAAGGTATGTCTATAGGGGACATGTGTGGTGTGGCAAAATATACCGATGTGAATAAGGACATGAGTCCATACCACACCACACAATCCCAAATGGGAACTCGGGCCAGGGGGCCGAAGGTGTCTAAGGACCTGAGGCTGGGTGCCTTGGCCAACTATAGCCATATGACCTCTCATGTAGGAATTGCCTCATCATAGATCCTAAGCCCATGTGAGCTATGCTCAGTGTGGGAAAGAAGGAATAGAATTAGGCTATACCCATCACATAAGGGTATGATATCTAGAATTACACTCCTTATCAAGGAAGACTGAGGTTTGGAGAGACGGCGGAGTAGAGTGAACCACTACACTCCATGTTTGGGACATATGGGGGTGGTGAAAACGACAAAGGATAGATGTTGACCACATTCGAAACACAACATCCACATCATGTAACATGGTACGGTAATGATGAACTCGACGTGAATGAGGGATAAAACCTGTACCACACCAGTGTTTCGTTCTAATGGGAGGTCCCGATGTTTGGGGCTGGGCCTATGAATGAAATTTTTGTGCGTTCTTACGTATCCCATGAGGATGGAAATCAATCCATACGTAGTTCTAAAAGGGTCGTGCAGTTTAACGTCATGTGGTAAGGATGTGGGAGGATTAGAATAATGAGGAAGGGAAAATGGTGTGACCTTTTTAATCTTTCCACAAGTGGGGCCAGAGAATATTGGGTTGCATCACATGAGATCCTCAAAAAAAACTACACCCAATAGGGGTAACCAAACGAGAAGAGCATGGGTATGGACTGAGGATGAGGTATCCGAGAGTTCCTATGTATCCCCTGTAACACCAGAGACTTTTATGTGAAATATTTTGTTTTTATATAAATCATCAAAGGAATCATTCACTAACACTGGCTTGGCTTGCTTTACACACAACTGCGGCCTTCCTCGAAAGCTTGCGTCGTATGCAATACCGAGTTTCACTAAACAATGATATGCTATTAAAATATTATTAAAACTAGCCGTTATGAATAGTAATAACCACTTTTTGAAATTTTATAAATTTTATTTTTCAAAATGGACTTCATTTTTGGATTCGGAATATCTAAATTAGCCTTGGGTGAAATTTTTGTATTTTTCTGAAAACTTTCAATTTTTTGATGAATAGTGAAACCACTAAGTGGTAGTTAAAAAACTGAATTTTTCATAAAACATAATTTTACCGCTTCTGTGAGTGGAATTTTGAAAATCTGAGAGACACTGTTGATGTCAGTAAGTAAAATTTAGTTCAATGAGTTGAAAATAATTTTTTGGTGAATAGTAACTTTTTACTTTTATTTACCACGGTTAAAAGTAAATAGGGTAATTAAGGGTAAAAATGATATTATTATTACCCTAAAACATGTCATAATTCTATTTTAAAAGTGTAATTAGACCGAAAACAACCTTTTGAAAAAATATGACCATTTATGCCCACTTGGATTATATTAAGACATTTATTATTAATTTATTTAAAGAAAGGTTAAAATAATTAAAATCAATGTTTAATAAGTAAATCATTTTTTATATGGGGCTACACATAAGATAAATTCGACTATAAATGTTAATTAAAAAGATAAAAAGATTTCCTACATAATGTTAGTTTATTTTTAATTTTTATACATTAAATATTTTAATTTATGTATGACACAATGATGATGAAGTAATTATCTTATTAATGAAATATTGACATAATTGATGTTATAAATACCCAAATAAATGTAATTTGAGACTTTTTATGAATTACACTAATTTTATAGGTTAATATAACATATTAGTATTGATTTAAGTAACTTGGTTCTAACTAATCATTCTGTTATGATTTTCAGAAAAATCAATTACTAAATAGTGTCAAAATTGACATAAAATAGTTTTTAAAACAAATATTATATTACTAATTGTTATTTTATTCCAAAAAATCTAAGATTCGGCCAAATGACTTATATAAGGTTATATATATTAATAATAAACAACTTGGGGTTCTTTTTACTTGATATGGTAAGTTTATTAACCTTATAGTGTAAGAAAACAAGAAGACATGGTAAAAGTTAAATTATCTAACTTAAAGTTAAATCTAAATGATAAGGTTAAAATTGATACCTAAACTTGTATAAATTCTATTGGATGAGAGGATTTCGACCCCTACCCACCTTATCTTTGAAATATATCGATTTTGAGCTATTAAAAACTGAATTTTACTTTATAATAAAATAATATTTTTTGTTATTCCAAAGGTGCCTCTCTCCTCCCTTATAAAAGGGAACCTCCTCCCCCTCTTCCTTACACCACTTTGAGCCTTCAAGCTCGGCCAACCCCTGCCTATTTCTCGTCTCCACTTCCCTAGAAACATCCTAGAGGTTCTGGTCTTCTTCAAAGACCTATTTTAGTGCCTTAAAAGGAGGTCTCAAAGAAGCACTTCAAAGAAGAGGTAATGTCCGTTACCGATTCTTTCATCTTTATTTCTACTTCCACTTCTTCTTCATTAATTGTTTCATTATGAAGTAATAACATCAGTATCACTCAAATACTGATATGTTATTATATGTATGAAACAACCCTATTTCACCATCTATCCATCCTACGAAAAAAGAAATCACTACGCGTGCGTACGTACGGAATACCGTCTCCACGCCGTGGTGTAATCTATTTTCCACCACCACCTTACTTGTATGGGTATAATGGTGTAAATAATGATTATATATGACTATTATAAAGTGAAATTGATTCTGAAATAGTATACATATACTACAATACAATTCCCCGATCATAGGAACGATATCATCACTCGTGCGTACGTACGGAATACCGCTCCACGATGTGATGCGACTCGTTCTACATGATCTTCATTTCATAATGATTATATAAATGAATTGAATGAATTAATATGATATATATTACACTAATACCATTCTGGAAATTAGGTATCTATAACCTAAATATAAGAATAATAATTTATTCGACAAAACACGCATAAGAACAAAAAGTAATAAACACCCGAATAACAAGTAGTAATGAAATATTACTAATAAGAAGCTAAGAATATAACCATATATGATATCATAACAATAATTATGATTCTGTAATAAGTCAATAACATTATTTAAATCATTATACAGGAGGTTCGGACACTTACGAAGCAAATCGGACCTAATGTAAGGGAAATATCACAATCTCATTTTTATCCGAGATTGTTTATACTTTGGAATTTACTGGGGTGTATTTTATCATCCACATCCATGTTTCCTCAATATGTAACATTATTTCCATCCACCTACAATTTTATAAAGACACTTTTACCCTTCGGTGAGTTTTTAGTAAAAGATATGAATGGAATCGTTTGTTGTTTTTCGTACGATGTACTTTTTGACTTTTCCGACAAAAGTACGAGAAGAATGTTTTTTTAACTTATATAGCATGAATGGATTTTTAAAACATTATTTCCAAGAATCTTCCTTTACAAGTTTTCAATTTTATTTTTAATCAACTTCTTTTAGTTTATAATTTTATGACATATTAAGAAAGGAAAAGTGTTTTTGAAATAGAAAGGATATTTTCCTCAAGAATGGAGTTCAAGTGTTTTATCAAATTATTTTCCATATAAGATAATAAAGGGTTCTATTTTTATCCCTATTATTACATTGATTTGATTATTTTGTGATGGGATTATTTTTATGAATTCCTTTATCTTATATGAATTGTTTTATGATGTCACGATGTTTAAGATTCCCATTTTTTATTACATGGGTTATGCAATGATGTATGATTTATGATTTTGTGGCACACATAAGAATGGTATCATTATGAGATGGGTGGGACCTATATCTCCCTCCAATGCATTGGGTAAATATTTTATATCTCATGAGATAGACATGGTTGGAACGGCAGGTTAACCCGGTTCAGTGAAACAAGACTGAAACGAGGAGTGAACTCGGTTCAGAAATGGACTTTGTCCACTATGATAGTCTTGGCAATGAGTCTTGACTAATAAGAAATGATTCTCTATGATTATGTGTGTATGCCACATTGTTTCATGTTTTATGTTATGATAATTGGGATTACATTTCACTACTATGATTTATCCCATGTTATGAAATTTCGATCTCTTTTGCAGGTTAAGATTTCCAAAAGTTATGTTCTTAAGTATATGATGTGATTGATATTTCTTTTGTTTACCCTTACTAAGCATTTGAGCTCACTATTTTGTATTTTTTATTTCCCCAGGTCAGGAAGAAGGTTATTAAGTAGGATATTCCAAAAAGGGACTCTAGATATGATGAAATAAGTGGGATGCAAAGTTGATGCTTTATGAACCAGTTGTTTATGTTTCCCAGTTTCTAAAGACTCTATACCTATACGGTCCTTTACTGGTTTTTTTATATGTTGTAATAAGTGTGCTTCAATTTTTGAAGTACTAACAATGTATGTAAAGTATGGGTCATTATAGTTGGTATCAGAGGAAAGTTATAGTCAACCTTTGGAAACTAGGATGTGAAAGCCTTAGTAAGAACCCTAAGGATAATTATAAGCATAGAACACAATATTTGTGTTTTAGAAATGGCCATGAATAACCTAGGATAAGACCTTAAGTGTGAAATTTTATTCTTGATTATGTGGTTTTCCTATTATAATTAGTGTTTCTCACACTATTCTTCTTGGTTTTAGTCAATGGCTGGAACCCGAAGGAACCGTGTTAATGCGGAATGCGACGTGCAATGCAATGATTGTCCCCCTGAGCAACCAAACGTTATGGGAGCTGGAATGAAAAAACTTGTAGCCATGCTCACACAACTTTCTCAAGCTATGAATCATGCAGGACTTCCAAACGAGAAAAGGAAGGAGCAACATTCTGTTGAATCTTTCATGAGACAGCGTCCACCTTCATTCAGCGGGTCTACTGATCCATTAGTTGCTGAACAATGGATTAGTACTACTGAAAAGATATTTCCAGTTCTTCAATGTTCTGAGCATGATAAAGTCATCTTATCAGTGTATCGTTTGGAAGGTGATGCTGATAAATGGTGGAATCTTATTAAGAATACAAGGCAAAGAGATGAAATTGAGTCCATGGAATGGGACGAGTTCAAGAACTTATTTTTCAATAATTACTTCCCTCGTATTCTCCGAACAAAGATGGAGAAAGAGTTTCTTGAACTGAAGAAAAAGGATGATGAATCTGTTGGTACCTATGAAGCAAATTTTACAAGACTTGCAAGGTACACTTCTGTTATTATTATCCAACCTGAGAGTAAGATCGATTGATTCTTTAGTGGTTTAAAACCAAGTCTTTGAAGGGCATTAGCCATAAGGGACTTCAATAGCTATGAGGAAATCGTTCGATTTTCTCTCAAAGTCGAGATGTAGATTGGAGTAACCCATCAGTCATATGGGTTTGATAAGAAGAGGAAAATGGAATTCAAAAGAGAATCTAAAGAGCACACTGAAAAGAAGATGAGCTTTCCCTTATGCTCAAAGTGTGGAAAGAATCATGGAGGGAGTTTTCTTAAAGGGACAAGTAAAGGTTTGAAATTTGGAAAGGAAGGTCATCAGGTATTTGAATGACACGATGATGGGAAGAAGATGTCTAATGATGCAAACAAAGGAAGGGATACACAGAATGAACCTACTACACTTCAATGTTTCAAGTGCAAGGAGATGGGACATTATTCCAATAAATGCCCTAATCTAAGGGTTGATGATGATGTTCGACGTCAACAAACTATTAAGGATAAAGACAAAGGAAAGTCACATGCAATTTCTATCAGCGATGTGGAGTACAATAACGATGTGGTGAAAGGTACACTTACCATCCACTCTAAAGTAGCAAATGTTTTATTTGATTTTGGATCCACCCACTCTTTTATTTCTGAATAATTTTCTAAGGGTATCACTGTATTACCTCAACAATTAGATGTTGAGTTAGTTGTGACAACACCTAATGGCACAACAGTCGCATCAAAAGTTTATAATTCTTCTCCGATCGAAGTTTGTGGGAAAGTGCTTCCTGCAAATCTTGTGATCCTTCCTATAGTGGAATTTTATGTGATTCTTGGAATGGATTGGCTTTCTTTATATGGATCTCATATCAATTGCCAAATAAGGGAAGTCACATTTCATATTCCAGATCAATCTATGATCGTCTATCAATTCAAGGATGAACATAACCTTCCAGTGGAAATTCCTTCTACCTTATGGGTCTTGATTCCACTAAATGAAGGTTATTTATCTCAAATGGTTGGTGAGAAACTCACAATTAATAATATTCCCATTGTACGGATGTTTGATGATGTCTTTCCGGAGGAATTACCGGGTCCTTTACCAAATCGTGAAGTTGAGTTTTCAATAGAACTCATACCGGGTGATTTACCTATTTCAAAGACACCTTATAGAATGGCCCCAATTGAGTTGCAGGAATTGAAGAAGCAACTCCAAGAGAATCTTGATAAGGGGTTCATACGCCCTAGTGCATCACCTTGGGGAGCACCTATTCTGTTTGTTAAGAAGAAAGATGGATCAATGAGACTCTGAATTGATTATCGAGAACTTAACAAGATCACTATCAAGAAAAAATATCCTCTCCCATGCATTGATGACTTATTTGACCAACTACACAGAGCTCAATACTTTGCCAAGATTGATCTTCATTCAGGGTATCACCAATTAAGGGTCAAAAGGGAGGATACACCAAATATGGTTTTCCGTACAAGGTATGGACACTATGAATTTATAGTGATGCCATTTGGTCTTACTAATTCCCCTGCTATCTTCATGGATCTGATGAATAGAGTCTTTAGAGACTATCTTGATCAGTTTGTGGTAGTCTTTATAGACGATATTCTGGTATATTCAAAGGGAAAGGAAGAACATGAAGATCACTTGAGAATTATATTGAAGACCCTAAGAAAGGAGAGTCTTTATGCCAAATTTACCAAGTGTGAATTTTGGCTTCAAAAAGTTGCATTTTTGTGTCACATAATCTCCAAAGAGGGGATATCTGTGGATCCAGCAAAAATAGAGGTTATCGAAAGATGGTCGAGACAAACAACAGTAACTGAGATCCGAAGTTTTCTTGGTTTGGCTGGATATTATCGACGTTTTGTGAAATATTTTTCACGATTATCTAATCCACTCACCAAGTTGACTCGGAAAGGAGTTAAGTTTGTCTGGACTGAGGAATGTGAATAGAATTTCAAGGAGTTGAAAAGAACGTTATCCAGTGCACCTGTGATCACACTGCCTTGTAGTAGAGAAAGGTTTGTAATCTACAGTGATGCATCAAAGAAGGGATTGAGGTGTGTTCTTATGCAAAATGATATGGTGATAGCTTATGCCTCATGACAGTTGAAAATCCATGAGAAAAATTACCCAACTCATGATTTGGAGTTAGCTGCGGTAATCTTTGCATTAAAGATTTGGAGGCATTATCTTTATGGTGAAAGGTGTGATATTTATACTGATCATAAAAGTTTAAAGTATATTTTCACACAAAAGGAGCTGAATATGCGCCAAAGAAGATGGTTGGAGCTGATTAAGGATTATGACTGCTCAATCCATTACCACCCTATGAAAGCAAACAAGGTGGCAGATGCATTAAGTCGACAAGACCATGCCAGTTTATCCATGATGAGGATCACAAAAAAAAAGATCCAATATTTATGGATTTACAAAGGATGGATCTTGGAATTATAATGGAAGGGGAAAAATCTTATATTTCTCAAATGAATGTTCAACCATCTATACATGTGAAGATTAAAGAGTCACAAAAAGAAGATGTCGAGTTACCAAAGAAGGTGAGAAATGTTCCTGAATTCAACCTTGATTTTGATGGGATAATAAAGTTTAGGAATCGGGTTTGTGTTCCTCCCATCCCAGAATTAAAGAAGGAACTGCTGGATGAGGCTCATAGTTCTTCATTCTCTATTCAACCTGGAAGCACGAAGATGTATAGGGACCTGAAAGAGTACTTCTGGTGGGATGGCATGAAAAGAGATGTTGTTGAATATGTCTCTCGATGCTTGGTTTGTCAGCAAGTTAAAGCTGAGAGACAGAAGTCTAAGGGGATGTTACAACCATTACCCATACCCTAATGGAAATGGGAAAACATCGCTATGAACTTTGTCACAGGACATCCTAAAACATCCAAAGGCAATAATGCTATCTGGGTCATAGTTGATCGTCTTACAAAGTCTGCACACTTCATTTCTATTAGAGAGGATTTCTCTCTGGATCATCTTGCCAGGATATATGTAAAGGAAGTGGTAAGATTGCATGGAGTACAACTTTCTATTATATCTGATCGGGATCTGAGTTTTACCTCAATGTTTTGGCGAAGTCTTCAGCATACTCTGGATACAGAGTTGAGTTTCAGCACTGCTTATCATCCTCAGATAGACGGTCAGTCTGAGAGAACAATTCAAACTCTAGAAGATATGTTGAGAGCTTGCTCTATGGATTTGAAAGGTGGTTGGGATCAACACCTACCTTTGGTGGAATTTTCTTATAATAATAGCTTTCACTCCAGTATTCAGATGGCTCCTTATGAAGCTCTCTATGGAAAGAAATGCAGGACTCCAACTTTTTGGGATAAAGTTGGGGAAAGAAATCTATTAGGACCCGATCTCGTTGATGATATGGCAGAAAATGTCAGATCTATTCAACAACACATAAGAGCAGCTCATAGTCGACAGAAAATTTATGCCGACAACTGAAGAAAAGACCTAGAGTTTGAAGTGGGTGATAAAGTGTTCTTACGAATATCTCCTTGGAAGAGGGTCATGAGATTTGGAAAGAAGGGTAAGTTGAGCCCTAGATATATCGGTCCTTTTGAAATACTGGATCGTGTTGGGAAGGTAGATTACCGATTGGAGCTTCCACCGAATCTCTCTCAAGTTCACGATGTGTTCCATGTATCTCTCCTGAGAAAGTACATACCTGATCTTTCACAGGTACTTAGCTAAGAAGTTGTACCACTGGAGCAAGATCTTTCTTATGAAGAACAGCCGATAGAGATTCTGGATCGTAGCAAAAAAGTCCTACGAAGCAAGATCACTCGATTGGTGAAATTTTTATAGAGGAACCACCAATTAGAAGAAGCTACATGGGAGCTTGAGGATATGATGAGGGAGAGGTATCCTCATCTGTTTGTTACAAAGTGACGAATTTCGAGGGTGAAATTCATTTTAAGGGGTGTAGAATGTAACACCCAAGACTTTTATGTGAAATATTTTGTTTTTATATAAATCATCAAAGGAATCTTTCACTAACACTGGATTGGCTTGCTTTACACGCAACCACAGCCTTCCTCGATTGCTTGCATCGTACGCAATACTGAGTTTCACTAAACAATGATATGCTATTAAAATATTATTAAAACTAGTCGTTATGAATATTAATAACCACTTTTTGAAATTGTATAAATTTTATTTTTCAAAATGGACGTCATTTTTGGATTTGGAATATCGAAATTATCCTAGGGTGAAATTTTGGTATTTTTCTGAAAACTTTCAATTTTTTGATGAATAGTGAAACCACTAAGTGGTAGTTAAAAAACTGAATTTTTCATAAAACTTAATTTTACCGCTTCTGTGAGTGGAATTTCGAAAATCCGAGAGACACGGTTGGTGTCAGTAAGTAAAATGTGGTTCAATGAGATAAAAATAATTTTTTGGTGAATAGTAACTTTTTACTTTTATTTACCACGGTTAAAAGTAAATAGGGTAATTAAGGGTAAAAATGATATTATTATTACCCTAACACATGTCCTAATTCTATTGGACAAGTTTAATTCGACCAAAAACAACCTTAGGAATAAAATATGACCATTTAGGCCCACTTGGATTAGATTAGGACATTTATTATTAATTTCTTTAAAGAAGGGTTAAAATAGTTAAAATCAATGTTTAATAAGTAAATCATTTTTAATATGGGGTTATACATAATATAAATTCGACTATAAATATTCATTAGAAATATAAAAAGATTTCCTACATAATGGTATTTTATTTGTAATTTTTAGACATTAAATAATTTAATTTATTTATGACACAATGATGATGCAGTAATTATCTTATTAATGAAATATTGACATAATTGATGTTATAAATACCCAAATAAATGTAATTTGAGACTTTTTATGAATTAAAATAATTTTATAGGTTAATATGACATGTTATTATTGATTTAAGTAACTTGGTTCGAACTAATCATTCTGTTATGATTTTCACAAAAATCAATTACTAAATAGTGTCAAAATTGACATAAAATAGTTTTTAAAACAAATATTTTATTAATAGTTGTTATTTTATTCCTAAAAATATAAGGTTCGGCCAAATGACTTAGATAAGGTTATATATATTTATAATAAACAACTTGGGGTTCTTTTGGCTTGATATGGTAAGTTTATTAACTTTAGTGTAAGAAAACAAGAAGACACGGTAAAAGTTAAATTATCTAACTTAAAGTTAAATCTAAATGATAAGGTTAAAATTGATACCTAAACTTGTCTAAATTATATTGTATAAGATGCTTTCTACCCCTACCCACCTTAACTTTTAAATATATCAATTTGGAGCTATTAAAACCCAAATTTTACTTTATAATAAAATAATATTTTTAGTTAATCCAAAGGTGCCCCTCTCCTCCCTTATAAAAGGGCACCTCCTCCCCCTCTTCCTCACACCACTTTGAGCATTCAATCTCGTCCAACCCTTACCAATTTCTCCTCTCCACTTCACTAGAAACATCCTAGAGGTTATGGTCTTCTTCAAAGACCTATTTTAGTGCCCTAAAAGGAGGTCTCAAAGAAGCACTTCAAAGAAGAGGTAAAATCCGTTACCGATTCATTCATCTTTATTTCGTCTTCCACTTCTTATTCTTTAGTTGTTTCATTATGATATAATAACATCAGTATCACTCACATACTTATATGTTATTATAAGTATGAAACAACCCTATTTCACCATCTATCCATCCTACGGAAAAAGAAATGACCGCACGTGCGTACGTACGGAATACCGTCTCCACGCCGTGGTGTAATCTATTTTCCACCACCACCTTACTTGGATGGGTATAATGGTGTAAATAATGACTATATATGACTATTATAAAGTGATATTGATTCTTAAATAGTGTACATACACTCCAATACAATTCCACGATCATAGGAATAATATCATCACTCGTGCGTACGTACAGAATACCGTCTCCACGATGTGATGCGACTCGTTCTACATGATCTTCATTTCATAGTGATTATATAAATGAATTTAATGAATTAATATGATATATATTACACTAATAACATTCTGGAAATGAGGTATCTATATCATAAAGAGAAGAATAATAATTTATTCGACAAAACACGCATAAGAACAAAAACTAATAAACACCAGAATAACAAGTAGTAATGAAATATTACTAATAAAAAGACAAGAATATAACCATATATGATATCATAACAATAAGTATGATTCTGGAATAAGTCAATAACATTATTTAAATCATTATACAGGAGGTTCGGACACTTACGAATCAAATCGGACCTAAGGTAAGGGAAATATCACAATCTCATTTTTATCCGAGATTGTTTATACTTTGGAATTTACTGGGGTGTATTTTATCATCCACATCCATGTTTCCTCAATATGTAACATTATTTCCATCCACCTACAATTTTATAAATACAATTTTACCCGTCGATGAGTTTTTAGTAAAATATATGAAAGGAATATTTTTTCATTTTTCGTACGATGTACTTTTTGACTTTTCTGACAAAAGTACGAGAAGAATGTTTTTTTAACTTATACGGCATGAATGGATTTTAAAAAAAAATTTCCAAAAATATTCCTTTACATGTTTTCATGTTTATTTTTAATCAACTTTCTTTAGTTTATAATTGTATGACATATTAATAAAGGAAAATTGTTTTTGAAATAGAAAGGATATTTTCCCCAAGAATGGAGTTCAAGTGTTTTATCAAATTATTTTCCATCTAAGATAATAAAGGGTTCTATTTTTATCCCTATTATTACATTGATTTGATTATGTTGTGATGGGATTATTTTTATTAATTCCTTTATCTTATACGAATTGTTTTATGATGTCACGATGTTTAAGATTCCCATTTTTTATTACATGGGTTATGAAATGATGTATGATTTATGATTTTGTGGCACACATAAGAATGGTATCATTATGAAATGGGTGGGACCTATATCTCCCTCCAATGCATCGGGTAAAGATTTTATATCTCATGAGATAGACATGGCTGGAACGGCCGGTTAAACCGGTTCAGTGAAACAGGACTGAAACAAAGAGTGAACTCGGTTCAGAAATGGACTTCGTCCACTAAGATAGTCTTGGAAATGAGTCTTGACTAATAAGAAATGATTCTCTATGATTATGTGTGTATGCCACAAAGTTTCATGTTTTAAGTTATGGTTATTGGTATTACATTTCACTACTATGATTTATCCCATGTTATGAAATTTCGATCTCTTTTGCAGGTTAATATTTCCAAAAGTTATGTTCTTATGTATATGATGTGATTGATATTTATTTTGTTTACCCTTACTGAGCATTTGAGCTCACCCTTTTGTATGTTTTATTTTCCCAGGTCAGGAAGAAGGTTATTAAGTAGGATATGCCAAAAAGGGACTCTAGATATGATGAAATAAGTGGGATGCAATGTTGATGCTTTATGAACCAGTTCTTTATGTTTCCCAGTTTCTAAAGACTCTATACCTATACGGTCCTTTCCTGGTTTTGTTATATGTTGTAATAAGTGTGCTTCAATTTTTGAAGTACTAACAATGTATGTAAAGTATGGGTCGTTATATCCCCTGAGGCTGGGAATCAAGCCACACATAGTTCTTGAGATGTAGTTTAACGTCTAGCAGGATGACACATAGTTTAATATCATGTGGGACATTTCACAATTTAAGGTCATGTAGGACCGGACAGTTTAAGGTCATGTAGGACTCTAATGTAATTTAGGGTCATGTGGGACCATTACACAGTTTGGGGTGATGCATGACCGTACAGTTTAAGGTCATGTAGGACAGTAATTCATTTGATGGTTGTGAAGGACCATTACGTAGTTTGGGGTCATGTAGGACCATACAGTTTAAGGTCATGTAGGACTGTAATGTAGTTTAGGGTTGTGTGGGACCATTACGTAGTTTGGGGTAATGCAGGACCATACATTTTAAGGTCATGTATGACAGTGGGGACTCAAGAAAATTATTTCTTGAGTAACTTGGAATTGGTGGGATGAGTTATAAGATAACCATCCATGATAACCAATGCGTATACGCCATTGGAGAAAACATTGTGAATGATGTAAGGTCCTTCCCATTTGGGATCCAACATGGGTGGTTTCCTACCAAGTATCATTGGTGACCTCAGGGCCAACACCAAGTCGCCTTAGAAGAAGGATCAGAGGTGAACTTTCTTATTGAAATCTCTAGCTATCTTATTCTGATGCCTTTCTAGATTGTGTAGGGCATGAAGTATGTTCTCTTCGAGCACTTCCATCTAAGCCAGATGGATTTTAGCTACTTTATATGGAGCATGCCGATCATAGAAAATTGTGCACAATTAGGAAAATTGTATCTCGATGTGCAGGACAACCTCTGTTCCATACACCAGGGAATATGGGGTCACCGGGGTGGAATTACAAGTCATCATTATATAAGCCTAGAGGGAATTCCGGAACTTTTATGGACAAATCTTCTTATTCTGACCAACCATTTTCTATTTAATGTTATAGAGGGGTTTTTTTGAATTCATTGATCTTTCCATTTGCTTGCGCATGATAGTGGGATGTATGGTTAGAACGGATGTTGTACTTAGCATATAATTTCTTCAGTTCTGCTAGTCATAATTTTGTACCATTATCAGTGAGAACAGCGTGAGGGACTCCAAATTGGTAGGTGATGTTAGATCTCACAAAGCCATTGATGGAATGAGCCTTGAACTCTTTGAGTGGAACTGCCTTTACCCACTTGGAGAATAAATCTATAGCAGTCATGATGAATCTTCACAGGTGAGCTATTTTTGGTGGATATGGTCCCCCGACATCGAGTCCCCATACTGTAAATGGCCAAGATTACTTGGCGGAGTGGAGAGGCTCTGTCAGCCGAAGGATGATGTTAGCATGAATTTGGAATGCATGGCACCTTTTGTCGAACACAATGCATTCATGGATCATTGAGGGACAAAAATACCCCTGTCTCTGGATCTGGTGAGATAGCTTCGACCCAGTCTGATGAGCCCCATGGGAACCAACATGAACTTTCTGCATGATGAGAGAAATCTCATCTCCTTGAATGCAACATAGGAGTACCCCATCAAACTCATGCTTGCAGAGGATCTTCTCATGACCAGGGCCATCCTAGAGGGTAAACTATAATGTGCGGCATCAAATTCACTTGTGCTCGGCCTGATCTGTCGGTAGATTACCATTTTGGAGGTACTCAACAAAGGAGGTTCATCAGTCAGGAGTCTCATCAATCACTGCACCCAAGGGACCTGGGGGTCCTGACGTGGAGGCACCAGCACTAAGGTGTCTTACCTGTAGTCTTTCATCAACACCCGGAGTGATAGGAGCGATGAATCTTTGGTGTGCCATGTGAATAATCAGATCATTCTATTCGGGCTCTGCGATTGATGCATCTAGGCCAGCCAGGGCGTCAACTCGACTGTTCTGATATCTAGGAACATGAGTAACTTCTATCCGAGAAGGGAATTGGGCCATTAGATGGAGATTGTGTTCAAAAAATGGCACAAGCTCAATCTTTCTCATGGAATATTCATCGTTGATCTACTTGATGACCAGTTTGGAGTCCCATTTCCCACACAAATAGGGAACGAATATCTCGATGGCCAGATCAAGGCCAGTAATGAGAGCCTAATATTCTACCTCGGTGTTGGTGTAGCCTTCTGACAACAGGAATGAGTATGGTAGAACAGCTTGTTCTAGGGTAATGAAGACGATACCCATGCCTACTCTATTGAGCCTCGGGTCATTGAGCCTTCAACCAGTGGGGCTCCAGGAATCACCATTGAAGTGAATTTTCCATCAAGGGATAGCTTGGTCTACCGAGAGGATTTCCACATCAGGAAAATCAAGGTCCAGGAACTAGTTCATAGAAGATGGATCGGTAGCAAGGTAGTCTGTCAACATATTCCCCTTGATAGCCATCTGAGGGAAAAACCTAATGTTGAACCACTGGAGAATCACAGCCCACTGAGCTAGACGGCCTATCAACATGGGGTGGTTCAGGATGTACTTCATCAGATCTACTCGGGATGCCAAGTGTACCTCGTTATGATGCAAGTAATGTCACAACATTTGTACTGCAAATACGAGCACAAGGAAGCTCTTCTCGATAGGGGAGTATCTAGTCTCTATATCTTGGAGCATGAGACTAAGGTACTAGAGGCTATTATTCATTCCTTCATTGTTCTTCTAGGTGAGTAGGGTGCCAAGAGATCACTCTAGGACGGTCAAATAAAGGATCGGTGCCTTTCCAGACATGGGTGGCATTAAGACTGGAGGCTGGAGTAGATACAACTTGATTTATTTGAAAGAAGTCTGACACACTTCATCCCACTCATAGAAATTTCCTTTCTTCATGAGCTGAGAAAAGGGATTACACTTTCTGGCCAAATTTTTGACGAATCGGTGTATGTAGGCTAAGTGGCCTTGGAATCCTCGATGCACCTGAATTTTGCTCAGAGGAGACATCTGGATAATCGCATTAATCTTCTCTAGGTCAATCTCAATGCCCCTATATCTGACAATGATGCTGAGAAACTTTCGAGATGTGACCCCAAAGGCAAAATTAAATGGGTTCATCTTCAGGTGATGCGAATGAAGGAAGTCGGACACTTTCTCTCAAGGTCTTTGAGATGGCCTTGATGCTTGTGAGATCTTACCACCAGGTCATCTACGTAACATTCCACTAA
Source organism: Viscum album (assembly GCA_963277665.1). Classification (NCBI taxonomy): domain Eukaryota; kingdom Viridiplantae; phylum Streptophyta; class Magnoliopsida; order Santalales; family Viscaceae; genus Viscum; species Viscum album. Next base: position 14,470 of record CAUJRU010000299.1, on the reverse strand, counting down.
CATTCTGAGGATCAGATTAAATATGAAATGCATAGCCTGCTGATAGGTGGCACTCTCATTCTTTAAACCAAACTGGCATGACTTGGTAACAGAATGTATCTTGTAGTGGCCAAAATTTTGTAGACTCCTCATCCTCGAGGGGCATTTGGATATGGTTATACTCATAGTAACCGTCCATGAATGAAAGTTCTTAGAACCTAGGAGTAGAATCGATCAACAATTTCATCATAGGATGTGGAAAATCATCTTTTGGACATTGACGTTTGAGATCCTGAAAGTCGATGCATACTCTGGTCTTTCTGTTATTCTTCCTTACTAGAAAAATGTTGCCTAGACACTTTGTTTACTCGACCTCCTTAACAAAATTTGATCTGATGATCTTATCAACTTTTGCATCAACCATGGCACTGTGAGAAGGGTGCATCTTTCTGGGAGGCTTCTTGAACCCATGATAATTTGTCAGGAGACTGAGGTGGTAGATGATTACATGAGGATCTATTCCTGGTGTCTCATCATAACTCCATAAGAATACATCACGGTGTAGTTTAATGAAGTCTATATACTTTTGTTGCTCCTCTAGGGGAATTACAACAATGATCAATGTGGGTTTCGGGTCTACCTGACTACTGAGGTTCACCTGTACCAATTCATCAACCATGGAAGAGAATCCCTCTTCAAAGGTAGGGGAGCGTCCCTTAAATACTCGTCTTCAGTTATGGAGGGGGGATCCTTGGTGGGAGGAGTTTCCTCTAAGTGACCATCTCCCAATTGGAGGCTGGTACCATCCTAAGTGGCAGTGGATACTGCATTAGGGAACTCTCATGCTTTCGTAACCATCACGATGAAGGTTGTTGATCCAATCCCATCTGGTTTTCATCCCAAAGGGCCATGCTTGATGATATCAAAGTAATAGTGGTGTTTTTTCTTGAACCAGTTAATTCTGGTCTGGAAAAACAAGAAATTATGACATATTGTTGTTTCCATGGGCGGACATCCCAATACCTTATTGGAGTAGGAGGCTTCGAGATCACCTGAGCTTGGTTAGTGTAGGAGTATGAGGTGATCTTCTGACGTCGCTTAGACTTGGGAATGTCCTCCCCCCTCATTCCAGCAACAATGAAACATTGTCCCATTTCCATAGTTTTAGGCTCCAATCGATTGACCAAAAATACATATGCATCATCTAGATCTGCCCACAGGTCGATCGTAGCCGTAGCATGATCGACCTAGTTAGTATGAATATGATTTTCCTTTCCCTTATAGTACTCGGCATCTAGATAGTGGGATTCACAACAGGCAAAGAGGGATGCATCACCTTGAAGCACACCCACTAGATCATTAAGGGAGTACTTAAGTCACTAGTGATATGATGAGGGAATTCCCCCTTTCAGGTGGAGCCACGGCCTGCCCATCAACGCATTGTAGGCGGTGTCCTGGGAGAAAACCATAAACTCGGTGCTGGAAATTAAACCACCGAATTTAGTATTCAAATAGATCTTTCTACCGGTGTCTACTCCATCCTATAATAACCTTGTATTATTAACTTAGAGGGACTCAAATAATCCTCGAACAATCCCATTTTTTTCAGTGTCTGAGTTGGGATTAGGTTGATTCCAAAGCTCGTGTCGACAAGATAGTGACGAACGTCTACGACATTGAAATGACCAGTGATGTATAGTGGGAGAATGTGCCGCAATATGGGAGAGCCTTCATCTTCTCCAGATAATGAGATGATGTCCTGGCATTAAAAATTCTCGACCACCTCAGCATGAAAGGATTTTGTGGCTGCTACCTCCGTCTCAAACTGGAGGGGGCATCTTAAAGCCTCGGTGAGGGCCTCACGCATATCTGATGACATGAGAAGGCCTCCAGGATGGAGATATTTTATGGAATTCTAGAGAGATGTTTGAGAAAATCATACTTTAATGATAGTTGTGAACTTATACTTATATAAGGTTGCTCTATGATAGCAGGTATGGTGGGCCCTGCCAGCTGGGCTGGTGGCTGACTGGTGCTAGGAATATTTCACTGCTCACTAGTCGAAGCCTATATAGTGACTACCAGATGAGGGCCAGACTGAGACCAGCCTGTAGGAAAGCATGGCTGGTCACAATGAGGTTGTGGTGGATCTTCCTGATCTAACAACACAAACGGTAGTGAAGGAAGACCTAAAGTCATCATATGAGAAGGTCGTGTAGACTGAGCTCTGTGCTGGGCCTGCTGCCTGGTTTCGGTTACATGCGCAGCCTGGATAGAAGTACTAACCAAGGCACTGTAACGACCCATATTTTCATAGCTCCATCGACACTGAAGGTGGCTGGGGATGTTGGGAGGATCCACCTGGCACTCCTCATCATCAAGAATCATGTAGGGATTTACCAACTCTACGGTACTAACCGAGGTGTACCCTTGACCGTCACTCAAAGAGTCTTCCACTACTGGACAAATTCTGGGATGGATTTCCATCTTCGAGGGCATGAATTCACCGAGAGTATGGGATGAAAATGACATTGGTGGGGGGATTTTACATCTCTTACGCCATAGGTGTTTTCTCTTCTTAAAGAGGACAGTTGAGAAGACAATGCAGAAGTATTATCTGTAGCTTCTGATGGCTTTGGCCGATTTGGCTGTGCACGGATAACACCATGGGAAGAAGTGACTATTTTATGAGCCATCTGGTTATCATACTTATAGTACCCATGACTAGAAACCCAATTCCACTCACTTTCACTGTCGTTTCTGCTGTCTGGCCTCATGAGGACGCATGCCACCTGTGCCAGAGATGGGCCTAACCAGACTATGTTGTTATCCACCTGGTCTTGAATCCAGTATTTAAACACATAGCACTATTTGAGGGTGTGACCCATGATCTGGTGGTAGGGTTAATAATTAAGTTGATTAGTGAGGTTCGCCTCTTCTACCTCCTGCACTCATGAAAATGTATAATACCAGGCTCTAGGGAACTTTGGAAATAACTTGGGACTTGTGCCTTGTTGAACGATTAGGTGTGATTATTCCTATCTGGAAAGGGGGACTTAGAGCTTGACCCTAATGAGGGTTTAGAGGATCCTGTCGAGGAGTTGGAGCTTGGTTAATTTGCTTAGGTGGTGTTAGCGCATTGAACGGGGGAACCTACTGATTCTGAGGTGGGCGTTGCTGGGCAGGAGGCTTCACCTGAGGTGGAGGGACTCTACGAGGCTTTGGAGGTACCTCTACTGGTAACAACTCTAGATGCCTAGGGACCTCTATTTGAGCCATTGTGGTGGGATCGGCTTTAGAATCTCTTCTCATGGGGATTGCAAGAGGCAACAGATGTGCCTGCTTATCCTGTTATAATGCTTCCTCTAGGCGCTGGGCCTTATCAGAGAAGTCTTGGAATCCCCCAGGGTAGTTTTGGGTGATCACGGAGGGGACCAATCCTATATTGACATTCCCTACGCACATCGTCATCAATTTCTCATGATTCAGTGGCATTTCAAGGGACTATGTGAGTATTTTCCAATGGGAAACAAAGTCGGCAACACGCTCATCAGGCCTTTGCTTGCACTTAAAGAGGTCTGCGATAATCATCTTCTGAGGGGTGGAAATGAACTGGTAGAGGAATTTCCTATAGAGGTCCTCCCAGCCAGCCACTAACTTGATGGGGAGATGGTTATACCAGACGAACGCTGACCCTTCCAATGTTTGTACGAAACACTGGAGTTTGGCGGCTTCCCACAGTGTCGGAGTTCCCAACATGGGGCCAAACCATGAGATAAAGTGGGCCAGGTGCTGTGGTGGGTCCCATGTATCATTGAATGGGGAAAATGTGGGATTCCCATAACCTAAGGATGCTGGCATATCATCCACCCATGCCGGGTATGGCTTGCCATCAGGTGGGATTTCCACCCGTTGAGTCTCTAAAGCTTCAAGGCGGGCGAGTGCTGCCATTGGATCATCTGGGTGGGGATTCCTATCTTGACAGAGATCCCTGGCCACCAATGCATTGGTGGGTTCATCAACATGGTAAACAGGCCCAGTGGCTCATGGAGCGGCTTGTGGAATGACCTGTGGAGCAGCTGGGGGAATCCGAGCAGGGTCCTGAGGACTGTCACGCCATTGAGGAGGGTTTGGCGACACATACCTCACCCTCTTGATGTAAGTTCCAACCTTAACCCTATCTATGTGGGTAGGATGGCCAAAGTAACCTGGGGGAGTTCTCCAAGGGGATGTTTTTCCTTCCCCTACTACCCTGGATGAGGATCACTGTAGTCTAGATGACGCTACATAGTGCGTTCAACAAGGAGGTCGTCGACCACCTTCTGGTGTTCAGTGAGTTGCTGACGCAATGTGGATTTTCTAGGGTCATCTTTTTCCTTCTGAACTAAACTAGATAGGTCAGAGGTTTTGATGGATCCAAGGAGATCCTAGCCCTTGGTGGGATTCTGGCTGAGGACTAGTGCCTTAGTGGGCACATGAATACCTAGTAGATTTCTCTACTAGCAAGTGACCCTCCCCAATGGATCCATTAGCTGTGACACTCCCTCAGGGGGTAAGTCCCCATCAAGGAGATCCAGCTCATTCTATCACTCTCATAGGTCATCCATGTTAACCACGACCCTTCCTGGAGGTATATCCTCTATGTCACCCAGAAAATCGGGCTAGCGCTGGATGGAACTGAAGTGAAGGGGCGTGTACTTCCCCCACCCACAAATTTGAACATGGAGAGAATAATCCTTGATTATCATGTGGATCACTTTAAAGCACCGTATTCATCGTTGTTGGAGGGTCTTATGGTGGCCTGGTGACTTAGGGAACTGGGCTACAGGGAGTGCGGCCAAATCGACCAAATGACATTGTTGGCTGATATCTTCGAAGTGTGCCTGACTCTTGGGGTAGGTCACTCATCGATGTCGAAGGCGAAAATGAGTTGCCCAGAGGGTTTGGTAAAAAAATCCATCCTCCTCCTAGGTGAGCACTTCTGGTGCCATAAAATTTGGCCCTACAACTGTCCAGAACATTTCGGGGAAATGGTCCGCTGTGAGGATACCCCACAAGCTCCTTGGTCCAGATTTATGGCATGGCCCTTCATTGCCCCACTCATCTACTGGAGGTGGATGGGGAACTGGTAGTGGAACTGATGCATACCACTGAGATGGTAGGATGGCCAGTGGAGAATACAGTGAGGGATCTGACAAGCCGCCACATCTTGGGCTATCCTCCGAGGAGTGTAGTGACTTGGCCACCACATCGTGGTAGGACAGGATAACGACCACTGTTTATGGAATAGGGACTATGGCTGCTAGCGATGGGTTACACTACTACTCGTCCCCCATTTCTCCCCAGAATATCTCTTGATCATATTTATTTGAGGTAGAGAGTTCTTCTAGTGATGATTTTGGTGATCGCACGGCTGGAACCTGTGGGGTTTCCATATGTTCATCCTCATGGATGTACATGAAGAGGGAGGTGAGGATCTGATGTACCTCACATTCAAGAATTATGAGGCTGGTGTGCCTTGTTCCTGCCCTGGCCTTTGACATTGAGGATCTAGGAAAGGGTTCCATCGCTAAGTCATATTCCGCCTCAGAATATAAGAAGCAGACTAGTTTGATCTTGGTCTGAATCTTCTTGGAAATCTTTTTATGGTGGCGACGAACCACCCTCCTACCCTATGAAGGTTCTTCGGGACAGGGTAGATTTCTGGTATGAGTAGATCCTTCATCTATACTAGTGTTGGGGTGGGGTGGAATTCCTCCTGAGTGAGCTAGGGTGAGAGGAGAACCTATAAAGATATTAAAGGGAACACAAGGAGGACCTCAGTGTCCACTAGATGATGTGCGGAGGGGGCATCTGCAGGAAATTCTGGAGTGGATAGGACCTCTGTTGGAGCTGATAGGAGCATGGGTAGGACCTCCATGCTTGATTCCCCTGGCAGCATATGCGTGAGGAGGGTCCTCAAACTGGTCAAGCTGAACTTGGGTAGGACCTCCATGATGGGTGCTGGTGAAGTGAATTTGACCTTCACTCCTCTGATTTTTAAGGCGAGGAGGAACTTCACCAGCTGCTACAAGGACATGGGGAAGCCCCCCATATTGAAGATTTTCCATAGCATAGAATCTCCATGTTGGTGGTCTGTGGTAGGAGGAATGAACCCATACCCAATGTAATGATCACGGGAGAGGCTTCTATACAGAGTGTCACTGGTGTTGGGATGACCCTCATTTGGATTGAAGGTTTCATGGGGTAGACCACCATGCAAATCTTGGTGGTGGGGAGGAACCACGTTCTCCATGTTGGTGGTACGGGGAGGACCTCCGTACTGGGTGATGCTGCCGCAGGTCAATCCGCGGCGAGTGATCCCAATTTTGAGGACCAAGAGAGTCGACCTGGCTTGCCCATGGGGCAGTTTGGGCCTCTGTCCGGGCCGGGTATATAAGTTCCCTTTCTTAGTGTGCACAGGAAGCTAATGATACATATTGGTGGTGGCTCGGGCCATAGTAGTTACTGACGTCGACGCCCCATTGTCGGGTGTACTCCTCGGCCTAAGCCTGACGCTGGAGTTGGGTCAGCCGGACCAGGGAAGATGGTGTAGGTACATAGCTTACCTTCTCTTCAACCTATTGGAATGGGTGGTGTTACTGGTGCAGCCTAGTAGGGGGGCTCATTGGGGGCCCCTGTAAATGGATCACGGCCGGGCTGGCCCAGAAATCCCCTACCTCTTTGGCGTAGGGGAGGCAGTCATCAAGAGGTTATGGGGAGAGGCTCCTGAAACGATTGTACGTTGGGGTAGGGAATAGTGGCTCCCTACGTAGCCTTTGGCGGTGGTGGTGGCAATGAGTCATAGATGCCTCTAAATCCTGGAAGGCCATATCCTGAGTTGGGATAATCCCCTTATCCTCGTATTAGCATATGAGCTCACTTATCACCCTTCATTGTAGGAATTCAGAACGGTGGACAGGGCGTGGGTGCCCAGTGGCTGTGGGTGTGGAAGCTATCTCATAAGCAGTTGAGCCATGTGGGATTTCCATGTTGGGGTTCTCCCTGCCCCTGCGTTGGAAGGCAGGTGGCGATCGGGTTCCTAGTGTAAAATCTTGGTTCCTTAAAAGCAAGGAGATTAAGCCATTAGTTCTGAAACAAATAAATAAATTTCCAGTACCCTAGTGAAATTATATCTCCCATGGATAGTAAGAAGGATCCACACTGACAACGTCGCCAACCGGGATTTCCAACATTTTGATTTCCCCAACATCTAGTGAGTTTCATGCTAGGCCCGCTATTTTTCTTGGCGGAACCCAGCACCGGATAACTGTATCTAGTGACATGTTAATCCATTGATGTGTCGAATGCTACTAATCTCCACATTGAGGATTAGATATTCACATCGAGTTCACCATTTCTTTTTCCGACGCTTTTTCCAGGGTGCACGTATCTGTCTGTGGAAGATGCATAGTTGTTGCCTCACATTCCCTCTTTTCGAAGCAGGCGGCATCTGTCACTTTTTCAGGGACATTTTCTCCTTGATCGAAATGGATGATGAGATGTCAATTCTTCCTTCCACGGATTCTTCCTCAGAACTCGTCACCTATTCTGGGTCTCCCTTATAGACTAAGACATGGTTCGTGAAACTCTTCTCATTTCCATTTCATTATGGACACATGTTAATTACGCTGCTTCTATCGGGACATTCCAAGGGGTCTGGTCAGGGCAGCAACCTTTGGTCGGGGGAATAGTCACATTCGACATCACTGGCATGTTTGGAGGCTGGATAACTAGCACGCTTGGGTTTCTTCCCATTATTATACGTCTTCTTGAGGGTGTAGAAGCCTGAGGCATCCCACATAGAATGTGGGGAATTATATTCCATAGGCATGTATCTGAGGTTTTCCTTAGCTTCCCATGTTTTACACAACATATGCCGCGAGTTTAATTTTTAGCGAAGATGGATCATATGGATTAGAACACTGGGTAGAGTAGATAATATGGGTGAAACCCCTAGAGGGAACACCGATGTCAGGGATAACACGTAGTTAGTTACCCGGTTACTTATAAGAGCAGTTAATAGATGAATTGGCATGAACTCACCAGGATGTGGCGGCCTGGGTAAGAATCAAGATGGATAATGGATGGTTAAGTGAATTATATGGATAATCAGATTTAGTCGACTTGCGGGCAAAGATGATGTTTGGATTGAGCCTTGAAGAGACCACCTACGTATCCCTGTGGTAGGGAATCAAAGTCCACATAGTTCATGATGGGGTGTATAGAATCGGGGTGTGCACAGAGGAAAACAACTCGATGATATTATAGGGATTGTGTGTGGTTAACAGCTCGAGGTTAGCCTTACGCCACTAGGACGGACCAGTGATATGGGTCCCAACATAAGGGACTACAGCGGCTTATCGCTAGGTTTGGGTTGACAACAGCTTACCGTTGACATGGAATCAAAATGTCTTACCACTACGTGAGGTCCACAACGGCTTACCATTGGGTAGGGGATCACAACGGCTTACCACTGGATGGATTGACAATAGTTTACTGCTAGATAGGGTCACAACCGCTTACCACTGGATGGGGTCAAAATGGATTACCACTAGATGGGGTCACAACGTCTTACCGCTGGATTGGGTTGAACCTCAGGGAGGCTTCCTATGTACCTTGTCCGGGAGACAAGGATCAAATACCACGTAGTTCAGGATGGTGAATACAGTTTAACATCATACAGGATGAAAAGGGGGAATGCAATTTAACGCCATGCAGGATGAAGGTGGTCCGACGTGAAGGGGGTTAGAACCAATGGATGTTGGGCTTGAGCCTTAGAGAGGCTTCCTACAAACCTTGACTTGGAAAGGATGAAAGACCATGTAGTTCGGAATGGGTTTTGGTGAATTGATTTGAAGATGGTCGGGACCAATGGATGGTGGGATTGAACCTCAGTGAGGCTTCCTACGTACATTTCCTCGGTATGGATCAAATACCACATAGTTTAGAATGGGGTTTGGTGAGCTGACGTGAAGATGGTCGGGACCAATAGTTGTTGGGCTTGAACCTCAAGGAGGCTTCCTACGTACCTTGCCTGGGAAAGGATCATAGTCCACATAGTTCAGGAATGGTGGGAACCGATGTGAAGGGGGACAGAACTAATGGTTGTTGGGTTGAACCTTAGGGAGGCTTCCTATGTACCTTGCATTTGCAAGGATCAAAGTCCATGTAGTTCGAGATGGTGGGAACCGACGTGAAGGGGGTCAGAACCAATGGTTGTTGGGATTGAACCTTAGGGAGGCTTCCTACGTACCTTTCCTTGGAAAGGATCATAAACCACGTTGTTTGGGAGAGTTGTGTGGAGCTTAAAATCTAGGATTCCCAGATAGGATGTCATGGTCGATGCTTACTCTAAGGACATGTGAGTCATTCTCGGTGTGAGAATCAAGAGGCGGAAAGGACCTGAAGATCAAATCATGGAAGGTGCATCCATGGAGAGTGGAATGGGGCTTACACATGGTTAGAAACCCAAATAGGAAATAGAGGCTTACGTGTGGTCCGCATCCCAAAGAGGAAATAGGGGCTTACACGTGGTCCACGGACCGGGGATATGGAGATTGGGACTTACTCTAGGATGTAGGCCTAGTGGCGAAAAATCCCAAAGGGAGATGGATTTGGAACCGTATAAAGGAGGGATCTGGTGCCCATCCCCCCACCCTCTGGTCCTTAGCACTGAGGAAGAGAGAAAAAGCAGGGATGCTACCTCCTATAAGAAAAGCTAGGGTCTTACACCAAGGTGGTTCCCTTTCCTCGCAGACAGAATCTGCTCCAATAAAGAGGATCTCATTCCATGTGAGGAATGATTTCACTACCGTGGAGACCAGTGGGCATGAAGAATGTCCTAGTTGGGGAACCCCACATACGGCCCACGAGGTGAGGTCATCATTTAACGTCATGTACCGAGGACGATGGCGCTTATCTTTTTAACGTCTTGTAGCTCGAATTAGGTGGGTTCACTCCACACACCTTAGGACTTACATAACTGACTGCTTCCACCCCTTGGAGAAGGGAGGTCATCAACAATGTCATGGTGAGGGGGTGTTATGAGTGATCCATTGAGGGGTCCATATTAGCATGGCTATGAAAAGAAGCAATAGTCGTTATCATTCCTATGTGAAGAAGCATGAGGTGAAGCAATGAAACAGGAATTACAGCCAAAGGGATATTGAAATAAATTTTTGAAAACCTAGAGGTTTTCACGGGAAAAGGATTTGCGGAGCAAAGGGGTTCACAGGTAGAAGCCTCATGAATCTCTGGTGCTCCAAAAAGTGGAGGGGCTTCACAAAGGGGTGTAATTTGTGAAGTGAAGTGGCCTAGCCTAGGCATATATAATAAATGCATGTGGAAGGTGCTTCGTGAAGTGGAAAGGAATTTCCAAAGAAGTGCTTCACGAAGCGAGGGTGCCCTGTAAAGCATAGCATTTCGAAGTAATGTGCTTTGAGAAGCACAGTGACCCTACCTTAGATTGTGGGTTACATGTGCATTGAGGGTACTTCGTGAAGCATAATTACTCCATGAAGACCCGAGACCCCTTGGGGATCCCCTTACTTCATGGAGGCCCATGGGATTTGCGAATCTCATCCCTCTTTAAAGAGGGGATGAATTCATGCAAATGGGGAGGCATTTCTTGATGAAAAAGTACCTTGAAAAACACATGGTTCATAGAGCAGAAATTGATTCGCGATGTGGGAGATAAAAAGGAGAAAGGCCAGAGGATCCATCCTTTGGGATCGAGGGGAGCCCAGTATTTATAGGAAAAAGGCGCCATGAAGCAGAGCCCGCTCAGCTTGAAGACAGAGCTTGCTCCGTGGCAAGTTCGTGAACGTCAAATGGGTTCACGAAGAATACCACCTCGTCACTCCATATCGGGTTCACAAATGTAATGTCCCGAAAATTCCATATAATTGTTTTTAAATTATATGAAATTATTTCAAGACCATGAAATCAGACAGAGCAGGATTCCAGGGCCCGGAGTGCCTACAATGATCCGTCGAAGTTTGGTTGAGTTTTAATTAGCGCGTGTAATTAGTTTTCCTTAAAAATTTGAATAACTCATAAATGGTAACTATGATCAGAAATATGAGGGCATTGTTGCATTCAGGATGGTGGGTTTACCCTAGGGGCGACTTAAGTTTAGTCATTGTGGGCCTCCTGTGAGAAAACCCAAAAATGAAATAACCGTAAATAAAATAATTAAGTAATTTTTTTTCAAATGAGTATAACTTACAAATGGTAGCTCGAATGGAAAATCCAAGACCACCACTATACACGTGATGGAATTCCTTATTTAAGAAGATACTAACTTTGGTCGGTGCGGGCCACTAGTAAAAGTTAGTTTTTGGCCATAAATAAAATAAGTAAGTGACAATTATTTTATTTTAAAAACCATAACTTTTAAACGGTAACTTGGATTTAAAATCTAAGAGAACCATTGGGTTCGTTGGGCCATTTTTCACTTAGGAATAGCCTAACCTCGATCGGCGCGGGTCAAGGGTGACTGTTATAATTTTTCTGAAATTTTTTTCAGGTATGTTTAGTAAACACGCGAGCAGCGTTATATAACTTCTAAACTGGTGCTTGGAATTGAAATCTGAGGGCACCATTAAACTCACAGCTCTGATTTTTGCTTAAGGAGACCTTCACCTTGACCATATTAAGTTGAGGGTGAAAGTTGGTTTTCATGAATTTCATGGGGGAGTTAAAAGAATAAAAATAAAATAAAGAACAAATTTTATTTTATTTTTAAAACATCTTATTTGATGTTTAGTGGTGGGGACCATCCAAACTAAAAAAACCTTATTTAAATTCAAAGGTGGGGACCACCTGACCCTTGAACTCCCCCTTTAATGGGAGATAACTCTTGGTTTTCATCCCATTTATGTGCCAACTCAATTAGTTTATTTAATAAACTTATTTGGAACTACACCATTTGGTTGGAGGATTGTTGGAAAAATAGATAGATCAGGAGAATGTGGAAAAAGATTCTTCAATGAAGAAAATACACTACAACAAAGAGCATCCTCTGGAATAAGAGAACGAGGATGACGCTTGTGCTCTGATCAGAAACATCTTGCGGTAGCAACAAATTCCAACGTCACCATCTCATCGACTTCGTCTTCTTCCTCACGCCACCTCCAAAGGACAATAGAGGTAGGGTTTTTTATATATGTTTGATTTTTTTATTGATTCTTCATATCCTAAATTCCCGAAGATGATGGCCAAATGAACATGGCCATCATCCCGCACATAAACCTTGCTTCTCTTAATTTTTATTCTTCGTGTGTTCTTCGTGCGTTCTTCAACGCCTATTATTTATTGGAGCTAGAAACATGGAGTTTTCCTAAGAGAGATATATGGACGTGAATCCATCGATACAAGGATAAAAAAATATGTGATCGTTTAATTTTTCAGGCTTGGAACAAAGCCGCAATGGCTCGTGGAAGGAGGCGGCCAAATTTATATTGGCACTAGAAACACAATATTCTATTGAGCGCGACATATGGACGCGAAGCTCTCGACCTGAGGATTATATGCGATCATTATATTTTTGGGGTTTAGAATGAAGATGCGGCGGCCCACGGAAGGTGCGACATGGTGGTGTTATTTATAGTGTGTGTTCAGGGCGCGACTCAGGGCGAGGTAGACAGTGAGATGTGTGGTGGTGGAGGATAGCTGGGAGGTTGTGTCCAAGCGGTGCAGTAGTCTGGAGGCATCATGGCTCGGGTAGTCCAAGGTGGTGGCGACGGTCTGGCCATGCGGAAGATGGAAAAATTGTGAATGAAGAAAGAATTATATTGGAGAGAGAAAACTAAATATTTTGATAGATATAATAAAAATGAATATAAGGTTCCAATTAAGAGGGATGCGCGCTCAACTAGAAAAAAAATTAAATGAAACGTAATATATAGAATGCTTAAAACAAAATATTATTAATAATATTAAAATATTATTATTTTATTTTTTTGGGAAAATCGTGTTTTGACCGTAACTTTTTTATGTGACCTCGGTTTCACGAGACATCAGTGGCAATACAACCTTGTCTTCAAGACGTAAATTATGAGCCCAATATTGGATTTTTCTTTTTAGTTTTTTGGATCAGGTACCTGAAATTCTCAAATAATAATAATATATTATTATTATTAAATCTTTGACCTTCCATAACTCTTGTGTGCGGCATCCGAATGACATACCGTAAGTGGTGATGTGATTCTGAAATTAAGACGGTTGATTTAAGTATAATGTTGAATATTAAATTCTGGTTTGGGGCACAGGTCCACAAAACACCAAATATTATTATTATTATTATTATTATTATTATTATTATTGAGAGATATTGTATTCGACGTATCTCCCTCATACGGTATCGAAATGACGAACTATCTACGGCACCAGAAACCTTTGATCGAGAAGGTCCTTTTGGTATACTCCACTAGAGTTTTGGATAAGGATAAGGTATAGTCGGGTTGGATCGAGCACGAATCCAACTGGACCATTGGGACTAAAAGGCTAATAACCCACAGACCGAGCATCTGATTGATGCACCGTCTATTTCATTGAGACCCCTATGACGTGGCGGCCCTTCGAGATTCTTCTTAATGGGACTTCTTGGAAGTTGGAGTATCAACCAGTGGCTTAGGGTGCAGACTCTCTTAGAGATGAGAAATCCTAGTGCGGGAACCTGGTAGCTGGCTGTGACAAGAGCACAGACTAGCGATCCTATGTGGGTCAGCTCCTAGCGATCCTGTGTGGGTCAGATCCTAGAGATCCCCTGTGGGTTAGCTTCAAGCGATCATGTGTGGTTCAGCTCTTAGTGATCCTGTGTGGTTCAACTCATAGCGATCCTGTGTGGGTCAGCTCCTAGCGATCTTATGTGGGTTAGCTCCTAGCAATCATGTGTGGTTCAGCTCCTAGGGAACCTCTGTGGGCCAGATCTTAATGATCTTGTGTGGGTCAGCTCCTAGAGATCATGTGTCGGTCAGCTCCTAGCAATATTGTGTGGGTCAACTCCAAGAGATCATGTGTGTGTGAGCTCCTAGCAATCTTGTGTGGGTTAGCTCATAGCGATCCTATGTGGGTCAGCTCCTAGAAATCCTGTGTGGGTTAGCTCGTAGCGATCTTGTGCGGGTCAGCTCCTAGATATTCTGTGTAGGTTTGCAGCAGAGCCACTTAACGGATTAAGATGATTTAGTAGCTATAACTAATCATCTCTACTACCATACCTAAGTTATACCTGGTGTGAGCTGAGTTTTTACATGTGTGGAAAATTCCTTCATTGTAATACCATGGTGGTATTCTTCTGTGTGGTGTACCTGTGTGGTATTTGCCTTTGTGGTTTTCCTTCCTTTGTGGAACAGTTGTGCTTTGGGATTTTGGGTTGGAACCTGTGTTTCCTCATGATTGATATGGGTATACTTGATAACTTAGGTATATGTATAGGAATATACCTAAG